>REGM01000255.1:81286-106460 GCA_004194415.1 Aurelia aurita | reverse complement strand
GATGGCACTATATATTGCAGCTAATTGATGGCTGAGCAATTTAACACCAGTAAATGCAACAAAAACACTGCTAAAAGGGTCAATGACAGGGCAATGAAGGAGGAGAAACATATCATTTTTACCGTAAATAAGACTAGATATAAGCTAGATATTAGTATTATTATTGTAAACCACCTGAGCTGATTAAAGTAGGCCATTTTTTACAAGATTTAGCACAAACAGTACAAGGCACAACTTTGATTACAATCGTTGTCAAAGCAAATATAAATGTTAAAGCATCTAAGACTTAGACTCACCAGCTTAAAAATATGCAAAATATCGTCTGTACATAACCATCTCTTTGATCTAAGTTGGAATTACCATTCATCAGTGATTCTACTGTGATTCTCACAGCTAGGCCATCGAAGAACAGCAGGCCTATCTCCATAATACCGTAGCCTCGTTTACATAGTAGATGGCAAGTTTATAAGAAAAAGTTGGTTGGTTAAAGCGCTTATTTTAAGAACGTTTTATACCTGAGATCTGCCGTAGAAAAGAAAAGGTTCTAGCGTTTTATTTGAAATTTGTATGCATTTTGCAATGGGTTAATGGTGTTGTGTTATCAGTAAACAATACAATTACACCCTTGTCAACTGTAGGAAAATTCTAATACTGCTCTAGAATCCTTTCTTTAAACCAGCAACCACTTGTCCGATTGGCTAGAGCAAGGTCTCAAACTCTAAGTTGAAGTATATCCAATGCAACTATATCAACAACGGGACAATAGAAGTCACAGCTCCTCCACAGCAGCCGCACAAATGGGGCACAACTTTTTTGGGACACCCTGTAGAACAAAAGAAGGGTGCATGCCTTTATCAGTCCAATTGTTTTGATCATCTATTGAGATCACCAAATAGAATGGAATACAATAGGTTATAGTTAGACTGCCCGCCCATAAGTTAAGTAGTCTGTTATCTCCGTCGTTTGTCTTCAAACCACTTTACAAAAAAGATATTATAACAAGAGTAGGACAATAAGAAAGACTACATTCTTCGTTGTTACTCGGAGTTTCACGCTATACAGCGATCATCAGACAACTGATCGCTCAATCAATCAATCAATCAATCAATCAATCAATCAATCAATCAATCAATCAATCATCAGACAATCATCAAAAAAGATGTTAACAATTTTATAATACAAACTATTTTGGGTGATGTTTTAAATGGTGAGTTATAAATCAGGTGACCTGATGTTCTTAACTGCATTGTGTAAAACTGGAGCATTTTTACACACGAAAAGACTAGTAGAGAGAAGAACCCGTTTTCTCACTTGCGCTCTTCGAGAAGTTGTTGTGGCTGATTTGAAGGCAGTGTTTTGTAGACAGAAAGAGCTCGTTTTCTCACGAATAGTCTCCCCTTAATTATTTTGAGTTCTCCTATAACATTTGTTTTTGTTGTGTTCTCGAGAAGGAAATCTTCAGCTTGCCTAATTTGAATAGTATCTGTTGAAATTTGTGTTGCTTTCATCTTAACAGCAAATCAAGCTGATTCCGAAACTTGCGACAGCTGTAAAATTTGCAAAGAATTCGTGGGCGAGAAACTAGCTCTAGGACTGTCAACAATTTTAGGAAACTCTAGCATTACTTTAGAAGAGCTAAGAAACTTTTTGAAATATTTTTTCAAAGCTTATCATATGAGAGGTGTCATTACGCCTGTGATTTTGTTTGTTGACAAGAAACTAATACCCACTCACATTTGCAAGTTAAACCAGCTTAGACTAAATCTCGGCAAACATCCCGTCCCGGCTAGACGGGAGGTGACGAGAGGAGGCGTTTTCAGGCCCTTAGGCAGGCTTAAAGTGAATTACGTGAGCTTAAATGGCAGGGTCTATAAATAGGACGAAGAAGAAACTCACACACGTCATTTTGTTTAGCTTTGCTTTGTATGGCCAAGCGCAGAGCACCTAGATAACTGTAACTGTTGTCTGTTCCTACAAAGCATCAATGCTTTTCAAAGCTATTCTTTCTTTAGACAATGTGTTGAAACCAAATAATGACGATTCCTTTGGAACAAAGCTCATTCAATTTGGGGGGGGGGCTAAATCTCAGTGCGGGGCGAACATTTTTGAGACCACGACCTTCAAATCGTTCGAAAACGCCCATCTTGTGAAAAATTCACCACTTAACTGAGCAAGGAACGCGAAATCGGGAGGCTCAGTTAGGAAATTTTTGAAAATATAGAATCAAAATCTCGAAGAAGTACCTTGTTATATAAAGTTAACTAATAAAAATTGCATGATTTGTTTTCTTTCTCTGTTGCATAGTTGGCAAACATTTATTTTCATTAGGGCTCCGGCCCAAACGCTTGATATTCGCGTGTGCAAAAATTCATCTGGTTCTATTTTTCTGTCTGACAAATAGATTTACCCTATATTTAGGGATTCTAAATCCCAAGAGACTGTGGTTTCAAAGTGAAATTTCAACCTGTAGAACACGATTGAGATACTATTCACGAATGTTGTTCTAGTGAGGGAAGGAAGGTACAAATGATATCAAAGTCCTGAACCCCCTTCTTGAAGACTGAAGCCCGCAGCCCCTTCCATTATGTTCTCCCCTACATGGCACGAGGGGTATTTGCCATTTTATTGTTACGATGTCATCAAGTCGTCTTCCTTTTTTGCAGATGAAGAATCAATGTTTTGGCGGAGAGTACATGGGTGAAGTGTTTGATCACATGCTGAAAAGGTTGGTCATTTATGCAGNTTCTGTTCTCCCCTACATGGCACGAGGGGTATTTGCCATTTTATTGTTACGATGTCATCAAGTCGTCTTCATTTTTTGCAGATGAAGAATCAGTGTTTTGGCGGAGAGTACATGGGTGAAGTATTTGATCACATGCTGAAAAGGTTGGTCATTTATGCAGTGGCAATACTTCTCTACATGTTCTCTCTAAAACAACTTTACTACCGTAAAGGCTCTGTTAAGCCTCTGATTGCTTATTTAATTCCTGAAACTACAAAAGGGGCTGAAAATGGGGCCTGTTAGAGAGGGGGCGTATTCATAAAGTCAAATGACAAGGCTAAATATGATAGCTTTTTGGGTCTTTTACCTTATATTTTTGGGAATCTACATACAATTTTGCCAGTCAAGTACACTAATTCAACGCAGTGTTAAGCCATAGAGCTAAATAAATGGAAAGCCTTTTGTAACATCTTGCATTGGATGCTACTAGAGGGGCGCTTAATAGAGAGGGGGGCTAAATAGAGCGTTTGCGGTAGTTGCTGTTTATTTAGTAGTCTTTAAGCACAGTAAATTCTTATTTTTAAGAAATATCAAATAGAGACTCGTAGACCAATATGCGTCCTTGGTATAAATGAAGTTTGATGTTAAATACTTTGATGTTTTTTAAACAGTGGCACCGAGTTGATCATATCATTTGAAAAGTCCGCATTGTTAGCCGAAAATGAAAATCTTGAACGAAAGTTATGCCTAAAATAAAAAGAATAGGTAGTTGGTAGTTATACATGATGTTAAGGATTTTGCAATGAAATCACTGCCAAAGGTTAATTCAAGCTTTTCCTTATATACAAATACTGAACTATGCGTTGCAAAAAACTGTGCTTCAAGAAACAAGACCGTAGACCATATAATATCGTAAAACCCCACAAACAATCAACAGTTTTGCCTAACTTCAAAGATTGTTTGTTGCTAGCTTGGTTTTACTGTACTCAACAAATAGTATTTTTCATTATTAGTATTCTTTTATTTCCATTCCAGAATGTCATATCGAAGGCAGAAAAGATGGTGGAATGCGTACATACTATTTTACGAACGACTCGACATTTGCGAGAAAATCGACCGAGTGGACCCAGAAAAGGGTAACTGTTTGTTTTATACCTTCCGATCTTCCCATTGATTTTATCTTAAAAAGTAACATTTGTTGTGGCAGACTTTAGGACCTATTTTAATTCAAAAATCTATCGGAAGGACATAAGATACTTTGTAGACGCCGACTGCGGAAGCCTTAAAGCGCATGGCTGCCTGCGTTGCAAAATAATGTACAATACAATATTGCCTACAACTTGAGACTTGTAGGTATATGCCTAACACTCCGTGCTCCGCAGCAATCCCCGTTCTCCTCATGTGTGCAATTTCATTGCTTGTTTGGAGGGGCAAACATTTGATATGCTGAAAGAGAATTTTCCTTTGATAATTTGGTATCTAACTTTTGCTGAGCTCCTCACAATTGCATTTCAATATTTTAATTGTAGATGAGAATACATACAGTGCTTGTAGTTTGTCTGTCGGACGGACCCTGTCGGACGGACTGTGTTAGTTAGACGAACAAAATTTTCCAATCTATGAACAACTGTACAAGAGGCTGATAAGGCCACAGAGCGCTATTTCAAGGGAAATTCAGTATAAATTCACCTTGGATTTTATTTGCAACTTCGTACAAGATGATGAATTCATTTCCGTTCAGTTGTCAGGAAAACTTCAAAAGTTTGGTACTTTTGGTAAAAATTAATTTATCTGCAACAGAATGCGAATTTTAGCTACAAATTTTATTTTAAGATGAGTCGCATTCGGTTGCTAAAGGAAATTGGAAACAGCTAACTTATTCTGCAGTTGACGTGAAAAAGGCAATTTCCACTGAGGGAGATGAATCGAAAAATAGGTCCTTCAGTAGAAATGTTTACGTTCTTGGCGGTTTCTTTGACTCGAATTTTCAATAAACCTTGCTGACATCTGTACATTTTCAGTGTTATGTTTATCTCCGTGTTATATTTTCTTTCCTTTAATCCCTTCTTTAACTTATCGTGAGAAACCGCGATTGTAGTTGTCATCAGATAACAGCTGCTCGACTCAGTTTTGAACATATGCCCGGTTTTCGGACAACACACCCAACCCTTTTGATAACGTCATTCTGCCTAAAAAGAATGACATTTCAATGAATTTGACAATTGACACGCATCTTTATGGGATCTTTTAACAAAACTGAGCTTGTTTAGAAACTTTATCCTTTTAAAGCGATACCATTATGAGGGGCACATACCTGTCATTATGTATTAGTGAACCCCCCCTTCCTCCATGCGTTGCAACTCCTGCGAGAGTATGTCATTTCTCTTGTATCAACTTTACCTTTGGCATAATTCAACTGAAAGGAACTTGGGTAGCATATTATTTAGAGCGCAATGCAGGGCCAAAATGGTCCCTGTTCTCATTTGCTGTACCACAAAGACAAACCGGGCTAAGGAAGACCAATTCATGCTGAAAGATATGTTCATTTAGAATACTGAACTATTCTCGGAGTTTTGTCAAATAACTGATATCGGAATGTCAGGTAGATTTGAAATATTGTATGTCAATTGTCTTAATTTCCCAACAGTTGCAAGTAATTCATTTCTTAATTTCTTCATTCTTTCTTTCTAGGTTTCAAAATTGATATGCCTGGGGTAATCGAGCGATCAGTACGCAAGCAAAACATACAATTCCTTCACAACAGAACGCAATTCTCCTCAGAGTATTTCCAGTTTATCAGAAAACTTGTCATGTCCAATGCAGCAACGTTTCAAAATCTCAACCAACAACACTTATCAAAGGTATGAACTTTCAAACTACAGGATGGATGAAAAGTTTCTGATGCCCATGAATATTTTTCGCGCTACCTTCTTCTGTCAGTCGCCCTTTTCCGATCACTCATGAATCTCAGATGTTTAGGAACTGGGTTACCTCTTAAAACTTCAATCCATGTTTTGACCTCTTTCCTCTTAACGTATTCAATATCCCTGGCTGTTCGCAGTCTTGATCACAACGTTTTCAAAACGTCTCTTCATTTTCCGTGTTTTTTATTCCGCATCTTCTCACGGAGAGAGTTTCCGTTTACATCCAACTATTCAGAACCATTCGTAAAGCTTTGTGATCGGAAAAGAGCGATTTTTAGCCAAGCTGAAAGTTTTTAGAAATTTTATCTCGGGCTTGGAAACAGGGGAAGCAATGTAAATGCTCATTTGGACGTCTAGACTGAAGGTTAAAATGTTTTGACCGCGGTTCTTGTATATAGTAACAGAGAAGAAAAANGGTTACCTCTTAAAACTTCAATCCATGTTTTGACCTCTTTCCTCTTAACGTATTCAATATCCCTGGCTGTTCGCAGTCTTGATCACAACGTTTTCAAAACGTCTCTTCATTTTCCGTGTTTTTTATTCCGCATCTTCTCACGGAGAGAGTTTCCGTTTACATCCAACTATTCAGAACCATTCGTAAAGCTTTGTGATCGGAAAAGAGCGATTTTTAGCCAAGCTGAAAGTTTTTAGAAATTTTATCTCGGGCTTGGAAACAGGGGAAGCAATGTAAATGCTCATTTGGACGTCTAGACTGAAGGTTAAAATGTTTTGACCGCGGTTCTTGTATATAGTAACAGAGAAGAAAAAATAATTATAATCGCTGCGAGGAAACTCAAACGAAAAAAATTGCGGATACTTACTATTCTACAACAGGTAGGTGTTATGAAACTTCTTGTTACGTTTGATAAACGCGAAATATAAAAACGTGAACAAGTATAAACGTGCAAAGCATAACGTCAACGAAACTTTTGGTGCGCTTATGTTACAGAGTAGGCCCATTCCCCTTTAAACAAATGTTGCGAGGTTTTAACCACGGAAGTGCTCGAATCAGTCGGTGATAGGAATAGGGCGATACCACTCTTCTATACATAACGAGAATACTCTTTATTTGTAGTTTTTTGCTTGCAGATCAATTCGTTTTCTTTCCTTTGTAGACTTCACAACCAGAAAAGGAAGATTTGGCGCTAATAAGCCTTCAATTATTGTGTAAATTTTTGTTTATGGTTGGGTTCCATACGAAGAAAAACATAAGGTATGAAGAAAATAAAAGATTTCTGTAGCTTTGTTTTCTCAATCTTCCTAATCGAACAGTCGTTGATTGGCTTTTTGGAATTTAAATCTTATTTACCCGGGGTCTGGTTGCAAAGCACATTGACAGATACCTTGGAATATCATATTTCAAGGGGGTACAAGTTGCTGCTAATTGTTCTTCATTTCGAACTTCATTTCAAAGAAAATATATTTAGGTTATCTTTCGATATTGAAATACCGTCCCTTCACTCATTAATCAAACTAAAAACTTGGTTCATGACTTCAGCATAAATTAGTCTTGCCTGCTACAGGCGAAGGTGAAGTTGTAGTTTTTAGTGGCAAGCACTGTGGTCGTGGAATTAGAGAAAACCCAATCGAGTCCGCGACTCCTTGTTATGACGCTTAAGTTGTGTTGGTGAGGCTCGAACCCCGTCCTCCTGACTGTTTTTTGAGATTTAAAAATTTGAGTAAAGATCAAATCATCAATCTTCAAAATCAGTCAATCAGTCAATCAATCAATCAATCAATCAATAGCTTTATTAATGTGTCAAAATATTTAGCGTACAGGCTAATTGGGGACACAAAATCAGCCATGTGTACGATTTATTGTGTCCTGGAAAAATTGGATAGTTTTATTCTGGCGCACCTGGTAAGAAAATATTTGCTGCATACTATAGAGAATATTCAAGATGTCAATTGAACGCATCTGAAAACAGCATACTGAAGAGGACATAGGAAAAGAACTTGGAAGTCTCGAGCCATATGTCCTCTGTGAAAGAAACATTCTACTGAGCGAGCTGCAAAACCACTTCCGTACGCCAGGCTGACTTAATGGAAGCTTTGTCAACTGCTGTTTGAGTAACGATTCAGATTTAGTTTAATGCATTTATACGTGCGATATGCGTCTCGAAAATGTAATCTCAAGGTTGGAAAATGACTCCAAAATTATAATCGAATGGTTTGAAAATAACTACATGAAACTTAACGAAGACAAATGTCACTTTATGATGTTTGGTGAAAGAACAAGTCAAGATGTCAGCATAAATATTGGCAACAGTACCGTCAATAATTCACAAGAGGAGAACATTTTAGGGGTTTGATTGATGCAAATCTCAGTTTTGAAAATCATGTAAGCAATATTTGTAAAAAGGCTGGTAACAAACTATTTGCCTTGTCACGCATGTCCGCATATCTAGGAACTGATAAATTAAGACTTTTGACGAGAGCATTCGTAACTAGCCAGTTCCAATACTGTCCTTTGGTATGGATGTTCCATAGCAGAAAGATGAATAACAAAATCAATAGGCTCCACGAGAGAGCCTTACGAATTGCGTATAAAGACTATGCTTCCAGCTTCATAACCTTATTAGAAAAAGATAGATCTGTAACAGTGCATCAGAAAAGCATAGGTTCCAAATCTTTAAATTGGCGTAAAACGGTCGGTGTAAAATTCAGTGACAAATTTCTTTCAATCGAATGGCTTGAAAGAAATTTTTGCTACTTTGCTATAACTCTACCGTTGGACTTTTCAGAAATCTTGAATATTTTCGAAATTACAGCGTATTTCATATTTCAACTCATTTGAGGATGTGACGTCATCAAATTTCTAAATCGCAAGCCAGAAGAGTGAAAGACTTTTGCTTGATACCATATTGTAAACGTTCATAAATTATATTTTTCTCGAAAATTATTCGATGTTTCCTCAAAAAAATTTAGAAATTACGATGGTTTTAAGTTTTTTTGAAAATTTTTCTTTAATTCTGAAAAAATAAGAAAAGCACTCTAATTGTGAAAATATTGAAGATTTTTTAAGAGTCCAACGGTAGAATTATCATAAAGTAGCTAAAGTTTCTTTCAAGCCATTCCGTTCAAAGAAATAGGTCACAAAATTTTACACCGACCTTTTTAAAGATTTGAAACCTCTGCTCATCAGAAAAATGTGCAATTACTAATGACCGAAATGTTCAAAACTACTAACAATTTAAACCCCAGTTTTATGGACGAAATTTCCCTGCAAAGAAGTGTCACATATAATTTGAGAAATACCAATACATTTTTACTTCCCATGCCATGGTACATACAGTTAATCATGGTACTGAAACAATCAGATACAGAGGGCAGCGTATTTGGCACTCCCTTCCACAGGAAATTAAGGATTCAAATTATGTGCAACAATTTAAGAATAAAATCAAATATTAGAACAATGAAGTTTGCGACTGCAGACTTTGCAGGCAGTACATTCCTGGTCTCTGCTTTTTATAGTTTACACTATTTTTATGTTAACTTGGTAATTTGATATGAACTTTGTAATTTTATTGGCTTGTTTTTACTTGTATATATATTTATGTAACATTGTATTTAATTTGTTGGCTTGAATTAGCTTTTTTATGTAGCTATGTAAGTTGCCAACGTTAAACAAAGTGATAATGATAACGCAGTTTACTGTTTATCACCTTTACAGGGGCCCTGCATCCGAATGGGGAGAAGTACTATCTGGATTACTGAAGCAAAGCTCAAGGCTACGTCACTGGTTTGCTGTCGAAGTGTTATTATCACATCCAGAGAGAATGGTTGAATACCTCATCGACTGCCCTGTAGCAGAGGTTTGTATAAAAGCTGATCCCCTTCTTGCAATAATGGTAGACACTTAAAGACTCCATTCCGTATTCTCCTTAATGAATGCCCCCAAGATAGCTTTTTAAAACGAATTCAGTTGGTTTTTATAGAATTTTAAGGATTTTTTGGGCCATTTTTTCAACATTTGGTAATAAATGAGCTGATCAATTATTTTATCATGGCATTGTATCATCTATGATCTGTTAATATCGCGATTAAAGTTTATTCTTTGTTATGGAAACCTGTCTTTTTCAGATTCGAAGTGCTTTTGCAAAGTGTATAGTATACCTTGCTCATACGACAAGACAAGATGGCCACTGGAGTCCAGACCTCATGAATAACTCCTATACATTCCCTTCATTACCAAGTAAGAAATTCTTCTATCAAAATTCTTGTTGAAGTTGCGAACTCGAGTCTTCCGTACGCATCAACCAATCAATCAATCAATCAATCAATCAATCAATCAATCAATCACATTTTGTTTGTACAGACGAATATTATGGCTTGAAATGTATGAAATTTGTGATTAGTAGGTCAGGGAAACGTCATTCTTTGTATTAACAGTGTGAGTGTGTTCTCCAATGTTCAAGCTCTTTAAACTAGACTTTGCTGTGATTTTGTGGCAGGACGTTGGTGTAGGAAAACTCTCCCGTCAAAACTGACCTAAAGTTGCATTCTTTTTGCAGCTTTTCGATAGACCGAAAGGTATTCGAGAAAGTAAGGGAATTCTGAGGAGGGTGGTTTGCAAAACGACTGCTCGCTTCTCACTAGAGCAGAAAGCAGAGATACCTTTAATGCAATTTTCTTTAATTGCAGATACTGGAATCGACCCACAAAAGACAACGTTGAGTGATTACATTCTCAAAAGCGTGCTTGAGCTTATCAACAAAGATGCAACAGACAATAACAAATATTTAGTTCAATATTTCCAATTGTTCGTCATGTACGTTGGTTTTGGAGTGCCAGAGGTAAATATACAGGGTGTCCCAAAAAACATTTATTCTCATTTGCCAGAAACCCGTTGAAGCATCTAACTTGGAAAATATTGTGGCATTTGCAAACTTTGCTGTGATTTCTTCTCTAGTGGTCAACTTGAAGTGTTCTCTTTATTGCATTGTTCAAATTTCTTGGGTCGAGACAAACACGCAGTTTTCCATTAGGTTTAATGACCAAAGCAAATGAATTTACCCATTCTGTTGGTTTTTCAACCTTCTTAATGACACCAAGATTCTCAATTCTTTCTAAGTCTTCTTTAAACTTATCATAGAGTGCAAATGGTACTTTCCTGCAATATTCTATCACTGGCACAGCATCAGCAACTAATTCAATGTTTACAACATGTGGTAAACATCCTAATCCTTTGAAACAATCTGAGTATTTCTCAAAAAACTGTTGCTCATCTGATGCATTAGTTTCTTTCTCAACAACAAACACTCTCTTTATACGGCCTAAATTCTCTGACGATTTCCTGCCCAGGATTGGCTTAACATTGTTTGGACTTATAACGAACAGTGTCCTGAGCGTCTTTCCTTTGTGGCTAATTGGTAAGATACATTGCCCTTTCACTGGTACATCTCCCCCATCATATGCCTTCAACTTGATGTTTGAGTGCCTCAATGTTGGTCTGTCCCCAAGTGTAGAAAAATCTTTGTAACTGAGAATATTGACATCAGCACCTGTGTCTAATTTCATTGGAACAATTGAGTCAGTTATTTGTATGGGGACAACCCACTGATCATTCTTACGATTTGATTCCATTGAGAAAACATAAAATTCTTGATCATCATCTGTTTCATTGTCTTGTACTGCGTTTACTTCTGTCTTTTGGCTGTTTTTATACACTCTTGCAAAATGATTTATTTTGCCACATTTGTGACATTTTTGTCCCATTGCTGGACACTGTTTGCCACTGTGCACATATCCACATCTTCGACATGAATCTCCTTTATTGTGTCTTTCTCTCAAATCTTGATATTCTTTCCCTCTTAATTTTCCTTTAGGCCTTCTGGAAATTGCATGAGCTTCAGCTGTTGAATCTACAAGGGTTCTCATATGTTGGCTAGCTACTTCTGCTGCTTTGCAAATATCTATCGCTTTCTGTAGAGACAAATCTTTCTCTCTCAGTAACCTTTCTCTAGTACCATCGTTATTAATCCCTTCAACAATGCGGTCCTTTATAATTGACTCTGTCAGTTCACCATATTCACAGTTCTTTACTATTCAAATCAGTAACAAATGGATCGAACGCCTCGCCTACCTTTTGTCTTCGTGAATTGAATACATGCCTTTCGAAGGTCACATTTCGTTTGGGCGTACAATATTCCTCAAATTTTTCTATCAGTGGTGCAATTTTATCTTTCTCATCAGTTGCGATCGAAAATGTATTGAATACCTCTATGGCAGCCTCTCCAGCTAATGCTAGGAACGTGGCACACTGCAATTTTTCGGCCTTTTTATCTTTCTCTGTTGCTGTCATGTATAACTCGTACTTCTGGCGCCATCTTCTCCAGTTTTCTGCAATGTTATTGCCTTCAAGGCTCAATTGCATCGGTGCTGGAATTTGTTCAGCCATAACTCTTTACTTTGTATGCCTTTTCACTATATAGTAATACCATATAATACCTGACACCATATAGTAATATCTATTAGGTGGCGGCAAAGAGACAGAATACGGAAAAGGCGGCCATTCTTGCTCTCTGTCGAATCTCACTCAACTCACAACACGTGCATGTTACTTCATGTAAGGTACCTGTAAGATACTTCATGTAATATCATCACAATGGTCAGCAAAGATTTTTTGGAGAGAATTAAGTTTGGTTTCACTGCAACAACCCCAAACCGAGCAGCAGTAACTGAAATGTGCCTCAACAATTCCTCTATACATTTTCTGCAGATCACCTGACGGGAGAAATTTCTTGGCATGCTTAATAAGACCGAGAGCTCGTAGTGCCTTTGCCTTAACTTGTTCAATGTGGCAATCCCATTGCAGTTTGTGGTCAATTTGAACTCCCAGATACTTTGTATCGGTTATCATATTGATCATTTGATGGCCTATTTTAAAACTGGGCGTAGCTTCAGCCTGTTTTTCGATCTTTTTAATATTTGGTCTGGAGCCTATTATCAAAGACTGTTTTTACCACGTTCAGAAATAACTTATTTCCATGTAACCAGTTCTGTAAATTCACAAGATCCCGGTTTAAATCATCCTGAAGTTCAGAAAGGCATTTTGAAGAATGCAAAATCGCAGTATCGTCGGCGTACATAGGGACGTTTCCTTTTTTTGGCAAATGGTAGATCATTTATGTAGATTAGGAACAGAAGTGGGCCAAGACAGGAGCCCTGGGGGCACACAACAACTTATATCGCTGATATTAGAGGAGGTGGAATTGACCTTGCAGAACTGCTTGCGCTTCTGCAAGTAAGAAGTGAACCAATCAAGCTCTAGTCCACTTATTCCGTATTTTTCTAACTTCTTCAGTAGAATATAATGATTTACTGTATCGAACGCCTTTTTTAGGTCGATGAAAATCAAACCAGTGTACTTACCCTTATCTATATTCAAATACCTGTCATTTGTGCCGGCCATAAAGCTCGTGATGACTGAGTGTAAAGATCGAAAACCATACTGATGCTTGTATATGAGCTTATTGCTATCTAAGTAATCATACAGTTGATTATATACAAGTGTTTGGAAAGCACGAGACAGTACAGGCAATACAGAATTGGTCTATAGTTGGAACAATCATCTCTCGCTCCGCTCTTGTAGATTGGAGCATCACGTGCTATTTTCCAATCTTTGGGGAAGTTTCCAGAAAACAAAGACATATTAAAAAGATCGCATAATGATCCGGAGATTAATGGTAAAGAAGCCTTTATAAAAAAGCTTGCGATAAAATCACAACCTGAACCATATGATTTATTATCTTGTTTTCTGCATGATTTTCTGTCTTCGCAACATCTGTTTCTTTTTGAAGTGGATTAAGGCTTTCACCCAGCTAAGAGGTAGCCTACCCCATGGTGCGGAAAAGGGATTCAAACCATGTGCGCTAAAGAAATCTTGTTGCGCTTTATTTCAAAGAGGTTCTTATGATGCTTACGTAGGGAGAGATGCAGATTACGTAGGAAAATGTCAACTTTTCTGGACCTTTTTCACTTGTCTGCACAGCACCAGGTCTTGCATGCGTCGAATCGTTATTGTTGTGGAAGTTCTGCCGAAAACAAAAATCAATTCTCTTTGCTTAAAAGTGAAGTAAAAAGAGATTCTTTTCCATGCTAATCAGCTTGCGCGTATACATAATGAGAAAACAACGCAGCGAGAAAACTGTTGGAAAAGACGCGGGAATTAAGAAGTGGTTTAATATCAGTTGCAAGATGCTTGCACAGTCATAGTATTATTTTTATCAATTCAAAAACCTTCACCTTTTATATTTTCAATCAAGTCTAAAAATGTAATAGTTTTCTCTTCGGCTTTCAAGGTCTGTCGTTACGAAGTTTTAGCGATGTTTTTCGATCGATTTCGAAACCGGTCATTTTCAAGGAATCGCTTATAGCTCGGGACCTCTTTACCAAGGTGCATAGCGTTTTTTAATTGAATCTCTATAGAATGTTGAAAATTAGTAAGTGGAAAGCAAGGCATCTTGGTAAGAAGTTCCTCCCCGCCATCTTTAGCGTAATTGTCTATTGCCTTTGATGGACACGACTGTGCAAGCGATTAGCATCTGCAATGCAATGGAGCCAAAATAACTTTATGCGGCCCACTAGTCTATCCAAAAATGTAAATTGCAAAATATGCCTTGAAATTGAGATGACATTTTTTGTTTTTTGTACATGCGAAAAGGTGAAGGTGAAGTTGTCCTTTTTAGCGCCAAGTGCTGGGATCGCAGAAGTAGCTAAGAGCTAATCGAGTCAGCGACCCCTTGCCATGATCCTCCTGTGGTGTGGTTAGGGCTCGAACCCCATCCGTCTGAACAGTGCTGGCTGCAAAATCAGATGTTTACATCACTGTGCCACAACACTTTTAATGGCGATGAATGCAGCAAATTTCGTGACTCACGTAGTATGTATAATATTCTATGGCTGTCATAGCTGGAAAGGACATAATGTCGTCAAGGTCAAATGGGCAGAAGTCTGTTTCATTTCGTGGACCTAAGCTTTGGAACAAATTAAGCTTGGATGTCAAACATGCACCCTCTCTTCCTATACCTTCAAAAAAAGGTTAAACGAGCCATTGCAGAGAGTTTGATTTCACTTTCACTTTTCCTTTGATTTAATTTCGTAAAATTTTGTTATGGACATTTTTAGTTTTTTTATTGCTATTTAACTTAAGTTAGCAAAATGTGTAAATTAGGTTTTTACTTTGTAGTCTTATTGCACGGCCCCCTGTAAAGCAGTCTCCACAGGACTGACGGGGCTACGGTGGTTAAATAATATAAAATGAAATGAATGAAAACGAAATGAAAATACGACAGCCACTGACAACAATAGAAAATATACAGGACATTTTGCAGAAGAACAAAAACACTACTGAGCCGAAAAATCTCTCAAATAGTCCAAAACACCCAAGAATACCTGAACAATATATACTAGATCTATGTTCATTGATACAAAGGGGGGACACTATTTACAAGACACTTTGTAGAAACACTACAAATATAGAGAAAATGTTGCTTCTGTTTTATGCTGAAGTGAAATCTGAAAACTTGTTCGTCTTTTAGATAAAATAAAATGATTTTTACAATGTATTGGTACTGAAATAATTTAATTTATCGTAGAGAAAGCAGCTGCTTGACCTAGGGGTTTTGCAGACATTCATAAGGCTGGCATTTGAAGATGAAAGGAGCACAACATCAAGGTATCCATACAGTGAACTCACCAAGTTATACTCGCTTGTTTCAATTCTTATCAGAAGTTGTGACGTATCAAAGTCGATGAAATCTTCAGTGGAGGTGAGCGTCTTTTGTCATTCTACCAGCTGACCGAAAAAAGTGAAACTTTTTCAATAATCTCCAAAAATCTCCAAAAATTAATTATGTTACAGATCTTGAATTTTTTTTACTGCTTTTGGGTCACAGAGGCAGGGGATTTTTTTCTTTTAGAAACTAACTGGTTTTAGAGAATACTCCAAAATCGCAAAAAGTTATTATCAAATTGGATGTTTGTCCCGCACTGCCACTTAAATTCGTTGCTTGTGTCCTTGAAAAAGCTTTCATATGATGTAGGACTCAAATTTTAGAATGAAATTGCACAATACACGTATTTTTTTATAAGAAACTAAGAATTTGGGCCAGTACTGAAAGTTTCTTAAAATTATCAGATTTTCAGTACTCGGAGTTTNTGAATTTTTTTTACTGCTTTTGGGTCACAGAGTCAGGGGATTTTTTTCTTTTAGAAACTAACTGGTTTTAGAGAATACTCCAAAATCGCAAAAAGTTATTATCAAATTGGATGTTTGTCCCGCACTGCCACTTAAATTCGTTGCTTGTGTCCTTGAAAAAGCTTTCATATGATGTAGGACTCAAATTTTAGAATGAAATTGCACAATACACGTATTTTTTTATAAGAAACTAAGAATTTGGGCCAGTACTGAAAGTTTCTTAAAATTATCAGATTTTCAGTACTCGGAGTTTCTTACGACTTCCATAACAATCTTTATATTTACTTTCTGTGCCCTTCTGAACATGTCAAAAAGAAGTTTTTGAAGCCTTTCCAATGTTTAGACATTACTCAAGTACCTTCCAAATAATATGATACAGGAAACAAGTGAAAATAAAGTAAAAATATGCAAAAGTTTCCTTGATTAAAATAAATAGTTTCTTAACTAATTTTTTCCCAGTACTGGAGTTTCTTAATTTTTTGGCGATCTGAGAGTTGAGTTTCTTATAAGCAGTTTCTTATATAAAAAAATACGTGTATAGCTTGTTGGTCAAAAATATGATTTTCACGCTGTAATTCGATCGTCTCCTTCACGAAAGAATATCATAACGACCATTAAACTTATTTGGTCTTTGAAAGAAAAAAAGAGACCATTTTAAGATCGATAACATAATCAAATTTTGATTATTTCTCGTTTTTTGAAGAGTCTCATTTTTTTTTTGGTTACCCGGTAGATTTCATCAATGAGGTTCACAATATGCTTTGTTCCGAAAATCTCAGCCACGAGGTTTCGGAAATCACACTCTGGCGAGGACACATGTCCATAAGGTCTCAGTGTGTTCAAATATATTCTAGTATTTTTGTCGTCCAAATCTCTCTACATCAATTTTATAGTTATATATTTTACCAAGTTTTTAGTGTCTTATGTGTACAGTTACCGATGAATTTTTCTGGTTGATCTTCAAAACTGAGGCTACAATATTTATTTTTCGATTCGAAAAGCCCTACCGTGTATTTTATTTATCATTTTGTTAGAGAGAATAAATAGAGATAACAGCAGTGGCGGACACTAGGGGGCGAGGGGTGCGATCGCCCCCTCCCCAATGTTGGGTAGAACAAAGATCTTTTGTTTGAAAAAAATATATATAAAGAATACTTTTCGATTGAAACAATAGCTTCGGCCCCCCCCAATATTTGGCAAAGTGTCCGCCACTGGATAAAAGTCCCGCACGGAAGGGGTCGGGGTAGTCTATAATTAGCCTATTGTATTTGAGGAACTCGACACGTGCCTGAACATTGTGTAGCTAATGAGAAAAAGGTGTGTGTAGGCGTTTTCTTTGTCCTATAGTTATAGATTACTCAACGTAGCTTAGTTCATTTACTTTAATACTTGTATCATTGTACTTTTCTGAGATAGTAGTGATAAACTTATGCTATTGCTGCAGGAGGCACAATTGAAATCTTTCTATCTTTTATTGAATAGGAAGAAGAACCAAAGACGAATCGATTTTATGACAGTTTAATAGAGCATCCCATAATGCCCATCCCACCGGACGTAGAAGGTCTCATCTACACTAGGTATGCATTTGATTAATTTATGTATAATGGATTAAATGGGCGCCAAATCTCTCAAAATGATTGCACAAATGGTATTGCACCTTCCGTTTGATTTATGAAAGGAACTTCAGGTACTTTGCTATAATTCTATTTATGCGACTTTTGATATCTTTATTATTTTCAGAACTACAGCGTCTTTTGTGTTTTAACCAGTTTTGAAGTCGTAACGTCATCAAATTGCCAAATCATGAACCAGAAAGGCTACGAATTTCTGCTTACGGTCATATTTTAGACCGTCATAAAGTATGGTTTTCTTGGAGATTGTACCGTTTTTCCTCTATTAATTTAGGATTTACGATAATTTTAATGTTTTTTTCTCAAAACTTCTCATCGATTTTTTCAATAAAAAGAAAAATGCAGTAATTCTGAAAGTAATCAAGATATCAAAAATTGCACTAATAGAATTATAGCAAAGTACCTTAAGTTCCTTTCAAGTCATTAAATTGAACGGATGATGCATTAACCATTAGTGCAGTTATTTTAAAGATTTGACGCCGATGTTGGATTAATTTATGATTTTCCGAAAACTTTTTCATTGATTTTTTCAGTAATCTGGGGATAATATATCTTGAATTTATTAAAAAAAAATATAAAGTGTACCGTTGAAGAGGGCCTATCTACTCGAAGAAAACAGGCATCTGTTTGGTCTTTTGCGCTTTTTCTTTCAGTGCTGACTAGTCTCGCCCACTAGGGCATCTTCAGAGCAACTCATTTATTTGAATTTATTTGTGATTTTCCAGTAATCTGGGGATAATTGTTTTCTTGCAGCAATTACGTCAAGAAGCTTCTAGAAGAAAGTGCGTCATCAGAAGAGACAATCAACCTGCTAAAGGTACAGTCTTTTCTCTATTGATCTTCACCAACTTGTGATGCCTGTGCTAACTTAAACGACCAGAGATTATGTTCAGATTCGTAATCGGCATATTTGAAATAGGCTCTGTACCAATTTTGAGGCGATTTGAAGCGAGTTCATTTTTGTCATTTGTGCCACGTTTTGTGCCATTTGGACCACTTTGGTGACAATATGGGAAAAAATTTATGTTCATATTCGTAATCAGCATATTTGAAATAGGCGGTGGGACCTCAACTTAGTCGCGAACACGTGAAGGGTTAAAGCATTTATTTAAAGTTTCAGTTAAAGAAAACTAGTTTCTATCGTTATTATCAAAGACCATTTTATTAAGAAGCTGCAAGTTTAGAACCAATGACATTTTGCCTCAGTTTCAGAAGCAAAATTCAAGTGACCCATTTTTTTTTATTTTCCCCTCCTCTCACCCATTTTGCCTTCCTCCCCCCTATCTGATAAACACATTTTTGGTGTCATGATAGTTCTTGTGTGGCAACATGATCTAAGAAGTAGGTCATGTCGTCCAGTAGCTGTGCTGACTTAGCAATTTTGATTTGACGAAATTTTGCGCGACTTCGGAGAAGTTTGGGTTAATAGGGCCGTTCGGTAGTGTGACAAATTGAAGAGAAACTCACTCAGTTTCCTTCCCTGTTTGATAAGCAGGCTAGAAGTCAGATAGCAATAACAATCGATAATTTATATCTGTAAAATACTTAAAGCGCCATAGAAAATATACGCTAATGTATAAAATATGCACTTATATACACTAGTATATAAATTATACACTTGGTGTATGTTTTCTATGTCGTTTTAATTATTTTACAGATATAAATTATCGATTGTTATTGCTACTTATACTTCGCCACACGCTGCACAGTTATTTGAATAGAAGTCAGATAGGCTACCTTTTCGATACTACGAGAGTCATAGACGATGGGAAATGTTTTCACGCATTCTGTTTATCTTCCGCTCAACGATCCAAGCAAATAGAAAATGCATGCATTTAATAACCCGCTGGCTTGCGGTACTCAGAAGGAAGACACAAAAACAAGGCGGCACTTATGAAACCAATCTGAATTAGCTCTAGAATATTCATGCTTTCTCGATAAAGTTGCCGATCGGCTGTCTCTTCCCAAGCCGAGAGGACTTTTTGATTGCAAGTAAGTGCCGCCCTTTAATATCAATGTCTCTATTTGTGTTTTTCCAATCCCACGTTCCTAATAGACAGCAACGTGAGCAATTAATTTATCCGTGTGTGGGAATTAATGCGGCAGTCTTCGTTGCACGTTGTTTATATTGACATGTACGTTACATATGAATAAGTTAAAACGCTCAACTCAGTTATGTTCCATAAGATTTTTGAGCCTCTACTATGAATATATCGGGTGAGTCAAAGACTCACTTTATGATCGTAGTTTTTTGCTCCTTCGCCTTCACTGATAAATCGCTACAACCACCTGGTGACCAAAAAAAGTGGAACTTTTTGAAAAAATCTCCAAAATTTGAATATATTATCGATCTTGAAAATTTCTTTTTGTGCATTTGTTTCAAGGACCAAGTTGTATGAGAGACATTTTGAAGTGTTGAAATGGCCCTGAAGGTGTGGGAATTCGTGCTTTTGCATGCTACCTGTTTTTGAAGTATGCTGCATGACATCACAAGAGATGATCATCAAATTTATTCCACACACCGACTTAAATTGGTTGCTTTTGTCAGGAAAAGCTCTCATAGCATGTATGGCTCGATTTTTAATATAAACTTGCAATTTTCAGCTAAAAGACCATGTTTTCTAACATACAATTGCTCAAAATAGGGTTTTTCAAGCTATAATTTCATTGTCAAGTTCGAGTAGGAATGGAATGCAATCACATCAGAAATTAATTGGGTCTTTCACTCAAATGCAGGACAAGAAATTATTAAGATTAACAAAATTTTAGTGATTTAAAAAAAGTGTCACTTTTTATTGGGTCACCCGGGAGAACTCATGGTCTAACTGAGGCGGCGGCCAGCCCAAACAAGTTTTCGTCGCAAGTTACCGTAGCTACCGCACCTCCAAACAGAAATATTATTACTTAACAATTCAAGTTTTGAAACTTGTTGGATAAAAGAAGCATTATTCTTAGTGCTACAAATTTTTTTCGTTTCGAGGCCCGGAATACAAAACGTCAGAAGCATTTTAGCATCGATGTTTTTCTCTCGATAATCCAGGCCCGTTACCGTTTCAATTTACAGTTAGATGATAAGACTAGGGGAGTCAGAAGAAAATGTGGATGTTTATGGTCTACAGTATGTCGCAAACTCTATGGAAATGTTCAGCTTCAAAACACTAGAATTGTGTAGGAGCATCGATGGGAAGAAGAGTACCTTACTTCTCGATGGGAAGAAGAGTACCTTGTACGAGAAAGTGAAAGAGTGGCTTCTTTCTGAGAATGAATGAGGCAATTTTCTTTATTCTAATGGCGAAAACTGGACGAAATAGACCTTTTTGAAAACTACGTCACGTCTTTTGAAATACAGCCTTTGCCGCGATATAACATGGAGCTAAATCCCTACAAGCGTGCATGGTTCTCAGCAACATATGGAATTGTTTTGTGCGCTTATTTGCATCAAATAGTCACGGTGTCCATTTTTGGCTGTGCTGGAACTTGCAGCCTTTACCTTGAGCTAAAAAATATTTCGGAAAGGGCTATTTGATTGACTTTTTAGCCATTTCCAATTATCTTCAGGGACAGTTTCAAGGTAAAATGACCAATACACTTGAACGGTATTGCTTATCTTCTCATCTAAGTTAGCTTTTCTATTATCAAATAACTGTTTTTTTTTAAATAATCGTTGAGTCACGACCGCACATTTCGTTCTGCACAAATCGAATGATTGTTTTAGGATGTTTTCGGTCACTGGTGTTTTGAGCCAATGCTTTGATGAGATCCCGTGTGTTATATGACAAATTGTACTTAGGCAGTTTCATACCTATTATTTAAGTTTCAAAAACCATAATTTTAAACACACTTACACTATAANGTGCATGGTTCTCAGCAACATATGGAATTGTTTTGTGCGCTTATTTGCATCAAATAGTCACGGTGTCCATTTTTGGCTGTGCTGGGACTTGCAGCCTTTACCTTGAGCTAAAAAATATTTCGGAAAGGGCTATTTGATTGACTTTTTAGCCATTTCCAATTATCTTCAGGGACAGTTTCTAGGTAAAATGACCAATACACTTGACCGGTATTGCTTATCTTCTCATCTAAGTTAGCTTTCCTATTATCAAATAACTGTTTTTTTTAATAATCGTTGAGTCACGACGGCACATTTCGTTCTGCACAAATCGAATGATTGTTTTAGGATGGTTTTGTTACAACCCATAAGATATAACAGTCTGTCCAATTAGCGTTTATTATATAGCCCAAAGAGGTGATAGAAAGATTGCCACAAGAAAGTGGTTGGAAAGTGCCGAGTTGTGAGTTACAGACACCCAGTGTACATCATTTAGAATGCTATTTGAGAGTTGATTTCGTTTGAATTTCAGTTTCTCAGTTGGGAATGCTTCAGTTTCTCATTAATCGCTTTATCAGAAGTATTGTTCCAGGTACGTTTAGTCAACGCTATCACTTCAATTCTTAGTATGAATATGACCTTTGCATTTGAAAATTCTTCATTGTTTTGCTCATAGATGCTTACCTTGGATCAGGAGTTCGTAGTAGTAGGCAAGATAGCCTTTCCTGCTTTACTATGAACCTCTGGTCCAGGGTCATGGATCTGGTGCTGCCTCGTTATCAATTTTCTATGGATAGTATCAGGGCCTTTGCACTAAGCAGGAGGCCTCATGCCTGAACCTATAAGAGCAAAGCGTACTTTGTGGTCTTGACAGACTGCAAGTTGCATCACTAAAACTGTCTCTCGTGCGAACAATATCTTGAGAGAACTGAATGTGACAAACTAAAAGTATAACTGTCTGTGGGTGATCGTTTAGTCTGTTCATTTCTTTTGTGTCGCGTACATTTCTCCAAAGACGACAGAACGTAGAAGTTTAATCGAGGTTTTCAGCCATTTTTCAAATTTTGGAGGAGGCCCTCTTTAGGAACGGAACTCTCTGAATGAATACTAAGCTATAGCCTTTAAAACTGTACCAATTCTTATCAACCCTGTATTATCTTTAAGAACGAAGATATCCCGTATGCACTGACATGGATTTTTCACATCTCATTCTCTTTTTAGATCTCATATACATACTCGTACGAACTGCGGCCGTACCTCGACATCCTGCTGCATCTTCTGCTAATGGAAGACTCGTGGCAGAACCAACGACTACAACACGCTTTCAGGGGTATGTTTCATAATCCTGAATCCTTACTGTAGCTTTTAATTGTATACAATGTGACCTAAAAAGTGACTTGTTTTTTATAAATAACCAAAATTTGATTATGATACCATCTTGAAAATTTCCTTTTTTCATTTGTACCAAAAACCAAGTAAATTTCAGGGATTATTATTATTCTCTACAAGAAGATGAAGATCAAATTATAACTCGAAAGCCGTTTCTTGAGCAATAATATTTCATAAAACATGTTATTTTTAGGCAAAAAGCTATCTTTTCTGTTCTATGTAAATTTTTGGTCCTACATGAGATAGCAGCCTTATCAAGGACATAAGCAGCAAAAGGGATACAAATTCGATGTGAGAATCACTCCTGCTAGTTGGGAGTATACTTCAAAACCAAGTATCTTGTAAACGCACAATTCCCCTCGGTCCAAACCAATGTTATGACTTTGCAAGCAATCTCCCTCTAAAATTGATTTGGCCCTAGGCGCAAATACAAAGAGAGAAATTTTCGATTCAAGTGACATGGTAACATATTACATATAACATCAAACAACCAGTGTAATTTTTCACCAAGAAATTTAGTTTTGCTTTTTGTAGTATTGACTGTTAATCGTTCTCCATTTACGACCGCTTTCGTTTAAGCCCGGGACGTAGTATTAATAAAAGTGCCATTGAGAGAGAACCGCTAATAATTTGAGAGAAATTAAGCTTTTGCTCCTGTTCATGCGCCCTTAAAGACCGACCATTGACCAGCATGCTTTGCGCGAAGTAAGTGATTTTGCTTTCCACAGCTTCGTAGTTTCTGACTGTCAGAAAGTATTGAAAAACAAAAACAAACGATCGCAAAGCATGCGGGTCAATGGTCGGTCTTTAAAGTACATTAAGGGAACATCAGATTGTTCTCCTTTCAAAATATGAATTGCTCTCCTCGAAATTCTTGTATCGTATTTTAGTTTGTGGATCGTGTTTAAAACATTTTGAATTAAAGTGTTCAAAGAGCCGCTTATCATTAAACTACTTTTTGACTGGACTAACTTCACACTTTCCAATCTTCTTGCAGGAGTCTCTGATGACAGAGAAGGACTATTCGATACAATACAACGTTCAAAGGCGCACAGTCAAAAGAGGGGTTATCAATGCATAAAGGCAATTGTACAGTTACTGACTAAGTAAGTACTCGTCTCGTTATCATCTCAATAAACTACAGGAAAGTATCCGTTGAGCCAATCGACAAATCGGTGATTTATATTTCTGTTGTCAATTATACTTGGATCCGCGAGGAAGAGTACAATTTACAATCTGAAAGAGCTATAAGATTAGATCTCATTAATTATTCAGGAACACATATTAAGCTTCGTGTCAATCCATACCCTGAATTGAACACTTTACACCCCTACTCAACAGGGGCGTAGCCAAATGGAATGCGGGGGAGTACCGCACCTACGCAACTTTTAGTTTGTCGGCAAAGTTGGCCACGTTATGTTATTGTCTCACGCCCGTTGGTGCGTTTAATATGATAAACCTACGCGAATTTGATTAAATTCCTATCAAGGCCTTTGACAGTACTGTTCTTATGTTAACTTTTCGAAAAAGATCCGTTGAGCCAATCGACAAATTGGTGATTTATATTGCTGTTATCAATCTGAGGTAATAATAAATGGAGGACAAATTAAACGGGTCCAAAAAGTTAAATACCTAGGAGTTATCGTAAACGAAAACCTAACATGGAATGAGTAATATAAAAAGCTCAAGGGTAAGATTAAACGTGCCCTCTCGTCCCTGCAGAAACTAAAAAACATACTCCCGCAATCAAAATTGAATCAGGTGTATAAGGCACTGCTTGAGAGTCATCTAAGACACTGTGATGAACTATGGGGCAGTTTGTCGAACACAAAGCTTTATCATTTTCAGCGTCTACAAAATAGAACACGAACGCTAATAGAGGGCTCTAGATTAAAGGATGGATGGAGCTGTAATTGGCTTTCAGTCTCAAACTTAATAAAATTTGACAGGGCAGTAATGATCTATAAAATAATGAATGGCCTCGGCCCGGAAAACTTAAGTGGGAGACTTATCACCAGATCTCAAATATCTAACTATCCAACAAGAAATCAGTTTAGACATCCCAAGGCAGAACCTAGAATTCTCCAAAAGAAGTTTTTTCTTTTCTGGTGCAAAAACGTGGAACGAAATCCCAATGGAAATTAGAATGAGCCCTACGATTACCACTTTCAAAAAGAAACTGAAGGAATTCCTACAAAATTAGCATCCTTCCCGAAGCATGATCCCTAGGAAGACCAGCAAATCTTCAAGGTTTTAATTTGTACATATATATTTATAGCGATTGTTTTTCTTTTAGTTTATTTAAAACAGCTGATAGGGTTTTTGTGTTAAAATATGATTAAATAAGTAAAATAAATAAATAAATAAATAAATAAATAAATAAATAAATAAATAAATAAATAAATAAATAAATAAATAAATAAATAAATAAATAAATAAATAAATAAATAAATAAATAAATAAATAAATAAATAAATA
>REGM01000255.1:54403-72749 GCA_004194415.1 Aurelia aurita | reverse complement strand
AAACGTTGCAAAGAGCAGCTACGAAAACGATGGATCGGCGAGTATTTACGTGCATTGGAGGAGAGAAAAAGGTCACATGCTGCCCCTGAGGAGAGCAAACTCAAACCTGGTAGAGTTGTACTAATCAAGGATTCAACAAAAAGCAAGGTGCAATGGAGGATTGGTCGAATTGAAGATGAAATCGTTGGACGGGATGGTGTTGTCCGAGGATACAAAATACGCACAGGGAATGGCTACGTTGTTGACCGACCATTACAGCTAATTGCGGATTTGGAGATCGGTGGTGAAGTTCCAGAGGAGCACAAAGACCCGGGAGTGAACGATCTGAACCCAACAGCAGAAGAGTTTGTGCCACAGGGCCGACGTGGAAGAGCTGCCAAAGAAGCTGCAATGAACAGAATCATTGGTGTTCAACTGAATGAAGCTGAGGAAGAATAAAGGCTTGTATTAAAGCTGCAGTTGCACTTTAATAGGGGGAGAGTGTGGTGAACTGGACTTTTCGAGAAATTTCTCTACATTAATAACGCTTGCGTGCGAGTAAAACACACCAGAACTAAGTAATGATGACTAGAAACATTTAATTGTAGTGACTCAGATAGAGACAATAATGGAGAACGTTCTAGGGTAAAACTTGCGTAAACTTTTGTAACATGTTTATTTGGGGTAATAGTGATTCAGCTTATTCTGCACGTAATAGTAATAGTACACGCAATAGTGATTCAGCATATTCTAGAACTTTCTTGTTAAACAGTATATAAGGGCTTAAACAGTTTGCTGAGATTTAGATTCGGTTTAGTTTAGATTCGTGTTAGTTGAGAATGGAGTGATACTGCAAGCGACATACTGTTCATTTTATTGGAGCAAAACTACGGGCCTAATCCAACCTAATCTCAAAGGAAATTTCAACTCAGTACAGGAGTACTTACGGAAGCGTTGAAAGAGACGCAACCAGAGAATCTATTCAGTGTGTCACTGGGAATATACCAACAGAACTGCGCAGTCTTGGATTCCCCACACTGAGTGATTCCTACATTTTGATTCAAATTTTTTGCGAGGGATCTGTCGGAGAGTTTTATTTTCATTCGAAACTTATCTGTATCAGACAAATATCTGTAAAATATACCGGATGACCCAATAAAAAGTGAAACTTTTTGAAAAATAACCAAAATTTGATTCTTCACCGATCTTTTAATTTGCTATTTGTGTATATGTGCCAAGTACCAAATAAATTTTGCAGTTGATCGTTAGTTTGTTCTTTCAAGAGAGAGACGACAAAATAACTTGATGAAAACAACTTGTTTTGAGCAGTAATATTTTACAAAATCTCTTTATTTTTAGCCAAAAGGTTATTTCTTGCCATTTCTTATGAAGTTTTCAGTCATACATGATATAAGAGCTTTGCCAAGGCACAGGCAACCATATTAAATGGTATCGCAGGTTAAAAAGTCAATTTGATAATCAGTTCTTGTGTTTTCGGAGGTTTCTCCACCAAAAAAATTGAAACAATACATGCATTGCGTTAGAGCACAAAAGAAAAAGCTATTGTGACTGGTTTTGTATCCCTACGGGATTTTGCATTTAATTATCATTGCTAGGAAGCAGAAAGCTCTTATAACAACGATACATTTTCACCAAAAATAGCTAATATCACAAAATCGCAAATATATATGGAAAAAATTACCGATTTTAACAAACTAAATTTGTATTACTAATTTCATCTTTCTTCTGCATTGTAAAACTTTAACAAACACAATCTGAGTTTTTTTGCAAAATCTGGCTTGTTAAACGTCTTTTTCTGACTCACCCGGTATATTATTCCTTTATATCTCAACGTATTTGCATTGCAAAGAAGCACGAAAGAAGGTTTGAGAAAATTTATCTGCAGTGTAATCTGTAGCCTGCGGTACAGACCATAACGGAGGTTAAACGGAGGCGGTCTGTGGTGTGTGGTCTGTGACGCAGGCTAAGCAACCTGTTGCCACCTACAAGGGCAGATTGTAACAATGGCATCAGTTGCTTCTGATTGACCACCCCTATTTCAAAGCGATTTGCAATTTCAAATAATAGAGGATTTTCTTCGGCTGAGTAATAAATCCGTGGAGCAGCCAAGAGTTGCAAAATAGCAAAAAGCTACAATCAAACGACCTCTGTTATTCATCGAGAACAAAACTGATAGTTCCTTTACAACAAAAAAGTTTAAAAATAGCCTTAAATAACGGACTCATCGTAATAAACCCACAGACACTGTAATCTGTGGAAATAGAACTGTAAACTCCTATTAAAGAATAACAACCAAATTAAGCTGTGACCAGGTAGAAAACTGCTATATCCAGCAAGAGAAACAGCGAATTAACCTTAGACCCTGAAAGGAGAGAAAATATTTTAATAGCTGCAATAAAGAGCAAACTTTTAGAACTTACGCTGCTTTTAAATGTTTTCAAAACGTTGCTTTGGATTATTTTAATAAAAAGAACAACCCTGTAATTTTCAAGGTAATCACGATTTCAATATAGTCAACGGTAGAATGATACCGATCCAGCTAAAGTTTCTTTCAAGCCACTCAATCAAAAGGAAGACGTAATAGCCAGCTACGCTATCTATTCAAAGATCAGAAACTAATTCCTACCTGAAGTGGACATTTAAATATTGATCATGAAGCTAATGCCACTTTGTAAATATTAAGATTGCTTTAAAATCTCTTCCTTTTAACTACACGCCGTGTAAATGAGAACAACGAAACGATGTCTGCTTCGACAAACATCACACACAAAAACAAGCGCTAACTTGAACCGTGGAAAGGTAATTCTAAAGCAGAATTCACACTTCGCCGCCGCACATTTTCTTGACGCTGTTAAAGAGCCACAGCAAATTATGATCACTTGCGGCCCCAACTAGACTTTCGTATGATATGAAAGTCGTTTCTGGCCTAAGTCCTGTTTGTTTTGCTTTATATTTGGCGCGCAGAGGATCATGGATAGCAATTGGTCTTTAAGCTCGCGTTCAGTACTAGCAAACCTTACTTGAAAGCGGAAGCAAAACACGCTTGAAAGAGTTTATAAAGTTTTGATCCGCGAAAACGGTTATAGAGTTTTGATCTGCGAACAATTGTTTGTGATAGTTGTAAGAACGAAATTCGTTTATTTATCGCTCACGAATTGTGTTAATTTATAAAAGAATGAAGTTCTTGCACCTGTAAAAGGAACTTCGTGCTTCTAAGTTTGATGGAATGAAATATGTCCAGGTATGTCTAGCAATAAGTAGAACCAAACGTGTGTGCCTCCCTTGCTCACCGTATTGTTAAGCTGATTTCACACTTGAAGACTATAGGAAATGGTAAATTGGTTTGTCTATAAACAGAACAAAGAAAGAACCAAGGTACAGCATTGTTTCTTTGGGTATGTTTTGTTCATGGCGGGTGGCAAGCTTCAATTTAATCAGATATTCTTAGATTACTAGGCTGTTAGCAAATGCCAGCTTTTGTTTTTTCGCAAATCCTTTCAAGCGTGTTCTACTTCCGCGTTCAAGGCGGGCTTGCTAGTAAACGCGAGCTTAAAGACCCATAGCTAACCATGATCCTTTGCGCGCCGAATAGAAAGCATAACAAACAGGACCTAGGCCAGAAATGACTTTCATATGATTCGAAAGTCTAGTTAGGGCTGCAAGGGATCATGGTTAGCTGTGGCTCTTTAACAGCATCAAGAAATGTATGAAGTGTGAATTCTGCTTTAGAAGTACCTTTCCACAGTTCAAGGTAGCACTTGTTTTTGTGTGTGATGTTTGTCGCAGCAGAAATCGTGTCGGTGTTCTCATTTGCATGCAGATGCAAGACTTTTTCAATTCGAACAGCTTGCAAGAGAATAACCCTTACCTCCATCTTTTTTGCATGAAAGAAGGATTACAACCGCGGGTAGTTAAAAGAAAGAGATTTGACAGCAATCTCAATATTTATTTATAGAGTGGCTTTAGTTGCATGATCAATATTTAAATGTCCACTCGCTGTAGGAATTAGTTTCTGATCTTTGAATAGACAGTGTAGATGGCTATTACGTCTTCCTTTTTTTTTATTGAGTGGCTTGAAATAAAGTTTAGCTGGATCGCTATAATTCTACCGTTGACTATTTTGAAATCTTGATTATCTTAAAAATTACAGGGTTGTTCTTTTTATTAAAAAGAATTCAAGCAAAGTTTTGAAAACATTTAGAAGCATCACAATTTCTAAACTTTTTGAGGAAACACTGTAGAATTTTCAAGAAAATTGTGGCTGATGGAGGTTTACATTATGGTGTCAAGCACAACTCTTTCATTCTTCTGGCTACGATTTAGAAATTTGATGACGTCACAACCTCAAGCCAGTTGAAATATATAGAATACGCTGTAGTTTTGAAAATATTCAAAATTTGAAAATCGTCAACTGTAGAATGATGGCAAAGTAGCTAAAGTTCCTTTCAAGCCGTCCAATCCAAAGAAGGATGTTATATCCATTTGCACCTTTTTTAAAGATTTGAAACCTATGCTGGTCGTCCAGATTATAACTTTCATCTGTCTCTTTGCATAGCGAGCACCATCTGCATACAACTACAACAACTGGTCACCACCAACACAGTCCAATGAAACATCGAATGGGTATGTTTCTCTAACATGGAATCGAATATTCTATAACATCAAATCAGTGATAAAAAATAAGAATTAACAAAATCTATGGTTCTGGAACTATTCATGCAAAAAGTTGTTAATAGTTAAGACAGAAAATTATGAAAACTAAGGCCCTGTGCATATGAGGTAGGCCAGCTCACCGGAGTGGGCTTGCTCACCCAGGTTGGATGATTATCGGCTCGTGTTCATATGATGAACTTCAGCCCGGTTCAGTGGACGAGACAATAGACCCATTCACAGTAAATCGAACAGGGGATTCGAATCGAGTTTTCGGGACCACGCCGCGTGAAATTTTCGATTTCAAATTTTCCTGGTTATCTTTACGTTTTGCACGATTTCTCAGCGTAAATCATTGCAACAAGACGAAAACTTAACTGGACCTACCTGAGCATCCAAGGTACTTAAATTTCGTGTCCATTCTTCCTAAGATTTCTCAGAAATTATCAGGAAGCTTCGCAAACACCAACGGCTCTTTGCTCTGATAAAAAAATAGCGGTCTAGGCCCTACGACCGCCCCGAACCCTTTCAGCAATAAATTCTCTCCAGTTGGAGCACCCACCCTCAAATCCAAAACGAAGAATCCTTATTAATCCCTCATAATCCTCTGAAAATTCCTCAGCTCGATCTTACTTCGTTTTTGTACAATTTCACCTTGATTTCAGTTCTGCTGTTTTCCCAGTATTCTCGCGGTCGGTCGCCGATGACCGAAAAGTTGGCACGTGAGCATGGACAAGCAAATATTCCAATCTACGAACGGGGGGTGCGAAACGAGGGTCACTTTTTGCACAGCAAATCAGCCAATCACTTTCCCAACATTTTCAACTTTTTTAAAAAATTATCGTTGCTTTATTCAGTTCTTAATGTTGTCTGCAAACAGTTTCCAAAAGACGACCATTTTTGAGAAACTTTTCCTGGTGGGCCGTTAAAAAAGGGCGAAAATCCTTCTATGAAATTTTTCAATAACTATAAGTGTGTTATATTTCGATCTATCCCCTTACGGCCCTGTCGAATCCAGAATCAGTTTTTGGATGGTACTAAGGGGGTTTCTATCTCTAGGGGTGGGTCTAGCCCGAAGATGGAGGGAGGGCCATATGCTTGTCACCTGGCAAAGTCAATGCACGCGGAAGGCGGGCGAAATTTTTCCCATAAGTAACGGTGAAATTAATGCTATGCTTTTCCAACATTCCGGTGTGAAGCTGTTAGAAAATATTAGGCTGATGTCACAAGTTGGAGGGCACATCTTACCAAGAAAAGGGCGTCATGCAGAGTTTCCATCACTAAGGGGTGGTGCCCCAAGTTACGCCTTAAATCTGTCAATGTCTATCCCGGAATATCATAATGAAATTGTTAAGATTTAGCATCCCAATAGTGGAAATGTTTGAAATCCTACAGCTGATAAACTCCTTTTGAACCCTGTAAGTAAAGATCATTTGATTTTTGATTATAATTTTGGCCCACCAGTAGCATTATTTCATCAAAAGTGATGGGCCTCAATAAAGGGCTGCTGGGCCATTTGCCCACCAGCACATCAGTTAAAAAAGGCCTTGCAAAAGTTCTAAATTTGTTGTTTACTGTACTTAACGAAACTGATGTGTATTTCTTATTTTTCTTCTACGCAATATATTAATGAAATTCTCTATTAGTTAGGACTGTCAAAAAGGAAGTGTTGATCAATTCAAGAATTGACGAAGATTTCTTATCAAAACGTTTTGCAACTGAAAAGTTTTGTTTTATATCATAAATTTAATGTCAATGAGGGAATGAAAGCAACTTCTTGAGCTTGTAAATATGTAACACGAAAGCGAAAAGTCCAATACACTCATTTTTATAAGAAACCGCTATAAGAAACTGCAGTAGCCTCTTGCAGAAAATTAAGAAACACTACTACCGCTGATCGGAGGTCAATTCGAAGTTTAGAAACTTTTTCAATTTTTGGTTATGAGTCGCAGAGTATTTTAAACAAAAAGTGCAATACCAACATAAACAACACTAAAAAGTATATGTTTTGTTTATGATTTGTTTTTTTTTAATTCTCTGGGCTCAAGAAGCATATTAGCGGTCCTCATTGAATCATGATCAATTGGTAAAATCAAGTTTATGAAAATTAAGAAACTCTATGAGAAACTTTTACTATAGGAATTAGGCCCAACAAATTTAGAAACCGTAATACGAAGTTCAGAGCCAAGTTTCTAATAAGAAAATAAGTGGAGATTAAGACAATTCCTTGTATCTGAAGAAACTTGTTTGTCCAAAGGATCATGACAGAAAAAAATTAGGCCAGAGGCTGGAAGGGGAACGTGGTCACCAAAAGAGAGGCTTTATAGGACATCGTTTCTCTCGATAGTTTTTGCATAGATTACGAATCTCTTACAGTTGCCGAGAAAATGAAGGGGGAGAAAAACTCCCCCATGAAAACATGTACTGCAAATCGCTCATGCAAAATAGGGCTAAGAAACTTTGCAGCTTTCTTCCCTCACTCGTTTAAAATTTCTACTTAGGAAAGTAGCCTCCGATTTAAAAACCTTGCTACCAGCCCGGACCTAATTTCTTACAAAAAGTGTGTCATTTAGATCAGAAGATGCAGATAAGTACCAGTTTAGAGCAATGCCCATAACGGGCAATAATAAAGCGTGCACGTACTTTTTGACGAGAAAATGAGGAATTGACCGGAGTCCTGAAAGTTTCTTAGAATTATCAGATTTTGAATGCTGCAAGTTTTTGTCAAATTCTCCTTGTTTTTATAGTTGGGGGATCTCCTATGCCTTCGTAAACATTTCATATCTAATTTTATGAAACCATGCCTCTGCCAAGACATTACTCAAGTAATACAGAGCAATAAAATGCAACGAACAAGAGGGAGTATTCATTCAGATTCCTTTGCAAAATAGAAATGTTGCTAAAGTAATATTTTTCCAGTACTCGAATTTTTAGTTTTTGGCCAGAGGAGGGGTTGCTCACTAACATTCAAAGACAGGTATGTGCCCATCGTAAGGGTTTGTTTTGCAAAGGAAAATTCTCCAAAATAGGGTCTGATTTAGGTAAACTGCTTCAACTCCTTTAAAACAGGGTAAAAACACAAAATTTCACGAACGTCTATTTCTTACTAGGCATGGTGTGATATCATCATAAGACAAGTTGGGTGGCCAAAAACTCAGAAGCACACCCCTGCACAAGAATGGGTCAAGTACTTCTCCGAATTTTTGGTGATCTGAGAATTGGGTTTCTTACAGATAGTTTCTTCTGAAAAGATGTGTACTGGTCCGAGGGGCAGATCACCAAAAATTCTAAATCTTGTACTCTTTTTACAGAAATCCTTTTGTTCTCCTGGAAATCTTGTACATTTTTTGAGGGAGTGATATACCCCTCGTACTGATCAGTCATATAATGGTAATCGGCTGAGCAGAGAAACTTTTTCATGGATGACCTGGTGTGATTCTTTACTCGATTCTTTATTTCTTGAGAATAAAAGAAACATTGGTTACCANATGGGTCAAGTACTTCTCCGAATTTTTGGTGATCTGAGAATTGGGTTTCTTACAGATAGTTTCTTCTGAAAAGATGTGTACTGGTCCGAGGGGCAGATCACCAAAAATTCTAAATCTTGTACTCTTTTTACAGAAATCCTTTTGTTCTCCTGGAAATCTTGTACATTTTTTGAGGGAGTGATATACCCCTCGTACTGATCAGTCATATAATGGTAATCGGCTGAGCAGAGAAACTTTTTCATGGATGACCTGGTGTGATTCTTTACTCGATTCTTTATTTCTTGAGAATAAAAGAAACATTGGTTACCAACAGAACTTCGTATTTCCCTTTTTCCTAGTCAGCTGGACATCCCTTTCTATTTCTGCAACCAATCACAGTCCATTTTTCTCGCCCCCATCTTGCAAAACATAAGTGGTCAAAAATATTGGGATCTTTTGGAAACTGTTTACAAAACGACTAGCATTTAAAAAAAAAGTTGAGACTTTGGTGGGAAAGTCGTCTGCTCATTTGCAGTGCAAAAAATGACCCCCGTTTCGAAACCCCGTTCGTAGATTGGAAGATTTGCTTGTCCCTGGTCACATGCCAACTTCTCGGTCATCGGCGACCAACCGCGAGAATACTTGGAAAACATCAGAACTGAAATCAAGGTGAAATTGTACAAAAACGAAGTAAGATCGAGCTGATGAATTTTCAGAGGATTATGAGGGATTAATAAAGATTCTTCGTTTTGGATTTGAGGGTGGGTGCTCCAACTGGAAAGAATTTATAGCCGAAAGGGTTTGGGGTGGTCGTATGGCCTAGACCGCTATTTTGTGATCAGAGCAAAGAGCCGTTGGTGTTTGCGAAGCTTCCTGATCATTGCTGAGATATCTTAGGAAGAATGGACACGAAATTTAAGTACCTTGGATGCTCAGGTAGGTCCAGTTAAGTTTTTGTCTTGTTCCAATGCGTTTACGCTGAGAAATCGTGCGAAACGTAAAGATAACCAGGAAAATTTGAAATCGAAATTTCACGCGGCATGGTCCCGAAAACTCAATTCGAATCCCCTGTTCGATTCACTGTGAATGGGTCTTTTAAAACATAAAAATGTCCATTGTTATTGAATTCGCGCTTTCACGTAGCTGGCTTGCTCACTGAATCGTGTTCATGAAATTTCTATCCCACATTCTACATTTATTCATTTCATTTCATGCATTTTACATTCTTTGTAAGGGTGAAAACATTCAGTTACAAAACTGTTTTACAATGTGCTCTTTTAAGATCGAAAGAAAAAAATATTAATACTACGGTATTTAGTACAACTGACAAAGATGTTATAATCGAAATGTGTTGCTAATAATCAGTTGTGTTTTTATATTATATTTTCTGTTTATTTTGTTGATGGTTTAGTTCACATACTATTTAGTACAAGATGAGAAATTACCAAAAAGAAACCCTATTTTTTACAATTATTATAACGGAAAACGAAAATGATAATGCTACGAGAAAGAAATATAGCCTTTCTCACACATTTACACCTGAAAAGCAAAGCCATCATGAAATATACTGAAAGCTGGATTCATCTGAAACTCATCAAATTATGAAACATCAGATGAAACGAGAGTTGGATTGTCTTTGTTTGTGTGCCATTTATTTCAAAGCATTCTCTTGCATTGTTTTATGATATTGAAGCTTTCGTCTCATTTATAAGGCCTCATCAGCAACTAAATGTTGTATTCGAAGTTGATACGAGAGATATATTTAGAATATTCTAGAATATCATGAGCTAGATTGGTATTGTTTTTTGAGCACCAATCACATTACATTAGGAGTCAATTTGGACTCATTGCGTACCCAATACTCATTGGTCTACGCCCATATTGTTCCTTGCCAAAACACAATTACTGAGGACTTCTCAACATTTATAATTGTAATGTGAGCACCAAAGAACCATCGAATACGAAGCTGGCAAAGAATGTGAAATGTTTTGCAACTGCTGCCTGTACCTTGTTTTTTCTCTCATGTAAGCTCTAACTTCCCTTTTAGGTATTTCTTGGAGAGATCACAAAGCGCCAGACTAACGTATGCCAAAGCTGGTGAATTTTTCGAAGAGGTAACGTTTTTTATGTACTATGGTTGACCGAAAATGATTTACCGTATGGACACAGTTATAAAGGCATCTGCTGCGTACTACTGGTATACATGGGCATGCCTGTACCGAATATCAGGGCAGTGCTTTTATATGAGAGTTACAATGTACTAGATGATGCATTATTGGTACTGATTATCAAGTCTCGTTAGATAGTCTGGAAAAAGCTGCTCTGCTTGTTACCATAACGGGTGTCTTCAAAAGTCGCCAGATTTCGATTACATTGCCGATCTTTAAATTTCGTTTTTTAAGCAAGTAGATCAAAGACCAAATTATTTTCCCGGATATAGCAGGTATTTTGATTGGTTTAAAATTAGCAAATTTTACTCTTTTTAGGGTTGTCTGGTTTTGAAGCTTACTGCAAAAAGCACTGATGATTACCAGATTAGTTTCTTTTTGTATATTAAGCTTCTTGGTTTGTTTTTTCTATTCATAATAAATTAAAACTAAACTAAGTAATATAAATATACAAATACCGTACCGTTCTTGGCGTAGGAAGACACAAGATCATGAATCCTTCAAGAACAACTGTTATTTCTACACGCCCATTCATTCCAAAAATCTTACATAGGATAGGAAATATGATTCGTCCCTCGATATATCATGCACTAGACCTGTGTTGTCATATAGATTTTTCAGCAAGATAAGTGTTTGACCCAACAAAGTTCCATCTTAATCAACAAAGTTCTTTTTTTGTTTGTTTCGCTTCACTTTGAGTAGAAGTTACGCTCGAGAAAACATGCTTATATTCACTTCTTATCAGAGTGCAAACAGTTTTACGTTATTTAGTTGTGTTACTGCTAGCTACCTGTGAAGACTAGCAGTGCCGCGATAAGGGAATCTAATAAGCCTTGGAGTTTTAAAGACATTGAACAGCGCCATAAGATAAGTGTTAAGCACAGTTATCTATAACAGTTGACGAAAATAGCTCAGTCGCGCCAAGGCATAGACTGATTACAACATCGTAGTTATCGCTATTCATAGGTTTGCCGCATTACTTTAGCCATTTTGATAGTAAAGGCGGATATCTCAAGTAAGACCCCGATGGCGAAACGGCTCAAACTTCATGTTTCCGGTGCTTCACGCTGGGAAAACAAACCGTGAGGACACAGATTAATGTTTCTTTTAGCCATGAAGTGGGAAATCTTTCACTGTAACCACAGGAGGCCCAACGTATAGTGGTGAGGGGGCTACGCATAATTCTAAAGCATGAAAAGGCCTTTTTACTTGCTAGAAAAGAGGTTTGGGTCGAGCGTCCAATTCTGGTAAATTTTGTGAAGGAAAACGAAAGCACGACCCCCGTTCTCAGTATGAACGCTGCTAGCTGTGGCATAAAGTTTCTTCGGATCTTGGAACACTTTTCAGAGAGTTAATCAACTATAAATTTACTCAACGTGAGTTAGGAATGGTTCAGCTTACACGCAGGCAAGTTTTGTTCACCTTTTGGCCTTGTTTCTCGTTATTTTCGTTCATTGTTAACTGATTTTGTTGTGCAACAGTCTAGGCCCATATTCAATCAAAACACAGTGATCTTTCAGCAAATCTTTTCCATCGTTTAAGTATTTTGAGGCCTTCGCCTGATATGTTCTGCCAAAATTCTTTCAATAGGTCTATGCAGGTGAATGTGTTTCCTCCTCTACGTTTTGTTATTTTATCAATCCTAATAACGAAACAACGTTTCTTTTCCTTTGAATAAAGACGGTTGAAAACAGCAAACTTCGATTCGCGAACTCGCAAAATGAAACCCTTGCATGCTGCACTTCTGCTCTGCAACTGTTAAACAGCAAAATCAGCTACAAATGGTCGAAAACAACGAGAAACAAGGGCAGAAGGCAAATAAAACTTGCTTGTGTGCAAACTGAAACATTCGTAACTCAATTTGAGTAAAGTTATCGTTGATTTATTCTCTGAAAAGTGTTCCGAGATCCGAAGGAACTTAATGCCACAGCTAGCAGTGTTTCTACCGAGAACGGGGGTCATGCTTTTGTTTTCCTTCACAAAATTTATCAGATTTGGACGCTCGATCCAAGCCTCTTTTCTGGCAAGTAAAAAGGCCTATTGTCAAGATCTCATCTTACCTTAGAATCTCTTATTGAAAGTACTTACATGTGAAGTTTCTTGCCTTTGTTTCATATGACAGTCAATTCGTCTTTTTGTGTCCTTGCTCATGGGCAATCAAATACAGCACCTCGAAGAAGGCTAGCCATCAACGCAACCCGTCTGTTTTAAATTGCGTTAGTACTGTACTACTGTACTGCAGTATCTATGTATAATATTAAGACAAGGAGCGCAACTTATTTCCAAACAAATCAGCAGCAACTGTTTTATTTTCACCCCCGTTGCATCACTATTGATCCAAACATGCAAAACGACACATCAAAATGTTGCTAATTTATCAGGCAACATTTTTAGATAACTTACTGCTTGAATGTTTTATCAAAACTCAACAAATTCAGCGGCTAAAGCTCATGTATTCGGCCTTATTTATCTTTCTCCGTAGGCTCTGTAGCTACCTCTGGACCCATTATTCGAAATTCGAACGCGAAAACTCGACAGAAGTCATAGCAGATATCGTCATCTACCCACAGGAGGCCCAATCGCCTATCATGGAGGCCTAGCTTCACTGCGGCAATTTACGCTGCTGCTATTTCCTAACTGCAACATTAAGACAGCAGTACTTGTTCTTTGAATTGAAGAAAAATTAAATTCATACCGTAAATGGTTGATTGTTTATCTCTTGCGTCGTTTCTTGCACCGAACTTATTGAATCATCCTGCCGCTATGACAACATGCTACTGCTCTGTTGCTGTTGTTGTACTGCAATAACGCAACATTATTGATTGTGTAGGTTGTACAGTGTATATATTAAGTAACAAGGAGTGAAGCTTTTTTAACTGCCTAGATCCAACAACAGTTTTGTCCTCGCTCAATCTCGGTCAATTTTGCATTAAACGACCAGTTCTTTGCATCAAAATGTTCCCCAACTCTTAAACTTCGTACAGAAGACATTTGTTTCTGCTTTCCTTCATGAAATCATATAAAGCGGGCGCGAAATAATTCTCATCTCCTCGACGGTTTGAAATCTGCCGAAGCTCGTCCTACCATCGCGCCCACATCAAAGTGTACCGACGCTCGAAATTCGTCAGATTTTCGGCGAATATTACGACGGTGACCCCCGGATTTTGTAGGTTTCATGCTGTTTCATTTTCTTTACGTATTCCGTTACACAACAAATCGCTACAAAATCCGGGGGTCACCGTCGTAATATTCGCCGAAAATCTGACGAATTTCGAGCGTCGGTACACTTTGATGTGGGCGCGATGGTAGGACGAGCTTCGGCAGATTTCAAACCGTCGAGGAGATGAGAATTATTTCGCGCCCGCTTTATATGATTTCATGAAGGAAAGCAGAAACAAATGTCTTCTGTGCGAAGTTTAAGAGTTGGGGAACATTTTGATGCAAAGAACTGGGCGTTTAATGCAAAATTGACTGAGATTGAGCGAGGAAAAAACTGTTGTTGAATCTAGGCAGTTAAAAAAGCTTCACTCCTTGTTACTTAATATCTACACTGTATAACATACACAATCAATAATGTTGCGTTATTGCAGTACAACAACAGCAACAGAGCAGTAGCATGTTGTCATAGCGGCAGGATGATTCAATAAGTTTGGTGCAAGAAACGACACGAGAGATAAACAATCAACCATTTACGGTATGAATTTAATTTTTCTTCAATTCAAAGAACAAGTAGATACTGCTGTCTTAATGTTGCAGTTAAGAAATAGCAGCAGCGTAAATTGCCGCAGTGAAGCTAGGCCTCCATGATAGGCGATTGGGCCTCCTGTGGGTAGATGAAGATATCTGCTATGACTTCTGTCGAGTTTTCGCGTTCGAATTTCGAATAATGGGTCCAGAGGTGGCTACAGAGCCTACGGAGAAAGATAAATAAGGCCGAATACATGAGCTTTAGCCGCTGAATTTGTTGAGTTTTGATAAAACATTCAAGCAGAAAGTTATCTAAAAATGTTGCCTGATAAATTAGCAACATTTTGATGTGTCGTTTTGCATGTTTGGATCAATAGTGATGCAACGGGGGTGAAAATAAAACAGTTGCTGCTGATTTGTTTGGAAATAAGTTGCGCTCCTTGTCTTAATATTATACATAGATACTGCAGTACAGTAGTACAGTACTAACGCAATTTAAAACAGACGGGTTGCGTTGATGGCTAGCCTTCTTCGAGGTGCTGTATTTGATTGCCCATGAGCAAGGACACAAAAAGACGAATTGACTGTCATATGAAACAAAGGCAAGAAACTTCATATGTAAGTACTTTCAATAGGAGATTCTAAGGTAAGATAAGATCTTGACAATTCATGCTTTAGAATTATGCGTAGCCTCCTCACCACTATACGTTGGGCCTCCTGTGCTGTAACTCGTTAAGTACTGTGCAGTGGTTGCTGCGGCAGAAAACCAAAACGGATTGGAAAGTTAGTCCAATTTTGTATTTTAAAATTATGAATCCTAGTTGGAGCGATGAGGGGTAATAGTTGTAAGGTAGTAGTAGCGATAAGTAGAACGAAAATCATAAATCTAAGGCAGACCGGATAAATGAAATGACTGTGAGGATGCTTGTGAGACTGTAGTTTTCTCACGGTCATGACTGATGAGATTACAACGACCTGTCGGGCTGCACAAAATATTGGAACTTGGGACTAGTTCCATAGACAGTTACCAGCCTTGAAAGAAAGTTGTTCAGCTTATTTTGTTTCAAAGAGGTTAGAGTTAAGTTATTTAAAGACCCATTGCTAACCATGATCCTTTGTGCACTGAATGAAAAGCAAAACAAATTAGCACCGAATGTAAGCAAAACAAATGTACCTTAGGCCAGAGCGACTTTCGTATCATATGAAAATTGACTTTGGGCCCGCAAAATATCATGCTTAGCAATGTGTCTTTTATAAGGAGAAAATTGGAGTCAGATTTTGACGAAGAATCATAATCTTATCAATACTTCAAGATGTTTGTCTTTAGGTGGTTTCAATAACAGACTTCTCGGACTTGGGTAGCGCTTTTTATAGCTGTTTCGAGAACTGGCTGAAAAGCTCTGAAAGTGCAATGCCCGCTTAACATTTTGGAGTACTCATGTTTGAACTTCACCTGAAGAGCTTATGATCTGGAAAATTTGATCATTATATTTACAACATGCTAACTCCAGCCCAAGCTGGATCAGGATTTATTGCGGGCCTTTCCTGCAGATGGCCAGCAGCGCTATTGCATGTTATGGATATTTTCATCTTGAAAAGATTTGTATGACTGTTCATAACTCTAAGAGTAAATGGCTTGCTTGTCTGGTCCTTTTCAATTTGATTCTTTTTCTCTGATTTGTGTTGAAAGGAAATTAACCTATGAGAACAGAAATAGTAAGAGTGAAGAAATATTAGACCATTACACGTGCTGCTCTGGCAAAGATATCTTCATTTAGTTAAAAAAGGAGATGACGTCATCATGAAGGTGGCTTATTCCCCGAAACTCGAGGACACAACATCTGGTCTCTGCAAAGAGCTGTTCATTAAAGTTTTAAAAACCATATTTGATGTTGGAAGTGGGAGCTCTCGATTTTCAGTAGATCGCACAGGTTGCAGGTAAAGCCAGGGCTGCGCCTTTGCCAACCTTTCTTGTCGGCTATTTGTAATAATCAAAACTTTCATGTGAGAAATAAGCTTTTGGAAGATTATCTTTTGAATAAGAGTCTTGTTGGTGAAATTCGGTCACCACGTGGCATAATTTATGAACATTATACGTAAAACACAGCGCGTAGAAATAATATTTATTAACTTCATATATACTTAGCATCTGCTTCGACATATTCCCATGGGAAACAAGAATTCGTTCGAGATATGGAGTCTCTGAAGTGATCGTAGTGAATGTAATGGTTTCTCGAGGGAGGGGTCTTTGACGGAGAATTTAAAGAGGGATAACAGGTCTGGAGGTAAAAGAACATGATGTCAGGCTTCATTTCGCAATAAACGTTATCATCCAGGGTGTTCAAAAACTTATGCCTCGTTTGAATGGCTTCTGTGGATGGGTTGCGATGTCAGTTGTCTCGTTTTTAAAACCATTGTATACCATTGTATAGGAAATGCCAATCTCGTCCCCAGAGTGAGTTCGTTGCTCTACCTCTACTCTGGGATACAAGTGACCGTTCTGCATTTTGATTGGCTATTCGAAAAGAATAGATAACACAAACTATTTCTCGAAATCTTACTAATTATTCGAATAACAACAATAAAATCTAGTCACTAAGCAACAACCACTACAATGTTGCTTTGTTGTTTGGAATCGAGGTCACATAATGAGCGTTACCCTGCCAACCGCAAATCCATAATGGCTGCTAATCCGCCCTTATTTTGGGCGGATTGGGACTATGTGTACCAGGGTGTTCACTCGGCTCCGTGACTAGCGTATGACGTAAGAACACCCTGGGAACGAGGTTGAGGAAATGCTTCAACTTAAAGTTTTAGACCTTGTTTTACTAAATCAGATAGATAGGTGCAGAGTTATGATACAAGAAAGTCGAAATCAGATGTGCTTCAAAACCAGAGGGTTTTTCCCTGTTATTTCCCTGTAGCCATGCACTAAGATCCTGAAGATCTGAGTTGATAGCATTGCTCAAGTCGGAGATAGATTTCGAGGAATAGGAGATGCTGGTGTCATCTGCATACATTGTGACCTTAGTTATGTGTAAGGCAAACGGCAAATCATTGTTATTTTCTAATTCATTTCATTCAACCGAAAATAACTACATTTATTTAGTATCTAATTACAGTTATATCTAAGAGTCTTTCATCACAGTAGTATTGGTCAGTTTAGCAATTTGCGAAAAGACATGTGCATGACATACAAGTAAATTAGGTAAATAAGACAAAACGAAAATTCTACAAAGTTGTATCACATAGCATACTCTTGATGAGCCATCCAGGTTAGATCATTACAGTAGCCTGTCAGGGCTTATCATTATGGGATGGCGAATCGAATATCGATGAATAAATCAAATACAATTAACATCCACTACTTGATAATGCCGGTACACCAAAATCTTATGGGAGGGGTGGGGAGGGGTTTCTGATCAGCAACGAGTTATCGACCGTGTGACCTTTAGACTCTTGTACAAACTATTTATACTGTCACTATTTCACGTGCAAGAAACAACTTAAATCACTGGCACGCTTGTATCCGCGGCGCTATTGCAATAGACTCTATTCTTTTTCCTCTCTTGGGACTAAATAAATTCAGATATAGATCAGAAATAGAAGTGGGCCAAGGCAGGAGCCCTGAGGCACTCCACATTTGATGTCCTGTATTTTGGATATGTTGCCATTTACCTTACAGCATTGCTTCCTATTACTTAGGTATGATATGAACCAGTCAAGCTCCATGCCTTCAACCCCATAGAGACGCAGCTTAGCTATGAGAATATCGTGGTCAACAGTGTCAAAGGCTTTCTTTAAGGTTACGGTAAACGTTTGTAGCACAAGATTGGGTTTTCTCTCCCCAAAAGCCAAACTATTAGCGGAATCTAGTTAAACTATACATCATTCGATGCGTAAGAATGTAGGGATTCTAACCATATCAAAATAATTGGCAAAGATTGTAAAATGATATTTTCCAGGCAACTTTATTGCTTAAGAGAGTATACCTCCTTCAAAAGCTATTTTGTACCCTTGCGTTTAACATAGCAAAATCTAACTTCTATCAACAGGAAGTGCAGACTCTAAGCTACCAAAGTGTGTCTCAGATTCTTTAAAGTCCTCCTTCACTTGATAATACACGCTGTCATAAATTTGCAAATAATTTCTCTGCCCTCGCACAGTTGTATTTGGCTATAAAAGGCGGACCAGAGGACATACCAAGATTCTGAGACCCCCTTTGCTTGCCTGAAGCCTGCTTTGGTAGTGTGCAAAATGTGGAGCCATTCGATTGGTTCCTAGGGTACAAAATAGCTTTTTCGTACCTGTACCTAGTGGATTTGTAAGTCCTGAAAAAAGGGAATTTTACTGATGGCACTTCAAATGTAAACA
>REGM01000255.1:33440-54379 GCA_004194415.1 Aurelia aurita | reverse complement strand
CTTTGCTTGCCTGAAGCCTGCTCTGGTAGTGTGCAAAATGTGGAGCCATTCGAGTGGTTCCTAGGGTACAAAATAGCTTTCTCGTAACTGTACCTAGTGGAGTTGTAAGTCATGAAAAAAGGGAATTTTACTGATGGCACTTCAACTTTAAACATAAAGGTCACATAAGCCCCACTGTAATCCGGGTCAAGCAATTACCGATTAAAAAGCAATCAATCCATTTAAACAAAGGAATCGATACATAAAATGTGGTTTCATGTTTGTTTTGTAGCACACGACCGACTTAATAGGTCAAAAAGCCAGGATTATAATTTAAACCACACAGAAAAACTTTGCGTGAGAAGTTGTAGCATCCTCCCTTCAATCAATAATTCCACTTTTTCAACATCTCTGTTACTTCCAAAGATGGTATCTTTGTGTTTCTTAAAAGTTGGGTTTCTGAGATTTGAAAAAATTCGGAAAATTAGCTTTTTCGGCCTACAAACGTTTACCGTAACCTTAAGTCGATGAAAGTAACTCCAGAAAAGAGCCCTTTGTCGATGTTAAGATACCAGTCTGAATATCGCAGAACATGATACTACTTGATGTAGGCTTGAAAAGAGCCCAGATTATCATCGACATACCAAACGAAAGATGAGATAGAAAGAAATCAGTGATAATAATAAATAACAACAATAATAATAATAATAATAATAATAATAATAATAATAATAATAATAATAATAATAATAATAATAATAACAATAATAATAGTATTAATGGACAGTGAAATCATCGTTCGAAAAGTTCTTTCGGGACTCGTGCAACATGAATTGATTGAATATTGACTGTCTTTTGTGTTTGTTTGAATGGAAAATGTTGCTTATTTTTAGGACCAACAATAATTGTTGGTCCATTATGGTAGGCTATTTGTCTGTAGCTATTTTGCTGAAATAATAATAGCAAAGTAAAACAAGATTGCTTGTGCAAAAATTTTCGATATATCGCATATCTTCTTCAGTCACTAAATGAAAGCATTCTATAAATCTAAGAATTGATAAACGTTCAACAAGAGACTATTACGTTCTATAATAGAAAAACAGAATTAAACGCTCTGTCAAGTTGTAGAATTCGAGGTTCTAATAATGTGGCGTAGGCTTTTTCACTGACAATTTTAGCCCAATTTTATTATGTGGAGGGGGTGGTCTTTGGGGTATGATTTTGCGGGCGGGTGGTGCATTTTTCCTGACTCACCCGGCTGATTTTACCTTTTCCGNTTTTGCTGAAATAATAATAGCAAAGTAAAACAAGATTGCTTGTGCAAAAATTTTCGATATATCGCATATCTTCTTCAGTCACTAAATGAAAGCATTCTATAAATCTAAGAATTGATAAACGTTCAACAAGAGACTATTACGTTCTATAATAGAAAAACAGAATTAAACGCTCTGCCAAGTTGTAGAATTCGAGGTTCTAATAATGTGGCGTAGGCTTTTTCACTGACAATTTTAGCCCAATTTTATTATGTGGAGGGGGTGGTCTTTGGGGTATGATTTTGCGGGCGGGTGGTGCATTTTTCCTGACTCACCCGGCTGATTTTACCTTTTCCATGTAAGGACCATGGGGTAGTCATATGTTTTGCTCCCCGTGGTGTCGTCCTTGTAGTGTTTCTAGAGTAGATGGCAGGTATAAGAATTAGTAATATGTTATGCAAAATTTATTTATTGGAATGTAAAAAACCCTCCCCTGGCTCTGCCACTGGCTTCAAGTGTAACTTCAGTAAGCTTAATTATATGTTTATCTGCATTGCAGGAACCCGACGACGAGCCAGAACTGGAAGGAGAATCGGAACCTCAAACTGGGACGGAAGAAAAAATGGATTTAACACCAGATGGCAAAGAACAACCACAGACTAGAGTAAATACAAGCGAAAATATAGAACTTTCGCCAGAGAGCTTGGACTCTAGTCTCCAGGACCTCGGCGATAGTTTGGTGCAAAGCGAAGAGATTCCTCTTGGGGAAGAGTCTGATTGATAAAGATTGAAGTAGGCAAAATATGTTGTCGAAACCATAGCCAAATTAATATTGTCAAGGCCATAGCCGAATAGACAATTACGCTAAAGATGTCGTCAGGGAACTTTGTACCATCATCCTTTGCGTCGCATGGCAAATCAACCGATCAAATCAATCGAAATTCTTTAAGCCGCAGAGGATCATGGTAAAAAAATAGCAGGCGCCATCTTTAGCTCAATCGTCTATTATTATGGTGTTTATCCTTGCAAGCAATCAAACTATTAGGCAATATTTAAAAATGCTTTGTAGTCCTGCTAACGTGAACCTTGGCCCGCAAATAGCCCTTACTGTAGCGGACTCGTGCTTCTGTTGAATTGAGCGAATGATTTCGTGTTACATGTCACTCGCATCACGTTGAAATATTTCTGCAAAAATTCATGAGTTAATTTTGGTATGAGATTGGATTGCAGTTCCAAACTTTGATTCAATTCTAAGTTGTAGTCAGTAGTTGAAAACCAAAATAAAGGTCAATTGATAAGCATGTGTTTTTTCCGTATCCCATATCATTCACAGTTCAGACAGCATGAAAATTGTACACAGAAAACTGAACCAACCCTTTTCTACATATTGAAAGTGCAGCTTCTTTGGCCTTCATGGAAAGCTTCGAAATAGGCCTTTCTGAAATCGTGAACGTCAGTAAAGTGCCATTGAAGCGACTCATTACTAGGTTTATCCAGTCGGTAAGATAATACATAAGTAATTAGTATTTGAAATCGACCTTCCTGCAAGTCTGTGCTCAAATAGAGGGGGCTTTGGGGGAGGGGGTGCCAGAACCCGTAAATCCGGACAAGAATTTGGAAAAATCCGAAAACCTGGAAGCAAAAACATCAAAACCCGAAACTGCGCGTTTGGACAAAAATTCTGAATGATCGTGTGTAGTTTTCGATTATTGCCTAGATTTTTTCCGGCAGTGACTCTTTTCTCGTCGTGTCGAACGTTTAGTGCTCTTGGCCAAACTCACAGCCTTTGAAACGTCTTAGCTCCCCGAATATAGTTCACCAGGAAAACATGGCTCTAAAGAACATACATGTATTGCTTTATTTTGCGCTTATGGAGAACTGACAACAAGTTATTGTGGACCACAGTAACAACTAAAAGCTTGGTCATCTCTGCCATAGCTGCGCTTCAGAAATTTGGTTTTATGCGTGCAGAATTCACACCATTTTTTCAGTGACAGCGCCAATTAAAGGCCCAAGATGCACTATACCAGTTTGCTATAGGAGCGTCTAATATCGGATAGGGCTAGGGACAGGCGTTTGAACACGATAAGTAAACCTTGTATGCGCAAAGGCTATATGTTCAATTTTGCACATCCTCTTTTGAACTTTGCTATTGCCAACCGAAAATTCTGCACTCTAATAGACTCTTGTTTGGTAATCACATTCTAACGCATCGATATTCTCATTGTCTACTGTATATGATTTGTGTCATTACGTTGTTTAAATGACTTTGTACACAACGCTCAAGTATTCGTTAAAACGTTTAGTTGCTGTCAATCTAGTTCAAATGTAGGATTCCAATGTGTGCAGATACTTGCATTAGTTCGATGAAACTTTGTTGCCTATAAATTGTGAATCAGATCAAATCTTTAATTTATGTCGAAGCTTTCTATGTGTTTACATCTGCGGAGTGTAATGGCTGAGATAGCCTAATATCAGGCTCTTCCAGAAACATTTAAAAGGGAAAGAGGGAAAAATTAGAGCGAAGTTGTCCTTTTTCAATTGCACAACTTGGAAATCCCAATTCTGTCCTTCTGATCTAGGCCTCCGAAGTAAAATTGACCCATTTTAAATGCTAGTTTTCAAGAAGAAAGATTGTTTGCAGGCATTTAACTGAAGAAGGAGGCTTCGTCTTGGCCTTTTCAATGATGTGTAGCGTATGGGAAACACTACTTAATTTGTATACAAGATGACGTTCTGGCTGGCGTTGCCATCCTGGCTTCTTAGGGAGCAGTCATAAAGTATCTACCAGGAGGGGGTGGAGGATTTTCGTAAATTTGGCAAAAAAAATTCGTGGCCCTTAAAAATGTTTTCAAACATTTTCGCAGCCCCTCAATTCATACCAATAATTTTTAATCGGCCCACATAAACCCCTTAATAACTTATTTTCGATATAATCCTTTTTATAAACGCAGATTCAGTTTGTGGTTTCACTTACATAATGAATATCTACAGTAGAGAAGTCTAAAAAACAAGCAGTTTGCTGCCACCCTTTCAGGGAATGAAAGCAGTGGCGTGGCCAGGACAAAATAACTGGGGGTATTCAAATGAGGGGGTCTGGGGGCAAAGCCCCCAGGAAAATGTTTGAGGACACGCCCTCTACTTTCGCTTAGAAAGCTTCTCTCCATCCCATTTTTGCCAGTATTAACATAGCATTTTTGACCATTTTGTGAAGTTTGTTTTAAAAGTTAGCGTCCGCAGGAAAATTTTTGAGTAAATATCATTGTCTTTGGCTTAGAACAAGCAATCCCTTTCTCCACCCATCTCCACCAATNTATCAGGCTCTTCCAGAAAAATTTAAAAGGGAAAGAGGGAAAAATTAGAGCGAAGTTGTCCTTTTTCAATTGCACAACTTGGAAATCCCAATTCTGTCCTTCTGTACTTCAGATCTAGGCCTCCGAAGTAAAATTGACCCATTTTAAATGCTAGTTTTCAAGGAAGAAAGATGGTTTGCAGGCATTTAACTGAAGAAGGAGGCTTCGTCTTGGCCTTTTCAATGATGTGTAGCGTATGGGAAACACTACTTAATTTGTATACAAGATGACGTTCTGGCTGGCGTTGCCATCCTGGCTTCTTAGGGAGCAGTCATAAAGTATCTACCAGGAGGGGGTGGAGGATTTTCGTAAATTTGGCAAAAAAAATTCGTGGCCCTTAAAAATGTTTTCAAACATTTTCGCAGCCCCTCAATTCATACCAATAATTTTTAACGGCCCACATAAACCCCTTAATAACTTATTTTCGATATAATCCTTTTTATAAACGCAGATTCAGTTTGTGGTTTCACTTACATAATGAATATCTACAGTAGAGAAGTCTAAAAAACAAGCAGTTTGCTGCCACCCTTTCAGGGAATGAAAGCAGTGGCGTGGCCAGGACAAAATAACTGGGGGTATTCAAATGAGGGGGTCTGGGGGCAAAGCCCCCAGGAAAATGTTTGAGGACACGCCCTCTACTTTCGCTTAGAAAGCTTCTCTCCATCCCATTTTTGCCAGTATTAACATAGTATTTTTGACCATTTTGTTAAGTTTGTTTTAAAAGTTAGCGTCCGAGGAAAATTTTGAGTAAATATCATTGTCTTTGGCTTAGAATCCCTTTCTCCACAGCATCTCCACCAATGCCAAATTGGAAACTTTTTGTCTTAGAACGCTTCTTACAATCCAATGTTTGCTTGACTCCAAAATAGAAACCTTGAAAATTCTGTGATAGCACGTCTGGGAAATTTAGTTAAAATGCTAACCTTTACTTTGGCTTAGAATGACTCTCCCGGTCACCTTCCAGCATTTCTTGGAAAAATTCTTACCCACCCTACCTATACCCAGCTACTTTCTCCCCGTTTTTGAGTTTACTTTAAATAAGTTTTTCTTGGGTTTACTGCTTGATTTATTCTTGGTGAAGCACATAATTTGGCATTACTGGACTCTATCTAACAATAACAAGTAGTTCTGATTTTTTTCCCACAATTTGTCAAAAAAAATTTGGTGGCCCATGAATTAAATGCTAAAAAATCTTACGGCGCACGATTAAGCAGCAACAAAATTTGATGGCCCCTGCGAATACCCTCCACCCCCCCCCCTGGTAGATACTTTATGACCACTCCCTTAAACTCTAATATATTTGGACGGCCAAATATCAGGCTACAGTAGAGCCTCGTGAGTAAAAAACGCTACCTATTTGAGTGGATACTTTTCCTCCAACATCGAGGCAATAAACTAAGTGAATCTGTTTTCAGTAGCTGAAACGTTGTGGCTGGCTGAAATTTGCAATGCTGTTTCGAATTTAGCAGGGATTTTTCGAGATAGTCCCTTCAAGGAACCTCCAAAAAACCCTAATTGTGATTGTCTTATTGGGGCCTTCTCTAGAAGATCTTCCACAAAGATACCTTTCGAAATTAAGCCAGACAAATATTTTTTAGTTTAGTTCAAAATATTGTCTATCAAACAAGACTTGCCAAGATCTTTGCTTTGATATCAGGATAACAGTAGCCTTTCAAATTGGGAGTGTATCGCATTCACCCAGTAGTATGTATTAAATTAAGTCTTTCAAAGCCTCGCAAAGTACTCATTTGGTTCAAACAAATATCAGCACTTTCAAGAATGTATAGTCTTAATGCAACATTTTCAAAACTCATTGCCAACATTTTAAAGCTGCTAAACAGACAAAATCTTCCCCACTTTCCCCTTTTTAGACTTTTTAAAAAGAAAAGACTCAACTACAAATGGTTAATTTATGTTTCTTTTACATATTGAGCTCTTTCTTTTGGCAGACTCGAACTCCTGTGATGTGGATGCGAACCCTGTGCTCCCCATGATCCTTTGCACGTGTGCGAGCCCTCAAAACATCATATTGGCTGTAAGCAACATATTTTGAACAAACAATGATGGACAACAACACCATAAATAGCGACAGAAAACAAAGTTTTCATAGTCCATCAATTATTTTCAGGAATGTCTGTTTTTTAAATAAAAAAAGGATGGCATAACAATATTATTTGAAGATTGAAAGTATAATGCTGTCTGGCAATTGCTAGGCCTAAATCATTTTCACACAGTATGAAAATCACCGTGAGACTGCAAAGGATCATGGGGAGCACAGGGTCTTTAACCAGTGCCTTGATTTTTACCCTACAATATCCACAAACAGATTCAGCCGTTATTCTTGTAGATTACTTCATAGATTTTTCAGCATTGTCCATGAATTTAGCAAGTCTGATGTCTTTATCTGACAAGCCTTGGCAAGCATGTGTCGTCAATGTAACGTTCACTTTGTTGTAAACGTTGAACCATTCTGGGTGATGATCATTCTTTTCTGCTTGCATTGCCACTCTTGTCATGAAACCAAAAGCTTGGTTGAAATTCTTGAATTTGAATTCTTTGTAAATTGCATCTCGCTCCTTGACAACAGACCAGCCATTTTTAATGAAAGGATCTAATTCTGCACTCTTTGATTCCTCTGTTNAAAATCTTCCCCACTTTCCCCTTTTTAGACTTTTTAAAAAGAAAAGACTCAACTACAAATGGTTAATTTATGTTTCTTTTACATATTGAGCTCTTTCTTTTGGCAGACTCGAACTCCTGTGATGTGGATGCGAACCCTGTGCTCCCCATGATCCTTTGCACGTGTGCGAGCCCTCAAAACATCATATTGGCTGTAAGCAACATATTTTGAACAAACAATGATGGACAACAACACCATAAATAGCGACAGAAAACAAAGTTTTCATAGTCCATCAATTATTTTCAGGAATGTCTGTTTTTTAAATAAAAAAAGGATGGCATAACAATATTATTTGAAGATTGAAAGTATAATGCTGTCTGGCAATTGCTAGGCCTAAATCATTTTCACACAGTATGAAAATCACCGTGAGACTGCAAAGGATCATGGGGAGCACAGGGTCTTTAACCAGTGCCTTGATTTTTACCCTACAATATCCACAAACAGATTCAGCCGTTATTCTTGTAGATTACTTCATAGATTTTTCAGCATTGTCCATGAATTTAGCAAGTCTGATGTCTTTATCTGACAAGCCTTGGCAAGCATGTGTCGTCAATGTAACGTTCACTTTGTTGTAAACGTTGAACCATTCTGGGTGATGATCATTCTTTTCTGCTTGCATTGCCACTCTTGTCATGAAACCAAAAGCTTGGTTGAAATTCTTGAATTTGAATTCTTTGTAAATTGCATCTCGCTCCTTGACAACAGACCAGCCATTTTTAATGAAAGGATCTAATTCTGCACTCTTTGATTCTTCTGTTAACTTTGTGGCTCCACAAGGTGTTGTCTAGAGAATATTTAGGTAAAATTAGTTCTTGCTTTATTTTTGTTTGTCATCTTATTTCATTTCCAAAAATTCAAATACAAATAGCTTCTAAATATTAATCAAAATGTGTGAGATCTTGTGCAAACTATGTAACACAGAACACCGCAAATAATGGAAAACTTTCATGGATAGATAGGCGAACGTTGACAAAAAAGGTTCACTTTAAAAAAGCAATGAGCAACCTACAATTGTCCGAGTTTGTGGTGCTGTTTACAAAATTATCTTTGGAAATGCAAGTTTCTCACAGCTTTCTTCAACTAAATATCTGTTTCCTTTTAAGGATGGCATGTTCATGCAATTATTTCATTGGTTTTGCTTTGACTGACAATTGCTATGCACCTATCTTTTCCTTTCTCACCATCGTGAGGTAGAATATAAGAGTGATTTTATGCAACTTTTTGCAAATTTCTGTTAGAAACCTACAGAGATTTTCTGCAAATTTACCCCCAAAACAAGATGATCTTAGATGGCGTCGTGTTTTCATTGCTGTTGTGATGTCATGTCTTCTGGACGGATAAGGGCCCTCTATATAAAAACTCGTAATATTTGCAAATTGAAACCATACCATACAGTTTCAATAAAAATCGTACAAAAACTGTTGGATGCATGCACTATTGCAACCTAAGTTGGATAAAAAGTTGGAAGCACCGTAGATAAATAATGCAAACCTGGCTTTAGGTAGGCCTAGAGCCGGAGAAATAGGAGGCTCTAGGTCCTCCTATTTCTATTCCTAGAGCATTCATATATCATATTAAAAAAGACACTCCGCTCTCTAATGACGATATTCGCCTTCTATAATGCTTTGACTTGAGGTGGCACTCGATTTGGGCAAATAATGGTCATCAGTGCGATGGTAAATAGAAAACAGCATCAAAATTTATTACCATGGCTGTTCTAATTCCAATATGCAGAAGATTTCTTGTCTTGCAGTAAGTTTTCCTGGCGGTAATTTGTCGCAAAGCTACTGCACTCATTCCTGCCAGTGCTGCCAGCTGATTATTTCCGCGTGTGCACAACAACAACATAACTCGTTTTCAGGAAGAGGCATTTTGGCCTAGCCACGAATCGAAGAAGGGGTGCAAAACTGTCCCCAAAAGAAGAAGCAGAAGATTGTCATGGCAGAGCAAAATCCTAAGGCAGAGGAAAAATTAGGAGAGAATAAATCAAAGAATAAAGTTGAAGAAGATGAAGAGCTTGATTCCCTACTTGATGGTAAGAAGAAGTTGGATGAAAAAAATATAAATCAAATGCTCTTCTTTAAATTTAATTTCGCTCCTGAATTTTATGTTTAAGGTAGGCTAATAAATAGGCCTAATCCGGTCGGGTCGATTTGGGCTTTTCCAAACACGGGCTTTTCGAAACTCTGGCTTTTCGAAACACGAACTTTTTGAAACGCTGCACAGTCAGTGCCACTGACGACTGTGCAGCGTATTTATTCCCTTATTTTGCAATTCTGGACCACTGCCAGTTTGCATTCTTTGTAGTGCGCGGGGAAGATGTTCCCCGCGCCACTTTGACTGCTTCCAGTCGCACTTGCGCCGAAATCCGAAAACTTCCCCGCGCCGAAATCAAAGAATGCAAGCTGGGACCACTGTCAGTGGTCCAACCAAGTGGTCCAGAATTGCAAAATAAGGGAATAAATAGCGAAAAATGAAGTTTTGAATATCAAATTTATTTTACACCTTCTTTATTAAGCACACCCTGGGGGTCAAATGTAAAGCAATAATTATTTATTTTTGGCTCAGAGACAGCCGATATATTGATTTTTGAAGTTTGACCTAATTTTGTTGTTTGTTTACATTACACTGTTTCCGGAATAGCACTGTTTGGGGTGCATTTTTCAAGTTCCAGTTTCCCAGCGCAAAAGAGTCGGACAATATTCATCTTTGTCTCATTTGAAGCCACATTGGTGGATGCATTTTCCAGTCTGTCAAGCTTGCTTATGGTTTAAAGACCAACATATCTTTTAATTGCAGATGCCTTGAAGGACTTCTCAAATGAAAATATTGCCAAGGTTCCCAAGTCAGAGAAAACTGTCACCAGCAATGCAACGTCCTCTAGTAAAAGCAAGGAAAGACAGGGACCCTCAACTTATCCAGACAAGAATATGGAGGAGTTATTTTCAGAAGAAGGCTTTGCAAAAATGGCAGAGGAATTCTCAAAAGCTTTTCAATCATTGCCCGCAGAAGACCTTGATATATTCAAGGGTCTCAATGAGAGTTCTCTGCCAGATTCGAGTGCTGGAGGTAAGCAATCTCGACCCAGAGTGAGTTTGTTGCCCTATCTCTTCTCTGGGATACAAGTTGCTTTTCAACAATTTGATTGGCTATTCTAACACAAAAGCAAACATAGAGTATTTCTTGAAAAATTCCTATTTATTCAATTATAAGCTACATAGTGTTGTCACTAAGCAACTATCATTACGTAGTGTTACTGTATTGTTTGAACTTGAAATCGCATAATTTGTGTTACCTAACCAACTGCAAATCCATAATGGCTGCTAATCCACCCTTATTTTGGGAAACTTTTTGTAACGTGTACCAGGGCATACATTCAACNGTTCTGTTTTAGGTATTGTCCTTCGGGCGTGCCTCTTCATTTACTTTTCACGTAGGAATTATTATCATGCACTTTTAGTTTGTTGTTTGTCTCCTTATACGTATAAATATAGCCTCGCGCTTTCTCTAACTTTGTATTCTGAAGATGAAGCACAGTACTGCTTCGAAACGTCAATAAAACCATGGACTAGTCTTACATAAATAATCAAACTGGATTTGTCACAATAATTAATTTTTTTTATGGAAATGTCAACTTGAATTTGTCGCTCTTATTTGTCACAACCTGAATATGAATTGAAGGACCAAATATGAAGAAAATGATATTTGTCGCAATCCTCGTTATAAGATTTTTGGTGAAACTACGGTTCCCTGCCAACACTTCAATGTCAAGTTTGGTAATATAATTAATTTCGTCAAAATTGGTCATTTCATTCTTAAGTTTTGCCAATGAAAAAGTTTCAACTCGTAATCCTTCAAAACAGGCCTAATATCTGTGATCAAAGTTGCTGACGATTTAGACTGATGATACTAAAAACCAGGGGAGGGGGAAAATTGCTGAAAATCAGTCATGCAAGCAAGCTCACTATGTATACAACTGTTTCCTCAAAAAGATATCTAGAATGATTTTAGTTATGATGGGTGAGGAAATGCTGAATCTCTAGAAAATTTTTTGAAGGATTCTAGACTTGTTTTGAAAAATGATTAATTGAAATATTTTCACAAAATCTCTTGTTACTTGAGAATGTAATGATAAGTTTTGACCACTAAAGTTTCACATCTAATTCGACATGTTGGCTACACAGTGATAATCCGTTTGAATAAATCAGATGAATATTTAGAAGACAGCAGGCTCACAAACATAGAGACTTTCTCTTACTCATCCGACCTACTTTGTGGCCTGGAGCGTATTTAGATAAACATTCAGCCGTAACCCTCCAATATGGGTAAGGAAATGTTTTTGACAAAGTAGTAACGGCAGAAAAGGAACCAAAGAAGCAAAGGTAAGTTTTTTGAGAAATTGTTGTTATTTTTAATTTCTTGAGGCATGGACTAGTTTTGCAGCTAGGCATTTGAAGACTGGAGAATAAGAACAGAAGAGGTATGTAAACTTATATAATTTAAAAAAGCACCTACAATCACTTACAAAACGGTTGAGCCACCTTGAAAAAATGAAATTTTCGTCCCCCCGTCCCCCCATGTCGATGTTGTTTAGAAAAAAGTACCTGCTCCAGCTGACCGGCGTGATTCGGCAACATTTGTGTTGTATTGCAACATTGACTAAGGGGGAGGGGGGAAAGCAGAGGCAAAACACCGAAAATTTTGGGGTGGCTCAACAATTTTGTAAGTGATTGTAGGTAAGGTAGGTTTCGTATGGTTTCATTTACCTTGTCCATAAGACATGTTACCTTCTGTGATACCGGTGATACCTAGTAGGGCGGTCCAATCTGCTTCGAAATCGGACGAAACTCATGGAAACTCTAGTACGATTTCGGAAACATCGTTCTTTTCATTTATAGTGTTTAATTCGTATCAAACAAGTCCAAGATATGAATATCCGTCAGTTGTATGATTTCAAACCTTGTAGAAATAATCCTATTTGGTCAACCTTTATTTAAAATCCTTGAGAAATAGAAATATGTTGTTGTATCAGTTTAATGATAATTTAGATATGAAGTGTTTGGTAGACCACATTTAGAGGTCATATGCGTATAAAACTGTTAAAATTGTTGGTGCATTCTAATTTAACACCTGCTACTTGCTAATAGAAAGAATTGATTGTTAATGCATCTTATTCGATATCTTTTTTTGGAAAAATGGTGCGTAGCCCGTATTTAACGGTCAGAGTGATGTTAGGCTGTTCAAATTATGCTTTCAAAAGGTGTCTATGCATTTTGACTGAATGTCTGTTAAATTCTAATAGGAATAAAGTCTTGTTCAAATCAGATAGGTGATAGACCTCAGTTAGACGTCAGGTTTTTGTGGAACTATTGATTTTATCATCAAAAGATGTAAACAAGTTCTTATGGAGCCCGGTTAAATGCTAACAGGGTTGAAGTATTTATAAATGTGTCTCAGTTTGAAGCTCCAGTTTAACGGTCATTTGAATATGAGATAGTTCGTAGATTGTATCTAGTAGTCATCTTAGATAGATTTTCCGATGAAGGGAAAAAAGGGATTATCAAAATTGTTTTTATATTTTGAACATCTCTAGTAGTAATAGTGATATAGAATTGTTTCAATTACGTTATCAAAAGACGTAAATACATTAAAACAGAGTGTCTTTTAAATGCTTACGTGAATTAATGGTTTCTGCGTCTGTCTCATTCGAGAACTTGTTGGAATATAGCATGGTTGGTTGACCTCATTTAGACATCATAGTGATCTAAGACTATGTGATTATATTATGGGAAGACGTGCTGACACCCTGATTTAATATCTTTTAAATGCTAATATGAATACATGGTTGCTTTGGTGTATCTTTTGAAGACTATTGGCATACAGCATTGTTGATAGAGCATGTTTAGATGTCATAGTGATATTGATATGCTTTGTTAATTGGCTGCCATGTAAAACGTCGAATTTATGGGTCTTGTGAAAAGATATAACACTGTAAGAATATTGCGGTTATAGTACATTGTTTCACTTTCCAACTACAACAACAACCTCCCCTCACCGCTAAATAATTGCTCATGCATAAACTGTTAAAAACCAAGATATCCAACTTTGTTCATGAGAAAGCGAATCAGGTCACAAGGCTATGCGGTTATATTATTGGAAGAAACGAGGAAATATATTCAACCTATTTCTATTTATTCTAGTTACATGCTAGGCATTTCAACTTATAGTTTGGGATATCGTGGGAACAAATTAGTTACCTGAAAATGGAGTTATGAGCAATGACATTTCATGTTTACGTTTAAGTCCAAACCTGAGAGGTTTGTACGCCTTCCTGCATCATCACGGTGAAGGGGAACTCCCTGAGGAACGCTATGAGGAACGCTAAATTGGGTTGAAAATTAATTTTTTTTTATATATTCGCATAAAAATTTACAGAAACATACATAAAGTTACAAGACGATACCACAAGGAGCATGGAAATACATAGCAACCCTGTGGCAATTTACAAATAACATAGAAAATTAGTTAACTACATGGTTTTACAACTAAACGAAAAAGAAAACATTACAGGAGAGAAGAAATTCTGCAAGCTTTCATTGCCAATTTATTCAAAACGTTTGGAGGCCTTGATATATTCTAGCGTTGCTGTGAGAATTTTTGCATTTGAATCAAAGGATAACTGTTCATGGCCATAGAGGATGATTTTGAGCAACTCTTCATTTGAAGATTTGTTAAACCATGAGGCAACAATATCGCATTTACTCGGTTGAGAAGATCGTGTCTATTTGCAGTATAAGTATGGCAGAGCAGGAAATAGTGTTCCGTATCCTCGACACCATCATTTATCGGGCACAAAGGGTTCAAAGTATCCCTAAAATTATCCTTAAATTTGTGAAAATTCAGCTTACTAAGTCCAACACGTAGCTGCGTTAGGATGGATAAACCTTTTGGGTCATGAACACGGTAGACCAACTTTGGAGGTGGACGGATAATTGAAAATAGTTTTTTCTTGAAAATGTTCACAGAGTTAGATGTTCTAATCTCAGGGTGAAGCTTTTCCCATTCCGATAAGCAGCTTGGATAGAAACTTGATTTGAAACTTTTCGTTCTTGCACACATTTGCCCTATTGTAGCGCGTCTGCGAAGATCGTAATTGGATTCATGAAAATGAGACATTGGATGTCTTGTGTAATCTCAACTCAGATTGTTAATCATTTTATAGAAGAAGATAAGGCGTCTAATCCATCGTCGGAGGTTTAATGATTCCCATCCAAGCTCATCATACAGCTTCTCACGAGAAGTACCCTTCCAAGCACCAGTTACTGCCAAAGCAGCGGAGTATTGGACAGATTCAAGTTTTTCCATTTGATTAGTTAAAATAACACTGTGACTAAATTCACATATATTATGTGGGATGTGATATATAACGTCACCATAGTCCAGATGCGGTCGAACATAGAGTTTGTACATTTCGTTGAGGGTGTGTCGCGGTAAGTATTTGGAGAGAAATCTCAACATTCCTATTCCTTGCCTAGATTTGGAAATAACAGCTTTGATATGACTAGCAAAAGACAATTTAGAATCTAGTATAATTCCAAGGTGTTTTTGCTCCTGGACCTTCTTTACAGGGACATCATTAAAGAATATGGGTGGATGATTCGCTGGACATCTCTTTTTGGAAAAGGTCACCTCGACTGCTTGCTTAGTGGGGTCTGGATTAAAGGACATTCTCCATTTACGCTCCCAACTATTGATCAGGCTCAAATCATGGTTCATGTCGACAGCGGCTGCATTTGGATCATGAACGGCAGTGAATATCGATGTATCGTCAGCAAATAGTTTTACGTTACACTTTAAACCATCTGTCAAATCATTAATGTAAATTAAAAAGAATAGGGGCCCTAAGATAGAACCCTGTGGAACTCCAGCTGCAATAGTCCCCCATTCAGATGTTTTACCATTCAAAACAGTACTCTATTTTCTGTCAGCAAGAAAGCTTTGCATCAGTAAAAGCAGTTTACCAGAGATGCCACATCGACGCAATTTGTATTTAAGACCCTCATGCAATACCCGGTCAAAAGCTTTCGATATATCAAGATAAACAGAGCGAACGTCAAGAGTGGGATTGCAGTCAAATTCTTGAAATACGGAATTAATTTATCTTGACGATGAGCAAGAGTTCTCTCATTGAGCATATTGAAAGTAAGGTCTTCATGTTTCAATTAGATTTGAGGTTGTGACATCATCAAATTGCTAAATCTTAAACCAAAACTGCGGAAGCGTTCTCCTTACCATCATATTGAAGACCTTTATAAACTATGGTTTTATTGAAAATTCTACCAATTGCCCTCTATTGATTTATGAAAATATGATGATTTGTTGTTAATTTCGCTTGAACTCTTTTTGAAAAAGAACAACGCTGTAATTCTGAAAACATTCAAGATATCAAAAAGTACAAGGTAGAATTATTACAATGTACCGGGGGTCCCAAAAAACTGTATACAAGTTTGAAAAATTCTGACGCCAAGATTCTTCGTCAACTCACCCCAAAGCTATTTTTATGTTAACCCTTAATGGATGAATTAAATTTTGATATCTTTCTGATAATTTTCGCTCACTTGGTTGCAGAGCAATAAATCAGCAAGTGTCAAATTTACTCTTAGACCCAAACCAGAGCTTCCAGTAGAGAAGAGCTAACGATTCTATTAAGAAAGGCAGAAGCATGTCAGCCCTCGACATCTAAAGCTGGTATGCCTCGTGATTATTATTGTTAGAAACCGAGAGGAAGACATTCTCAATGGACACTCATATTGCATTATCATCAATCAAGAGATTTCTTTACTTTTACTTTACTTAAAAATTGTAATTTTAACAATAACTGGTTCATTGTATAGTAAAGATAAAGAATTCCCTTGACCAATAAGAAACAGTGATACAATTTGTCAAGGAAAGTCTTTGATTGTTTTGTTCAATTAAAATCATTAGCAAATTGTTTGCTGAGAATATCGAGGGTTGCCATGCTTTATGGTTTTTTGCCTTCTCAAGGATCTACAATGGAGGCTCTGGTTTGGGCCTAAGAATGAATATTGCGTTTGTTGATTTACAGCTCTACAACCAAGTCACTGATAATGGGAAGAAAAATATTAAAATTTAATTTAGACATTGAGGGTTAACATAAAAATTTGCTTTCATATCAGAGGCATATCAGCTTTGGATGTTGAGGGCTGACATGCTTCTGCCATCCCTAGAATCATTAGCGCTTCTCTACTGGAAGCTCTGGTTTGGGTCTAAGAGGAAATTTTACACTTGCTGATTTATTGCTCTGCAACCAAGCTACCGAAAATTATCAGAAAAATATCAAAATTTAATTCATCCATTGAGGGTTAACATGAAAATAGCTTTGGGGTGATTTCACGAAAACTCTTGGCGTCAGAATTTGTCAAACTTGTATACAGTTTTTTGGGACACCCGGTAGCTAAAATTCCTTTCAAGCCATTCAATGCGAAGAAAGATGTAACATCCATTTACAGCTTTTTTCTAAATTTGACATCTATGCTCCTCTACCCTGATTGCTGAATACTCTTTTTTCGGATACAAGCAGGTTTCTAGTCCACCTGCGTCGTTATTTCTGGAATAAAACTCTCCCAAAGAATGTATTATCGCTCTCCTTATATTCGTCGTAATATTTCTCCTCCCATTTTCTTGGTTGATTTCAATAAGTTCTGATACTAGATAAAGATGCATACATAATTAGTTACAGTTGTAGTTATGCTAAATTATGCTGAAATTTGACAATGACTGTCCCTGATCATAATGTAAAGAAAGTATATTCCCTTCTTACAAGAAATCTTGCCAAACCTGTTGCCGCACCCTTTGCTGCACCCTTTGACCCGAAATACTGCGATTTACTGTTTTATCCAGTGACATCAACACCTTCCTCCGGCTATGGCTGTGAGACGCCATGTTTTCTGACGCTTGACCTTAACTAATATTCATCAAATACATTTCTAATCTGATTTTAAATTCGAGGCTTGTCAGAGCTAAATGAGGAAACTGTTATTTGAATGTGTTATTTAACCCACGCATGTCTCAGCCGTAGCAGATGGCAGTGTGCTAAATCTTTTTCTTCCATACAAGTTGTCCCAAAAAATTGTTCGACTTTTGAATAACTGTTAAAAAAATACCGATAAAATAGACGGCCCGGCCCTCATGGTAAATAACCCTGTTCCCGAGACTTTAAATTAGATTTAGACACCAATCTTACAAATCCTTCGAAAATTCACCGAGCTACGAGCTTTTAAAGATCAAATTTGTGTGACCGCTGAAACCAGAGACCCCTAAATCACTTTATGTGCAAAAAGCTCTAAAATCGAGATAAAGAAGGTTATCCAATGTCATACCTCGTAATTTCAAACAGTAATTTGATTCCTGTAGCCATTGTCAAAATTCCCTGAAGAATGCCAGTATTCAAGAAACATTAAACCAAAACTTAATCGATTAGAGAGTGAGTCACTTTCAAACTTTGCTCAACAGAATTCCTCAAAGCATCCACAAGCTTGAATACATTTCAGAAAATGCAAGGTTATTTACAATTCTTTCCAAGTCCCATTTGGTTTGTTCTGAAATAAATACAAAGGATAGCCCCCCTGCTACTTTCACTATAAGTGTTATTGAGAAGCCTCTGGTTACAGCTTTCGCACAAACTTGAACTTCAAAAACTCTTGTCTCGGTGAATATTCAGCGGATTTGCAAGACTGTGGTATCTAAAATTAATTTTAAGTCTTAGGGAAAGGGTTATCTTACCATGGAGCTATTCATTTTTTCGTTATTATTTTATGTTTGATCGAACATCGAAAAATGTTTATGGCGAAGTGTTTATGGCGAAGCTCTGGTTTGGAGGTCAACTCAAATTTTTCCTTTGAAGATTAGTATTTCAACTCTCAAAGCATCAATGTCGACAAACAAGGTATCTATGGTCAAGTTGACTATCGAGCTATGTTTTAAAAATGTTTTCGGATTGATTTACGCTAAATTCTCATTGCTAGGGTCGACCAAATCTGTATACTTTTTTTTGGAACACCCGGTATAAAAAGTCAAAACTCAGTACATCATGCTATTCCTGACAAATTAGAGCTTTTACATTTTTACTAGGCCTGCAATACAAAACGAAACAAAAATAGATCAACCAGCAACTGTTACAGAAACTGCAACAATGGAATTTTCTTTGCTTTACAGGAGGCAGCGGCATCCTTTTACGATATCTAAAGATTGCTCTTGTAAATTTAGCAATATTTGCATTAAGGTTCTTCTTGTTAGTTGGCATAAAAGTATCGAATTTGTACGCAGAGTCAGCGACCCATTGTCATGGCACTTAAGTGGTTCTGACAGCCTTTCTTTTTCCAAGAACGAACGTTTCTACTACTTTTAAATTCATAATGATAACTATGTTCAGAGTCAGTCTCCTGTCAGATAAAATCGTCAGCTTATGTTTTGAATACAAATCACAGCGGTGTGAAATCAACGGCTGTAGGAAGATCTATTTGTGTTTATGCCTAGCTAGGCCCGTCGGTTTTATCTGCAAGTAGTTTAATAATAAAAACTTATTTTTCACTTGTGTGTTTTCTTCGTGTCACTCCAAGGGCGCCTACCTTGTGTGACTGTTTTCGTGGCATAGTACACGGAGCATCTGTTTTCGTGACATAGTACACACAGCAATTGCTGCATTGTAGTCATTTTATCCGAACCGGAAGACGTAAGATGACGCAAGATAATTGTGTGGTTTCAGATTCAGGTGTTGATGTAATGCGATATCAACAGTTACATGAGATGATCACAGGGAACCAGACAGCGCGCTTTTTGATTGGTCAACACAGATAGACGCAAAATTTGAAATTTGAAAAACACGGATTAACAAGACAGCAATTGCTCCGTGTACTATGTCACGAAAACAGTCACACAAGGTAGGCGCCCTTGGTCACTCTCGCTGTTAATTGTAAATCGAGCCATCTCAGTCACTCAATTCAACAACTATAATTCAAGGTCAATCGCCACTGCTTGCAATTTTGAATGATGGCCATAACGGTTTCGAAGAACTGGAAGACTAGATATAATCAACCCATTATGGNCCAAGAAGTCCGCGATTTTGTCCAACATGTCCAAGAAGTCCGCGATTTTGTCCAACATGTCCAAGAAGTCCGAGAAGTCCAAGAAGTCCGAGAAGTCCGTGTTTTCGGCCTGGCCCATAAAAGTATCGAATTTGTACGCAGAGTCAGCGACCCATTGTCATGGCACTTAAGTGGTTCTGACAGCCTTTCTTTTTCCAAGAACGAACGTTTCTACTACTTTTAAATTCATAATGATAACTATGTTCAGAGTCAGTCTCCTGTCAGATAAAATCGTCAGCTTATGTTTTGAATACAAATCACAGCGGTGTGAAATCAACGGCTGTAGGAAGATCTATTTGTGTTTATGCCTAGCTAGGCCCGTCGGTTTTATCTGCAAGTAGTTTAATAATAAAAACTTATTTTTCACTTGTGTGTTTTCTTCGTGTCACTCCAAGGGCGCCTACCTTGTGTGACTGTTTTCGTGGCATAGTACACGGAGCATCTGTTTTCGTGACATAGTACACACAGCAATTGCTGCATTGTAGTCATTTTATCCGAACCGGAAGACGTAAGATGACGCAAGATAATTGTGTGGTTTCAGATTCAGGTGTTGATGTAATGCGATATCAACAGTTACATGAGATGATCACAGGGAACCAGACAGCGCGCTTTTTGATTGGTCAACACAGATAGACGCAAAATTTGAAATTTGAAAAACACGGATTAACAAGACAGCAATTGCTCCGTGTACTATGTCACGAAAACAGTCACACAAGGTAGGCGCCCTTGGTCACTCTCGCTGTTAATTGTAAATCGAGCCATCTCAGTCACTCAATTCAACAACTATAATTCAAGGTCAATCGCCACTGCTTGCAATTTTGAATGATGGCCATAACGGTTTCGAAGAACTGGAAGACTAGATATAATCAACCCATTATGGCCGCCATTCAAAATGGCTAGCAGTGGAAACTTTAGTGATGGTTTGATTTGCAGTGACACGAAGAAAACACGCAGTGAATGTAGTTGTTATTAGTAAGCTACTTGCATAGACAAAACGGATGCACCTATAGGCATAACCCAAGTGAGAAAATGACAAGAGGGCTTTACTGATTATCCTGATGGATAGATAGATTAGCAAAACTTGAAATGTCCAAATGAGAAAACAAGAACAGATTAGCGAAACTTGAAATATCGACGCGAGAAAAGGAACTTTTTCTGTCTACTGAAATTGCTTTTCTCGCTCTTATGTAGACAGATCCTAAGACACCTGACTAGAAAGACGATGATGCACTGCCAATAATCCGACACCAATCGTCATCATATGTTTTAACACAGTCTGCTTTCGCAAGATATAACCGTTTAGCAAGCAATAGTTCTTCCCGTGAGACGGGTTGATAAATTATAAATGAGGGATTAGTTGAGTTTATCGACGAGAAATGGACTGATATTATTATTATTATTATTATTATTATTATTATTATTATTATTATTATTATTATTATTATTATTATTATTATTATTATTATTATTATTATTATTATTATTATTATTGTTGTTGTTGTTGTTCAAT
>REGM01000255.1:7632-28682 GCA_004194415.1 Aurelia aurita | reverse complement strand
ACTGATGACTGGTACAACGGGCTGGACCTTGGTCAGCTTGTGGGACTAGTATTCATTGATTTAAAAAAGGCTTTTGATACTGTTGACCATGAAATTCTCTGCAAAAAGCTCCGAGTTTATGGTGTTCAGCATCGGGAGCTATCGTGGTTTAGGTCTTACCTATCCAACCGGAAACAATTTTGCAGGGTTAATGGTGTTGCTTCAGATATAATGGACATAGAAGTCGGTGTGCCACAAGGCTCCTGTCTTGGCCCTCTTCTATTCCTCATCTACATCAATGATCTCCCACAGGCTGTCCAAGGCTCTACTGTGTCCATGTATGCTGACGATACCAGTCTATGCCATCAGTCCTATGATATGACTCAGCTGAATGAGGCTATTAACAACGATCTTAGGCATTTGGACACCTGGCTACAAGGCAATAAGCTTTCCTTGAATGTTGCAAAAACACACTCTATGCTTATTACCACCAAGCAGAAACGTAACATTCTCAAAAGCTCAAATCATAATTTAGAATTGAATATTCGTGAAAATGAGCTTGAAATAGTCCAAAAAACGAAATACCTTGGTGTACAAATCGACTGTTCCTTGGATTGGAAAGAACAAATTAAGGCTGTTTCTGCCAAGGTCTCAAGGGCTGTTGGCTTTTTAAAACATGCCAAGAAGTTTCTACCAAGGGAGACTCTGAAAACTCTCTACACGGGTATTGTTGAGCCTCACTTTCGATACTGTTGTTCTGTTTGGGGTTGTTGTGGTGTTACTGAAATCAACCAGTTGCAAAAGCTTCAGAACCGGGCTGCCAGGATCGTAACGAATAGCAGCTTTGAGACCCCAAGCAGACCACTTATCGAAGGGCTAGGTTGGAAGACCATTCAACAACTTATTAGTAATGAGTCTGAAACAATGGTCTTCAAATCACTCAATGAGCTAGCTCCACAATACTTGTGTGGACTTTTCACAAGAAACTCGCAATGCTCCGCCCGTACCCTCCGTAATACTGACACTGACGTAAGGTTACCAAAGAAAAGGTCTGCGAATGGGCGAAAATGTTTTTCTTTTCGGGGAGCAAAATTATGGAATAGCCTCTCAGCTGAGTCCAAACAGGCATCCTCTCTGAATAGCTTCAAAAAGTCTATTCAGACATGAGGGCGCGGCCGGATTTTGTGGCGGGGGCGTTGGCTGCTCTTGGCTGGCAGGCTGGGCTTGGGCGATTGGTGGTCCGGGTCTACGGTCGCCGGTTGCTTTGGCTTAGCATGTCGATCGGGGGTTGCTGGCGCTGGTGTTACAGAGTCTGCCCTTGCCCAGAATTTGTAATTTGCTTTCTCTTTGTAAATATTTTCTTTTAATATAAATTATCAATTATTGTAATTAGGTTTTAACATTATGGTTTTTGTTGTAATTAGGTTTGGACTATTTTTATTTTAGATTATATTGTATCTGTTTTTAATGGAGGACCCCTTGAAAACCAGCCTTGCTGAAGGGCAACCCTCCCTAAATGAATCAAATATGAAATATGAAATATGACTCGGCTGAGAGGCTATTCCATAGTTTTGCACCTCTATAGGAAAAACATCTCTGGCCATTTGTTGACCTTTTCATTAGTAACCTTAAGTCCGTTCCCATATTATGAAGGCTATAAGATGAGCATTTCGAATTTCGGGTGAAGAGCTGAATTCCAAATTAGCATGGGAACATGTAGCCTGCGTTACAGACCATAACGAGGGGGGAGTTATGGTCTGTGTGAAATGAGTCCATCACACAGACCATAACTCCCCCTCGTTATGGTCTGTTACGCAGGCTAGGGAACATGTGGCCTGTTAACCAGACTCGATTTCCGTCTGTTCAGTGCCGCCATAACTCGTGTTCAGACATAGGGCAACGAGGCAGACAGTTTAATTGCATGATTAGTGTTTCGAAAGGAGACACTTGCGCCAGACGTTACATTTCTATTCAAGGCAGAACGAAGACCAGCTAAGTCGTATTGAAACTGCAGTATATACTTTGCGAGAAGAAGTACATGGGAAATAGTTTCTTTAAAAATAGATTTTCCCAGACGACCTCAAAGTTATCTCTATTTTAAACCTTTACGAGATGTTGGCTAGGAAAGGATGGCGGTTACCTTACTCTAAATGAGAAAGTTAGACTGTTATGAGTCTAAGTTTTGCTCCATTGGATTGAATTGTTATTTATTATTATAAATATATTCCGCTAAAATATAGTTAAAGCGGAATGGGGATTGTGGGGTATGGTTAGGGGGGAATGGAGCGTCTAGAACGATAGTCAAGACTTTCAACTAAACGGTGATTAGCATGTGTCGATAATTGCTTATCGCAGGATGCTAGTTATGATCTAGGTCTTAAAGTATTTGTTGGGTCACCCGGTGTGCAACAGTAGAGCAACGCATCAATATTAGTTAACTATGTATAGTTGCCCCGACACTGCGATTTCACATCAGGCAGTGCTGCTGGAGATAGACACGATTGTGCCTCCAAGCTGCAAGGAAGATTTTTTGGAGAGGAGAGGAGAGTTGAATCGTTTAGTAGGGGTTGCCTTATTGCTTCAGTTCTTAGAGCAATTTCCTGATTAATCAATTGTGGTGGCGTCCTGCGGCAGAAACTTCCTTGCATTGCTTATGTTACAAGGGTGCATCTTCAAGCATTGATACAAATGATGGTGTTTCAAAAATATGTCAAAAGCTTTCATAAATTTAACCTTCATAAATTAAAAAGACAAGAGAACTGTAGGAACTTTACAGATACTTAATTGACCACCACGCTAAAGTCATGTTCACACCAAACGATTTAAAATAATCACAAACGGTTTTTGAAAGGATTGATATAAAAACACTTTGATATAATCGTTTAAAAAATCGTTAGCATGAAAAATCTGAAATCTTTCGAAGGATAAAAAGTCGAAACGAATAATTTTGCTTGATGTGAATGCTGAACGATTATTGAAATAAATACTTGAATTTATTTTTATCACATAATCTGTTGATTATTGAAATACTGTTATTGCGAACACGGCTTAACCAAAATTAAGGTGACAATCTAACGGGTGACCAAAAAAAGCGAAACTTTTTGAAAAATCACCAAAATTTGATTATGTTTCCGATCTTATAAATTTCTTTTGGAGCATTTGTGTCAAGGTTCAAATTAATTTGATAGATACTGCAAACTCTATTTGCAATTTAGCACTTGCGGGAATTCCTGCTTTTGAGAGTTACCTGGTTTTGATGCATACTCTCAAACTGCAGAAGTTGGTCATAAAGCTGCATTTTCGATCCATCCAACCACTCAGCTTGTTCGCCGATGTCTGTGATTAAGCTATTTTATCATCTAGGACTCAAATCTTTATAAGAAATTGCAAAAAATGGCTTTTACCTGAACATTTACGATTTCGTACAATACTTTATCTAAAAAGACGGGTTTTCAAGCAACGATTTGATGGTGTTTTTTCTTCTTGATTAAATTAAGATAATTCCATCAACTAATTCGATCTTTGATACAAAACCGCAAAATAAATTTTATGATTGGTAACATAATCAACTGTTGGTGACTTTTGAAAAATGTTCACTATTTATTGGGTCACTCGGTACTTGTCGACTTCACCATGCAACTATTGGATTCAAGTGTTCAGACATTGTTGGTACTAGTCACCCTTAGTGTTAGGGACGCTTCTAAATTAATAAAGACCAAAGTGCGCATATTTAAAAGTGAATAATAATAATAAGTTGTTTACTACACATATCAAACCCAGCATAGGCGTCAAATATTTAAAAAAGATTACACAAATGGCCAATGCATCTTCTGTTTGATTCAATGGCTTGATAGGAACTTCAGGTACTTTGCTGTAATTGGATTTTGCAATTTTTGATGTCTTGGTTATTTTCAGAATTACAGCGTCTTCTATGTTCAACCAGTTTTGAGGCTGTGGTGTCATCATATTGCTGAATTGTAAACCAGAAAAGCGACAGATTTCTGCTTGCCGCCATATCATAGACCTTTAGAAGCTATGGTTTTCTTGAAAATTGTACCGTTTTTCCTCTATCAATTTAGGATTTGCGAGGATTTTTTATTTTTTTTCAAAACTTTCCACGAATTCTTTCAATAAAAAGAAAAACGTTGTAATTCCGAAAATAATCAAGATATCAAAAATTGCCAAATAACGATGATATCAAAGTACCCAAAGTTCCTTTCAAGCCATTACATCAAATAGAAGATGCATTAACTGTTCGTACAATTTTTTAAGGCGGGTCACTCCTCGAAAATTGGCAGTTTTTTACCAAAATTACGAAAATTTTGTTTTGCATAAAATGACACCCTATGGCATCCCTTTTAAGGTTGGTGAACTTCAAAAGTTGCAAAAAGAAGCCTAAAAGGTAAAAATACCCAGAAACTAGAGGTACCTAGGGTAAATATCGAAGAGAATATCTCAAATATTTGCCTGAAAGTTCTCCTTTCCTTCGATATTTTTTCTGCTTCATTGCTTAGGCCCATTACACCAATCGAAAGCTCAAAATGACCTCTTTCCAGTGCAAAAGTTCATTTGGTCATCCTGTGCCTAGTCTACGCAAAAGGAGGCTGTTTCTAAGTTGGCTTGAACAAAGAGAATTGCATAGTTACGCAGTTGCTGGGCCAACCAGCTATCAACAATGGTTTTGATTGGATCTCGCCGTAGTGATTGGCCAAATAAACAAAGGGATCCTGAAAACAGCTGATCTCATGCGTGGTGTTCAACCGTTCAACCAGCATAGTTTGATCATCGACGCCATTTTTTTGCAATAAAGTTACGTTTGTTTTCGAAGTTTTAGCTGTGTTAGAAAGTAGGGATATGTTCAAGAGAAAGTTTAGTTCAAGGAGAAAGTATGTGGGCCGTCGAAGAAACCGTANACCTTTTTTGGAGAAAAAGGTGTGTTTTAGTGACACAGTAGAAATAGTTACAATTTAACAGCTTTTGGGCAGAGAATCTTATTAATAAGTGAAATTGTGAATGCCATGGTTTAAAAGTCAAAATTAAAATTGAATTTTCTCATCGATCCATTTTCACCGATATCATGGACCTTGTGGAACACCCCATTTTACAATACTTCATCATATTGCTGATGTCTGTACATCATTTTGAAGGAAATAAAACAAGGAACACACAAATCTACTTTATTTTTTCATTGAAAAAGTAGCCTGAACAATCTTTAGCTGTAGAAAGTGACAAAAGCAGTCAAAAGTTGTAAATCTGATCTCAAGTTGAATAAAACTGTTCATATAAAGAAGTTATAATTTTAGGCTACTTTTGTGTATAAAGGGCACTACAAGGATCAATTTGACATGCTGCAAGCCAATATATTGCTTAAGTTCATAAAATGGGGTGCTCCACAGTCGATAGTAGTATTTACTTAGATTTGAATGGTTGCCATGGTAACTAATTAACATATCAAAATTCTGACAAGAAATTTGAAATCAGCATCCAAGGATTGACAAACCCTGTGAATTCCAGCCATTTCCTCCTTAAAACAAAAAAATTGAATTTTCGAGGAGTGACCTGCCTTAAAAGAGGTGATGCCTATGCTGTCAAGCCCTCTCAAGGATACATCTTTTACTGGAAGGTATAACTTGAGGTAACTCTGCTTTCCGCTCTGATGATCACGGAAAGCTGGTTTTCAGAAATCCTCCCCCTTCAGAAATTTATTAATTACTCCAGAACCAATCGGTCTATCGAAGTTCTGTAAAACGTATGGTATTACCCATATTCTTGGCAATCCAAAGATATATTAAACGCAATCGTTTGCTTTCGCAGCTTTTGAGACAGGTTATTTTGAAATAGTTGATAGTTTTCAGAAGAAATTCATTCTCCACTCCGCTAATCTAAAGATTTTAATCAAACCTTTTTACTACCGACATCATATGAACTCGGAGACACACGCCAAATTTGAAGACAAAAATATTGCTAGATTCTCCGCAATAAAATTTTAAAGTCTGGTAGCCTACTCGACAAAAACAATAGACACACTTGTTAATCGATTACTCGACAAAAACAATAGACACACTTGTTAATCGATTATCGATAGGTAAATGCAAAGAATCGGTGAAGCGCTTGCAAGCATGTGTGAAACAAATCAGCATTCTTTCGAGATTGACAAAATGAATCTTTCTTTTTTCTTGCAAATCTGTTTCGCTTGCACGAGCTACGGAATACTATGCTTGAGTCCCAAGGCGAAGAAAAAAGAAAGATATTTTCAACAGCATAGCATATGAACGAAAATGATGAAAAAAATGTCCATACAATATAATCACATGCAACATGATGTAATATCAAAAACAGAACAGGGGGTTGATTCCAAAGCGGCAAGGCAGGACCTTTACAAAAAAGTCTTGAAATTGTGGGATCATCATATGTCCAGTGCCAGTACTTACAATTCATACTTCTTCTTTATCTTTTACTTCAAGGTGAACTTAAGTTCAAGGAAACTCGAAGTAAAGAAAAGCGTTTTTGTGTTTTTTGTTTCGTGTTTTCGTTTTGTTTGATATTTGTGTTTTGAAGTATGCTTATTTTTTATCTTTTACTTCAAGGTAAAACTTAACTTCGAGGAAACTCGAAGTAAAGTCTTCCTTATTTTGAATGAACAAAGAAAAGGGTTTTTGTGTTTTGTGTTGTGTGTTTTTGTTTGTTTGATATTTTTGTTTTGAACTATGATTACTTCTTATCTTTTAGTTCAAGGTAGAACTTAAGTTCAATGAAATTCGACACAAAATCTTTCTTATTTTGAATAAACAAAGAAAAGCGTTTTGTCTTTTTGTTTTGTTTTTGTTCATTGGTAAGATCAAAAGATTTGTGTCTTCTGAAGGTGAAGGTGAAGTTGCAGTTTTTAGCGCCAAGCGCTGGGATCGCAGAAGTAGCTAAGCGCTAATCGAGTCCGCACTCCCTTGTCGTGACGCAAGAGCTGCTGGTGGGATTTGAACCCCGTCCGCTTGACTGTTCTAGCTGCAAAGCAGTGGATTACAACACGGTGCCACAACACCTTCTGCTCGTCTTGTTGTTCATCTTCTGCAGTAAAACTGCAATGAAGAATGAAATGCCCCAGAAACATTTTCCCGCGCGGTCATTTATGTTCGATCTTTGATAACCTGTTTCTATGTGTTTGCTGAACCGCGAAAACGTTGTTTACGACAGAAATCGAACAGTTTCATTTTAGTAGTTTCAAAAGGTTGATTGTATGCATCAAACGTACTATTGTTTAATCAAGAAAGACTTCCATTGAAAGACAGCAATCTTTGGAACACGGAATCTGGACTATGGGGTCTGGTTTTTGCGTGTGCGCGGGGGGCGGCCGGTCTTGCTGCTGCTGGTGTGGCCTTGCACTCGCCCATCCACCGGNGACACAAAATCTTTCTTATTTTGAATAAACAAAGAAAAGCGTTTTGTCTTTTTGTTTTGTTTTTGTTCATTGGTAAGATCAAAAGATTTGTGTCTTCTGAAGGTGAAGGTGAAGTTGCAGTTTTTAGCGCCAAGCGCTGGGATCGCAGAAGTAGCTAAGCGCTAATCGAGTCCGCACTCCCTTGTCGTGACGCAAGAGCTGCTGGTGGGATTTGAACCCCGTCCGCTTGACTGTTCTAGCTGCAAAGCAGTGGATTACAACACGGTGCCACAACACCTTCTGCTCGTCTTGTTGTTCATCTTCTGCAGTAAAACTGCAATTCATTCTGCAAGTCTGTTATGATTTAAATAAACATAAGCATGCCTTTATTTTTTGTTTTTGTTTTTCAGTGCAAAGTCAAAACATCCTTATTGTACTTACCTTTGTAGAGTGACTCGACTAAAGTCTGCCTCGAATTAGATGTCTCGTGAGATTACTCATGCAAAACCCTTCAATTTTTGTTTTTCACGTGCATTTTCACGTGACATTTAATTTGAGATAGACTATAGAATGGTTACCCTTTTTTTCCGCGGTTTCGATATGAACTTATGATTTCTTACAGAAGGGCACAGTCAGTCAGTTATTTGTTTTAAGCGGGCTGTCAGCATTTTCTAGCTACTTAAAGATTATTTTAGTTTAATTTAATTTAATCCATATTTAATGGGCTTTATGTTTGCCGAAAGCATCTGTCTCATGCTAAATATTTAACGATGAATGAAACTAATATTTTGAGGAAGTAGAGATGAGTGGAATACAGTATACTTGTGTCCCCCGTGCTAGTAGTGTTGTTTGTTAACATCACCCCAGTTGCGAATAAGCTTAAAAGGAAGACGCGTACGATCAAACATAAGCAAATGCTCAGTGCTCTTCAGCGAAGTTGACAAGCGTGATTTTACGATCATCTCGCATAAACACTTCAAGTTTATCATGCGTGGATTTCTCAAACGTACGTTCAGCTTCTCAAGGCTAAGAAGAAATGGAAAGAGACAAAGAGCAGCAAGTGAGACTTCAAATTCAGAAAAACCTCAACCAAACATTGCAACTAAACCTACGAGAACGGAATCGATAACAGCATGTTTTCAAGACAAGCCAACGACTCATGGACGAGCACGAGCGTCAACGCTAGCTACAGACCAACCAACTTATTACCGCAATTGTGATGTAAAGACTGAAGAAAGATTTGCACTTCTTAGACGACATTTTAGGAAGAACCGAAGAGGTGGAATTTGTGCGGACAATGTTCAAGATTACTACAGGACTTGGGATACTAGAAGTAAATCATTTTGATAGAATACAATATCAGCTCTTTGCAATATCAAACTGTTTAGTTTTAAAAAGCAGATCATTTTCAACTACACAATAAACAATGCACAACTCAGTGTCTGTTCGAGATGATACAAGACAGAATGAAGATAGACGTTGGATGGGGAATGTGAAGAAACTTAGACTTTTCAATTTGAATTTCTGTTTTTGGTTCTGGACGATTTTGATAAATGTTATTTTTGTACTATATTAGCTAAACGTGCTTGTTTTGGAAAATTATGTCTTTACAGTAGGTACCCGCAAGTAAGAAACGCGCATTTAAGAAACTCAGATACTGAATTTTTGAAAAGACAATGGGAAAAACAATGATATATTTTTTTAAACAATAGGCTGAAATTGAAAGCAATGTTTCTTATTCGCGGGTACCTACTGTATTTGATGTGGTTGTTTATGAATTTTATAGTAATGAGAATTGGATAATATTTGTCATACAACGCAACACAACGGAAAATGCTGACTCTTTGAAGAAGCCTACTTGTAGATTATGAACCAGTACACCCTAAAGCCCCCTAGGAGAGGGCATACCAGTAACGATCATGAAGTCTAATTTATTAGCATTTGAACAGTCTGATGACGTCATGGGTACATAAAAGCAACACCAAATATGACTGAGAATTTCATTGAATCACAGATAATGACAGAAGCTACCTATTGATCTTTTGTTTCTTGTCAATATCTCATTTCGTTCGTTCGTGAGTAAGTGATGCAGATTTTGGAGTTTTTCATTCTTTCATTTCATTTTAAATTTTTTAACCACGGTTACCCCGTCAGTCAAGAAAGACTGCTTTTGAACTTACCTTTCAATTACTTTTGTCCCTATGAAGTCATCAGCCAATTACGACCAAAATCAAATCATCTAAAAGTGTCAGAACGATTATAAAACGATATACAAAAGAGTTATTCTAGAGCGATTATAGATTGATTATTTTGAAGATCATCTATGATCGATCTATGTGAATCAGTGCGACTTTCATTGGAGCTTATTTAAAATCATTAATCAAGATCTGTTCTAGACGATCGTAGATGTTCTGTGATCGATCTATATAATTCTAGATGACATCCATTAGAGCTTACTTATAAATTATGAATCTAGCGCTGTTTTAGAACGATCGTAGATGCTCAATGATCAGTCTATATGAGCCTGGTCTCTATGAGCCTAGGTGGCATTCTATAGGTACTATTGCTGCCGGTATTTTTAAAGAAATTGCCCTAATTTTATATAGCAAAGGTTGTAAATTTAAGGTGAAATTGATTGGTCCTTTCGCAAACCAGAACAATTTGCGATACACGTGTTGGTAAAAAGACCTGTCGCAAATCATTAAATTATCAGTTATGGCTGTATAGGAAAGAAGGTATTGAAGCACCGTGTTTGACTTAAATATCCTAGCGTAAAGCTGGAGCAAACGAGTGAATATTTTTTCAACAAAATATTGCTTGCAGAATTTTTTCGTGATGTTTCAAAAGACAAAGGAGTTCTGCTAATAAAATGATGTTTGACTAAAAGACAGAAAACAATTTGTAACTACCAAAATCTCGCATTTTTGTCGAACGCTGTTCGTTTTTTCAGCTAAGGGTTAACTGCAGCAAATTTTGTTAATGCGTTTAGCTCTGGCTAGAATTTTATCATTTGGAAGGTGTCAATTTCAACAGAAACTGCAACATTAGATTCATACAATTTGACTGAAACCTTTTAGAGATTTTAAAAGTGGTTGCAGTTTCACATATCTTTTTCCAAAAGCTATCTTGTCCGTAGACATTGTTCGGTTGTGTTGTGACAAACAAGATAGATTAGAGTATTGTAAATTAAAAGTCTGTCTCAAATTATATGTACCCAGGAGTACCCCAAGGATCAATACTCGATCCTTTATTTTTCCTAGTTTACATCAATGACCTAGTTGACAATGTTGATAGCGATGTAAAAATGTTTGCTGATGACACATCACTCTTTTCTGTTATTGGTGATGAGACCACAACTGCACAACAACTGAATAGGGATTTGGAAAAGATACGTTTATGGGCATGGCAATGGGAAATGGAATTCAATGCCAGCGAAACTGAAGAAGTAATTTTTTCCGCTAAAAGGATAAAGCCCCATCACCCCAACCTGTTCCTTGGTAACACTGGAGTTGAGAGGAAGTCGGAACACAAACACTTGGGGGTCTGATTTTGGATTCTAAACTTAATTTCCAAAGGCATGTTCGTGAAGCAATTATGAAGGCAAGGAGGGGTATTGGCATCATAAAGTATCTTTCAAGATACGTATCAAGGGACGTTCTTGACCAAGTTTACAAATTGTATGTAAAACCTCATCTGGATTATGGGACATAATTTATCATAGATGCCACTCCAAATATGTCTTTGGACCTGACGAGAAAACTTGAACAAACACAGTACTCTGCGGCACTTGCAGTAACTGGTGCTTAGAGAAGCACCAATAGGCAAATAATTTACGAGGAGTTGGGATGGGAAAACCTTTACGAAAGAAGGTGGTACCGACGTTTATGTCATTTTTACATCCTCAAAATGACGTCGTCTCCCATGTATCTATTCGAAGAAATTCCCCCTGAGCGCGATCTCTCTTACAATCTTAGACATGCACGGGCTTATGATCCAAACATTCCAAGAACTGTTCGCTTTTCAAATACCTACTTCCATAACGTCCTTTATGAATGGAATATGTTCGATAATGAGATCAAAAATTCGGCTTCCCTTGGTAAATTTAAAAGGACAGTTTTGGCAATAATCAGACCATCGAGGAATTCGATATTTCTTGTCCATGACATTATTGGCATTAAACGATTGACAANCGACGTTATGTCATTTTTACATCCTCAAAATGACGTCGTCTCCCATGTATCTATTCGAAGAAATTCCCCCTGAGCGCGATCTCTCTTACAATCTTAGACATGCACGGGCTTATGATCCAAACATTCCAAGAACTGTTCGCTTTTCAAATACCTACTTCCATAACGTCCTTTATGAATGGAATATGTTCGATAATGAGATCAAAAATTCGGCTTCCCTTGGTAAATTTAAAAGGACAGTTTTGGCAATAATCAGACCATCGAGGAATTCGATATTTCTTGTCCATGACATTATTGGCATTAAACGATTGACAAAACTTCTTGTTAAATTTAGTGATTTAAATGAGCACAAATTTCGGCACAATTTTGACTGTTTAACCCCAATCTGCGATTGCGGCCAGGCGAATGAGGATAATGAACATTTTCTCCTGCACTGCCCTTTGTATGACATAATACGGCAAGATCTTTTTGGTCATCTCGAAAACATCCTTGAGTTAAATGTTTCAGATATGGACCCCAAATCACTTTGTAATCTACTCCTTTTCGAAAGTCCTGATTTAGATGTAAATGTGAACAAAACGATTTTATAGAGGAAACAATTCGTTTTATCGAAAATACGAAACGATTGTAAATTAATTACCAATAGTTGAATAGCAGCATCATTTGTCTCTCGTAATTGTATTGATACTTGTCTCTTTTTGTCTCTGATAGATTTCTCGAAAAAATGCTGAACCATTCCATTCATGCTTGCAAGCGTTTCACCGATTCTTTTGCATCTGCCTATTGATAATCGACTGACCAGTTTTCCTAATGTTTGTTGTCGAGTAGGCTACCAAACTTTAAAATGTTATTGCAGAAAATCTAGCCAAGCTTTTGCCTTCAAATTTGGTATGCGTCTCCGTGAACATGTTGTGTCAGTGGTAAAAAAGTTTGATTGAAGTCTTTAGATTAGCGGAGTGGATAATGAAGTTCTTCTGAAACCTACAAAATATTTTTAAATGGCCAGTCTTAAAAGCTGCGAAAGCAAACGATTGCGTTTAATATATCTTTCGATTGCCAAGAATATGGGTAATACCATGCTTTTTACAGAATTTCGATAGACCGATTGGTTCCGGAGTAATTAAAAAATTTCTGGAGAGGAGGATTTCTGAAAACCGGCTTTCCGTGCTCATCAGAGCGGAGAGCAGAGTTGCCTTAATGCAGTATCAAGCTCATCAAAATCTTGCATTCAGAATGTTTTTTAATCTTGCGGGTTAATTTTTTTGGCCCAGCCTGTAATTGTGAAAATACCTGTCACCAACTGCTTCATCGATTTACGCAATGAAAATTCAAATGAAGAGATTCCTTCAAATCTGACTTTGCAGGTGAAATCACATTCTTAGTGACAGGTGTGGCCATATCTTCGTTTACGAATTCATGTAACGTTTTTGAAGGTGTACGCTCGACAGTGCAGGCATCAGATGTTTGTAAATGACTGCCTAAATTTTCCTACAGTTTTGAAAATTCAAAAGAACAGGTCCTTGAATCTTATTTTCCAGGCGAAATCGCTTCCTTAGTGAAATTGAGGTCAGATTCTCCAGTACAAAATTGATTTAACGTTCACAATCTTAATTTTTGAAAATTTTCTTGTCAATATCAGAAGTTTCTTTCGTTAAATGAGAAATTCTATATAAAGATAAACATTTGCTCATCTTCTCTAAAAAAAATTGATCATTTTGCGATAGTTTTTGTTGTTGTATGCAGGTGTGAGTATGAAGTTTTGAAGAGCTCCAAAATAGGAAGGAGCAGGTCACAATACATGTAAAGATTTTGCAAAAACTTATTTCTAGAGGTAAACGAATGTGTTACTTCTGGAAACCCCTCCTTTCTATAGGAGTTCTTCGATCGAAAAGTGCTTGCATATAACTTAAGAATAAATTATCTCCTTCAACTTCCTAAGACGAGGACCAAAAATATGGAAAGGAGTCTCTTTCATTTAGGTGTAGCATAGTTTGGAATCGGCTTCCAGACAAATCTAAAGCTGTAAAAAGTGAAAATGAGTTCAAAACAAAAATCAAAAGTTGGAAGGGATCCGGATGTAACTGCCGCATTTGTAGTATATAGCTTTAATTTCAAACATTTTGTAAATAGGGTAGAGTTGGCCTGTATTAGCATTAGCTATTCCTCTAGTCATCTGTAAATAAATTGTTTTATATTACATTATTATTATATTATTATATTATGGTGCGGCACGGCGCTACTGAAATTGGTTTTATAGGCCTTTGGCGTATGGTTCGACTCAGTCGAACCAGTTGTCAAGTTGGTTTTATAAGAGTCGCGCCACCCCGAATCAGACTAAATTGGTCTAAATTTATTCCATTCGGCACGGTGCGGCGCGACTTATAAAACAGGCCAACATGGCAAAAGGAATAAATTTTTACTCAAAAAGTAAGTTACCAGAATTAAAGTTGCGAATATCAAATTTTTTAATAGTTGCTGGAATTAAAAGTTGCGAATTTGGACAAAAAAAGACTCACGACTTTTAACTCCCGCGACTTTTGCTTCCCGGAACAATTTCTGACAAGAATGGTATTTGCTCCTAGAGTACTAAACCGCCTTAAGTAACGAACTTTTTACAATGCTTGCAAGAATCAAGTTTCACTCACTAAGTTCTTTTAAATGATACCTAGTTTGCAGTAGTGTGCAAAATAATTGTAGTTCTATGGCCAAAAACAGTTTTACTCTGCACGGTTTTTGGTTGTACATTAGGAGATTATGAATAATATATGATGTGACAGATGAATATGCATGATGCAGTAAGTCGATCAATTATTTCAAAGTTAGCTGCGGCAATTTCACCATAGTAGCCTTAATATTTAGAGTGCTGAATTTGTTTTCATATGTTAGTTATCAAAATATACCAATAATTCGTATATTTTGACGTAAGTTTTTTCAAAAAATAATAATAGGGGAGGGGAGGGACGTTTATGCCGGACTCGAGAGAAGTAGCCTTCATCTGGTGGCCCTAGCTATTTTACGGGACGTCAACATACCTTTCATCTTAGCAAAAGTCGTCATAAGAGCTTGTAGAGTCATTGTAAAGAAATCTAAGAGCTCGCTCTATGTAACATGGGTTAAGGTTACTGTAACCCTTCATGCAGCGATTAAGAAACTCTATTTTCCACGGCCGTTTCTTAAACTATACCATACAAAATTATATGTTATCCGAAGCAGAATTAAACGCGGAATACCATAAAAATATAACCAGTTGATTCAATAAAAACGCATATTATTTATTCCAGATTTTAGGCGAAATCGACCACCCTTGCGAAAAAATCTTGGTGTACCTCATTGGGCATTGTTCGACCAAGACTATCTATTTACCAAAGACTTCAGGTCCTGAACTACAAAATCTTGTCACGAATTTTTAATAAAACGTACTCTCTTGAAATAGTGCAATTTTAAATTAATGTAAATGTCTTAAATGTCTTTTTTAACTTTCAAACCCTTATAAAAGTCGGACCAGTGGATCTATCATAAATCACTGTCACCCTTTTGTAGTTATATGCTTTGTGACCCTGTTTGCCCAGTGTCAAGCGATTTGATTGGCCCGTTAGGTATGCCAAGATTTTTTAGTACCCACCAGTACCCCGGAATCTTGTTTCGAGAATTCAGGCTTTTATCAAATTGAAGCAGAAAGCCCGGGGAAAACGATTATGCTTGAAAGTGCAAACATAAAGCCGCAGGTCAAGCAATAAATTTTTAGCGCGGTCTTGATCAATCGTTATATCAGTAAAATAACAGCAGGGGATGTTGTGAATATAGCTGCAAGGTCAAGTAAGTTTACTTTAATCTCCTGATGTGTATTCCCGCAATTTTTTAGAAATATGATTGCTTCTTTTAAAATGCTCAAATTTCCCAGTAATTGTGGTTATTTCTGGAAGTGAATTGGTTAAAAGGGTACTCAAATACTTAAACCATCAGATTATGATGAAAACGAAAAATCGAGAATTTTTTGTAATCGATCATCATCATCATCATCATCATCATTACTTTATTTAACGTAGGCTACATTAAAAGAAGATAGCTAAATTACAGCTAATTTAGGCCTACTTTACAAAATTTACAATTTCTTAAAACAAATCGATTAAAAATGTACAATGTGTATTTACAAGATGTGTTTATCCTGTTAGAAACCCAACTTTCGGGATATATGTTTTGCAGAGCCTACAGTTGCATTTATTACCATTCCAACATCTAATTTGTTTTTTGAAAATAGGAAGGGTGTTTGATTGTTTTATTTCTTGCGGTAAAAGCTGCCACAATTTATTTCCAAGGTAGGCTATGGTCTCAATTCCAAAGGACGTAGTCCGTACCTTTGGAAGTTGAGCGTCAGTGCCATGCCTTAGATTGTAGCTAATATGTCGTTCCATAAAAATATCCTTCATGAAAAGTGGATTTAGATCGGATTTGGTTTTATAAATTTCTGTCATTAACAACTGTAGGTTTCTTACATGGACTGGCACCGATTTAGTCTGTTCCAAGAGAAAGCCAAAATCATTTCCGTAATCTTTATATGCTATACGTAATGCCCTTTCGTGAACACGATTTATTTTATGATCCAAAGTTCTATCATAAAACATCCAAACAAGTGGACAGTAACTGAAGTGAGATAAGACAAACGCCCTCATTAATTGCTCTAGTTTTTCAGTGTCCATGTAACGTGACATTCGGGCGAGAGCATGAAGTTTTTGGCCAGCCTTTTTGCAAAGAGTCTTGACATGTTGTTTGAAAGAAAGTGATTGATCGAAAGTTATGCCGAGAAGATTCTCCTCTGTACTTTCTTTCACACAAGCCTCGCCTATTTTGATTGATATTTCATTATTTTCTTTTGCACCAAAAATCATTAAGTGGCATTTGTCTTCATTTAGTTTCATAAAATTGTTTGGAAACCATTCAGTTATTTTCAGGGCATCATTTTCTAAATGCATAATGACATTTTCGATGTTAGGACCACACGCATAAATAGTTGTGTCGTCAGCGTAATTACAGATTTCGCCTACAGTAATCTGCAATTACAGTAATCCTACAGTAACCTTAAGGGTGAGTACACATATCTTTTTTTAAGAGAATAAGACTACGTTCACTCGTTGCCGGCACAATTTGAAAACGGTGAAAAATGTGACGGATAGGCCTCCCGTTCACACGAAAACGGCACATTTTATGCCGGCAGATTTTTCGACGCTTTCAAAACGAGATTGATTGATTCTTAAGGCGGAGGTACATTTCTTTGGCATAGAATTCTTGGGGAGATTGCAACAAGTTTGTTACCGTCAAATTTCCTACCGTTATCAAATTATGCCGGTATCGTGTGAACGCTAGCTAAATTTTGCTACAGTCACATTTTTCACCGTTTTCAAAATATACCGGCATCTTGTGAACGTAGTCTAAGAATTTGAGCCAGTACTGACTGTTGCTTAAAGTTATCAAATTTTGAGTACTCAAGAGTTTCTTAAGAATTTCTTAAAGGTTCCATAACAATCTTCATAATTACGTCTTGTGCCGTGGTGAACATTTCAAAACCTTTTTTTTTGTAAGCCTTTCGAGTGTTTAGACATTGCTCAAGTACCTTCCGAGTATTATGATGCTTGTTGATCATATGATATGGTTTATATGATCTTATAAAAAGAATACGTGTAATGTGCTTGAAAACTGGGAAGCGTAGTTGTATTCTTCTGGTGTAGTAAGTCCACCTAGAGTTTTAAGTGACCTGGACGTTCTCTGAGCTTGTTCGAATATATTGTTCCATGTTTGCTCCTTTACTTTACTTTCACACCTGATGAAGAGTTGATCATCATCGTTAATTTTTATTCGTACAACAATACAATATTTAACTAAAAGTGTAATACTGTTGTACGTGCCCTAGAAAAAGCAAAGCTTATCTAGTCTAGGGCGTTTACAAGAAGAACATAAATTTGGATCTAAATGTTTAGAATAATATTACAAAAAAAGAGATTTCTTGATACCTCACCAGTTTGGAATCCCTGAACTTCTTGCAAAAACCCCCTCTTGGGACTCAATCTCTCGAATATCATTTGGGAGAGAATTTCCAAGTTTTGCTCCTTTTATTTGAATATCTTGGTCCCTCCCCCCCATCTTCTGTTTGTTTTTGGTACTTGAAAGAGATCATTTTGGCGAGTACTATATTTGTGCTTTCCCATATTGACAGTATAAAGATTCTGAAGAGCTTCAGGAAAGAGGTTGTTATATATTTATAGCTATGCATGAACTTAGCAACTTTAAGTTCTTATTGATCTGTTACTTTCAGTACAATTTGAGCTCGAAACGTTGTGTTTAATCAATACTCTAGTACAGTGTCGTATTCTTAAAGGTAATGTGTCCATACAAGTAGCCCTCCCAGAGGAAGGCATGTGATCAACCAAAATTTCTTTCCATCATGCATTACAGCAATTTTCTCTATTCATGTGATCAGTTTGAATATCAACCAATCATTTGCCGAGAATTTGATGGATGTTGACAGGTTGGGTATACGCTGACTTTATATATGGATACATTACCTTTAACAGATTAATAGTGTACAAATGCCTAACGACGTACCACAGGCAAAGCAAACAATCTTATTTGTTCTGAGCCCAAGTCATAAATACCTGCTTAGCCGATACCCAATTTCTCTCACAGACTAGTTCCTGCGTTTTTTTATATCGGAACCTTAGAAGTCTTCTAAAAATGGAATACGTTACAGAGAAAAGTTTGAGTTTCCATTAGAATGCACATTTTTAAAACAGTAATGTCAAATGTCAGCAGAGTTCACAGGGAATAGAACAAAAAAATTCGTGATAGAAATTCAAGAGACTGCTAGAGACAGAATGACTCCGTCTGACAGAAATATATCGTCGTGTATTTCAGCGCTAACAGAACAAATGTGACAAAATTCTCAAAGCTAAGGGCCTGTTTATATGAGGAAAAACACGTCACCTGCCAGACCAGGTGCTGACAGGCGAGATTCAGATTCCACCTTCCCATAGAATCCTTTGTACCTTTCATTTTGCGCTTATATGACGAACGCGACACCACCGGTATAGTGAGATCTCACCTCACCAGAGGTGAATCTCACCTAGGTGAGGGGAACTTTTTTCATATAAACGAAACACCACCGGTGTGGTGAGGTGAGTTGGTTTATTCGTTGATTCTTATTGGTTAATTGGTTTTGATTTCACTGAAGCGAGACTTTACTTCATCTCGCCTCTCAGCCCCGCGGCTGACAGGTGAGGTAAAAATACCATGGAAACCGTGGCTGAGATTGAGCTCGCCAGTCAGCACTAGTCTGGCAGGTGAAGCATTTTGCCTCTTATAAACATGTTCTAAGCCAATGCTTCCATACTTTGATACTTTCATGCTTCCATACTTTGTAGCAATAGATTTTGCAGATTTTGTAACAGTAGGATCAGTTGCTTTTGATTGACATGCCATCTCAAAGCAATTAGCGATTGCAGACAAAGGGAATTCTCTCAAGATTATAGGGGCTGGATCATGTAGCCTTGAACAAATCTGTAATCTCTATAGTCTATATTGTTTCAGGCATGTGTTCATAGTTTTCTGCACATATTTAGTGTTGTTGACATGAATCCGCAAGAAATTTACTTTTAGAAATCCACCGATAGCTCTGTAATCTCACAACATAAGAATTGTTCGTTTGTTTCTCTGTGAAATTCAAGAATTCATCATCAAAATAACCCTTTCATTTTGATAAAAATAGTGGAAAATCTGTGTGATATGTATGGCCTACCAAAAAACTGCAAAATCACCGTTTCGAGAGAGGTTTGTTTACGGCTACGTGGCCCACTCCCTTTAAAATCAATAAAAACGAAGTGGCAAAGGATACCCTGCTAGCAGGAGGGCTAACAACGGTTGCGTTGTTCAAACGAAAAAGGGTTTTTAAGAGAAGTCATGGGTATACACAATGTTTAGAAAGTTAGCGTAGCGATCGGACGTGTTTTATTCGCAGAAAGGAAATGGAACAAGTTGTGACTGAAACGATCCAGTATATTCGGAAATCCAAAAAGCAACCTAACAGGCACACAGTTAGAGCTTTTCTTGTAAAAAAAGGAATCATTTGTACCCTCGAGGATGTAGTAACAGCATTTGCAGATCTCGAAGCAAAGGGCCTAATCGAAAACCGAGGTACCGATACCGAAGAATCGTACTGGCTCATGGAGGACTGCCTTCAAACAACATCAACTCAACAATCAGAATCAAATGCTGAATTATCAACTGAAAAGGTACCCGAGAAAGTATCTACAAGGAAACGTGTCACTCGCTCCGTTGAATCGAAAAGCGCCTCTCAGCCAAAAAATCTGCCAAGCTGTAGCAGCAAGGACAGTTTTGAGTCGAGCTTCGCCCCTAGCAACTTTGCTGTCGAGTCTCCCTCCATGCCCATAGCTGGGGATAAGGATACCATTTCAGAACTTGCTAGAGGCTTAGTTCAATTGAATTTAATGCTGCAGAAAGAGCGTAATTGCTGTCGCAGTCTTTTGGAGGAAAATTTTGATTTAAAACGGCGGATAGAAAAGATGGAGGCGGGTTGCAACTGTAACGATGAACAAGAACAATCAAATTCGCGCGTAAACAATGAAACAAAAACCAGTGACTATTCAATTCCTGCAACTCCTATTGTCTACGAATCTATAGAAATTAAAAAGCCTGTTGTTCTAACGAACTCAGGGAAAACAAACAGACGGTCGAGGAGAATTCATAAACAAAAACAAAACGTTGAACCAAAGATCGACCAACAACAAGGTCAACAAGATACAAACCTGACACGAAATAGTGAAATAATTCAAGTACCAGACAGTGAGCAGGCAATCAATACTCCTCCTGTGATTGTAAAGAACGGCAAGCAAAACATTCCTGAGAATACGACGAAGAAAGTTGCAAGCAGTCAGCCTAATATTAATAATTCTTCAAATTCTGGCATCAGTGCGGCTCCTGAAACTACACATTTGGCTCAAAAACGATTAACAACGGAGATTTTGGGCGACTCAATGGTAAAGGGAATTCAAGGTTTCAAAATGAAGGAAGCAGTAAGGCACAAGGAGAACGTGTTTGTGCGATCATTCCCTGGAGCTAATATCGATGCCATGAACAGTTACGTTTGCCCCACGATGAAAAAATCACCAAGCCGAATTATTCTTCATTGCGGAACAAATGATCTGAACACAAAACAGTCCCCCTGGACCATTGCCGAAGATATAATTGAACTTGCTAAGGCAATAGAAGATAATCACACTGAAGTTCTGGTCTCAGGTATTGTTCAGAGAAGAGATCAATTTAATGGAAAAGCACTAGAGGTAAACAAGGCTCTGGAAAGAGAATGCGAGCGTATGCGACTGGGATACATCGACAACTCAAACATAGACCCGGAATTCCATTTAAATGGAAGCGGGCTGCATCTAAACATAGAAGGAACAATTATACTCGCCAACAATTTTATTAGGGCAATGGGGTACTGACTA
>REGM01000254.1:430698-442068 GCA_004194415.1 Aurelia aurita | reverse complement strand
GGGACTGCATACCTCCCAAAGTGAAGGTCCCCTATCTTTCAAAGGTTCACAATAGTCATAATAGATATGGTGCCTTCCATGTTGTTCGGTCTGCGCTACGAACGAAAATATTCGGAAACTCAACTATCGGGCAAAAACCGATCGGGACGATCGAATTCGCTTCTCGTCATAGTTTCAAAATACGAGGCTGATTGATAGCGAGACTTTCCAACCACAACTTTCCGCGGGAAAATTTCAGCGCGTAAGTTATAATTTTTGCGAGGCCTAAACCAAAGATCAAGTCTTCAAAAGATAATCCATCTATTCATCCAGTAACACGCGAGTATGAATAAAATCACTGGGCTAAAACCCACTCTAAGCCTTAGCCTGAAGAAGAAGAATAAAGCTCGGTTAGCCGCTGGCTTTGTACCAAGAACAGACACAGGTTTGTAATCTTTACTTTCCGTTTTATTTCAGGGGGGGGGGATATTTCCCTTAGGCATTTCTGCTAATTTCAGAAGTAGTAATATGTGCTCTGATACATCAAATAAAGGGAAACGTGATAATAATAATTCATCACAAAAACCTTCAGTACCTTTAGTAGATGAAACATTACTTGAATTGAATTTGAAATAATAATTATGTTAACAGCAACAACAACTACTACAAAAATGAATAAACTTTCTTCCTGTTATCATAATAATGATAGATTTTTTATTCATTGCTATAAAACTAAGAACGACTTTCAACAATAATAGTAACGAGAAAATAAATCGTTAAATTAACATTACAGAAATTTGATTGGAGGCAAATTTGAACTTTCATCATTAAATTCTAATGGATGGGGGCGACCAGATTGATTGATTGATTGATTTCAAATATTTAAGGAGGGTAGCCCTTCAGCAATACTGATTTTCAAGGGGCCCTCCATTACAAAATTTACAAAAATTAAAATACTATTATGACCTAAAATAACCTAATACAATTCAATTCAATTTTTGCCCGAAAAAACTCATCGAATAATTTCCATCGCTGATGTATTTTGATCTTTTTTCGACAGAAGAATCTGGCCAACTTGCAAACAAGAAATCTCGAATAGATGGCCTGTCAGTGGTACGTATACTTTCAAAGTATCAATAGTAAAAATGATTCATTCATTTTATATTCTTTATCCATGATTTCCGCCTACGTCAAAGATTAATTTCAGGGGACTCTCTAAAAATGTATAATTTGAAACAAAAAATCTTATTTCTAATGACAATAATTGCAAACAATAGAGTAGCGGCACCGATTACACCTGTGAATCTGAATGTTTGTTGTTAGCCTGACTCTAAATGAATTGTTTTACTTGATTCGCTTCAAAATTTATGACTCATCTGTGCCTAACGCTTTGCTTTATCTTTCATGTGAGTGAAATTTGGGATTGAAGCGTTTGCTCTTATAAAAGTTACTAAACTTCTACATCTCTATTTGTAGGAAGTCCTCAAAACATGGACGGCTAAAGGCGTATCACGAGCAACACTGGGAACTGCAGATTTACCAGCCGAACGACGAGCAGGAGATCAGGCGTTTACAAAGGTAAAGAATCCCAGGAAAAGAACAGTTGACTTGTTAACATCAGTATTACCGCTAGCCGACTGTCAGTCGATACAAGCAACGTTAAAGAACAAGAAACAGGAATACAATGCCGTAAAAGTTGGAAAAAATACATTTACTGCCGTTGACATAGGGAATATGATGAAGATACACCAACTGCAGAAAAAGAAAACAGATGCCGCTGCAATTGACAAATGGCTAGATGCTTTCATCGAAATACCGTCACCAAGTTGCAATGCGCCAGATATGAAATGGATGAATGAATTCAGAGACTGGGTTTGGGAGCATGAAGATTCCAACATTTTAATATATCCAACAACTTCCACCAAAGATCTTCTCACCCTCTGTGATGTTGGCTGGATAGAACTTCAGACAGTTAGTGCATTTTTACCAGTAATCAACCGCTCAACAAACGGGAGAAAGGCATTGACATTCAGCAATCTTGTTGAATTACAAGATGATGATCTTGAACAAACTTTGGCAAAGGAACTAGATAATGTAAACGAAATTGCTTTCATTATGCATGTGGGAAAAGACAGCCGCCAAAGCTACATTTCATCACACTCCTTACCCGGCAATCACTGGTCAGTTTTAACAGTCGATCTTCGAGCTGGGTCTTTCCAGTATTTGGATAGTTTGTGTTGGCCAGTTCCAAGGAATTTAAAGAAACCACTCGAAAGGGTTATCAAGGCAATATCAAAGGTGCGTTCAATCGAAATAACAATCCCGAACGACATTTCCTGCGCACACCCTAGCAGTGGGGGTACCCACGTATGTAACAGGGACTGTATGACAAACTACCCCATCCAGCAATGTGGCTATGTTTGTGGTCCAATTAGTGTTCTCATGGCAGCAGTATTTGTACACGCTCCTACCTATTGGAAGAACGTTATTCAGTCAGCAGTTCGTATACCGTCTTGTTGGCTTCGACATCCCACCGCCAGTTCATCGTATATTCGCAGAGTCCTTATATCCTGGTTGATGCAACAGCGTGTTGAGGTGTCTAACCTGGGTATCCAGGATGAGCGAAGTCAGGCAGATGCCACATTTAACAGCAACGTTCTGACAGCCGAAAAGCGCAACGATGAGATGTCTAAATGCAAGGAGAAGACAAGGGAACGTCGTGAGATGCAATCTTCGAATGAACGTGCGACTGTTCAACCACAAAATGTCATTGATCTTTCAGATTTCTCAAGCGACGAGGACTTTAATGTTGATCGGATGGCAGACTTGTTGGTGCAAGATGAAGAACCTGTAAAGAAAGAACATGTAAGTATTATATTTTTAATAATTGTATGCTGATGTAGCCAATAGGATATCAATACTTTTCATGTTCGCATAAAGTAAGTAAATTTGATCTTTTTAAACAGAGTACAAAACTTTGTGATCTAAAACCACAAAGACTCCGCAGGGAAGAAAACTGGTTACGAGAATAGGTATTCTTAGTGTTGGACCGAGGAGTTTTTGGACTAAGGAGTGGGTGTACTTTGTCAATTCTGCAAGAGTGTGTTTAGTGGAGATTTGACGAATTTTCCACGGCACACAACAGGAATGGAAGCTCTTAGTCCGATCATTCGGATCTTTGGAATCAACTTCTGATCCGTGATGTTCAATGCTAAATGGTATATAGCAGGGGGCTGTTGTGTTATGGTACAACAAATATTTATAAAAGAAAGATTGTTAACTATCGTCACGCCGTTGCATTGCAGGTACAGCTTTAATCAAATTTCTATCTATCTTTCAAATATGGCGATAAAGCTTTTCGACAAAGCTGCTGAATTGATATAAATTTCATCTCGCAGAATATATCTGTAAATTTTTTTTCATGTTAAAAGTCTCATTTCTTTTGGGGATTATAGCAAACCTGCTAAATTCTTGTCTGACAATTATTTTCGTTTTAGGGTGATGGTGAAATATATGAAGTGAAAGATGTTGAAAGTGACAACGATGGAGATGGAGACCTCTTAGATTTAACAGACGTTTTAGACGTTTTCACTGTTAAGCCACGAAAAAAAGATCGCACAAAACAACAGAAAAATGCAGATCAGGAAGTTGGAACTTCGTCGTCCACTGTAAGTTTTCTCATCAAAGTAGCATTCAGGATATAAGTGATATTTTCTTTAAAAAATTGAGTTTTCAGTTGCCTAGAGAGTAAGAAGCAAATTGTCGTAAACGCTTCATCTTTGATTGATTCCATCGCAACTCTGGCGTTCTACAAATTAATTTATGTGCATTTCCAATGGTTGACCATACAATATTTCAATAAAATTTCCAAGAAAGGCTATCTTTCATCTTTTGTTGCTAAATTCTCATTTCAGAAATGAAAAAGTGATTTTTCAGTAGGTTAACCGAATTATGAGGAAGATTAAATCTTTTTAATAAGGTCTTCCCTGTATCTCTTGTTACAGCCCCTGAAAAGTAGCAAAACATCTTCAACAGGAAATAAAATCAAAAGCACTGGAAATTCAAAGCAGGCAACAAAAAGCAAGGTTGATTGTGACGACTGTGGAGAAACGTTCAGTTCAGCACACTGCCTTTACAAGCATCGAAAACGGAAACACAAATCTGATGAACCAAAACGCGAGAGAAACCTGCCTATAACTTGCTCGCAATGTACTGACTTCAGGTAATTCTGATTACATTATATAGCTAAGCTAATCTAAACTAAGCTCAATTAAGCTAACATAAAGGTAACATTTTCTTTGTGTCACTGGAACGGTATGTATATTTATATACCGTTTACCAAGTCTGTTAATGCTGTGTTATTTGGAATGGTCCGAGGAAAGGTTCATAGCATTGACTGAAAGAAAATGCTAGCAGGTGACATCCAATGTTGCTGATTGAAGTCGATAGCACCCCCTCCCCCCTTTTCCCCCACCTTGAACTCAAGATAGAAGGGTTAAAATTTGCCATCTTATGTTCTTTGATGAAGAAAATCCATTCTAAATTGATGATTAGAAGTCACAAAAAGTTTAAATCCTGGAAATTAGGCAAGGAATGTTACAAGCATTCTCGATGGGTAATCCCCCCCCGGGCCAGGTAGAGCTAAGACTGACGCAAACACATGTAACTATTGTTGACTGAAACTAATTGTTGACAGACCAGATAAGCCACCTAAATGTTATTCGCCTTTGTATCCTTGTTAAGTGTCTTACTTTCATACAACAGATGCGCAACAATGGAAATGCTTGTAGAGCATGTGACGGAGAAGCACGGAGAGCAGCTGGATGTAGTGAAAAACGAATTTGCAACGACGAGAGAATTTCTAGCTTGGAAAGAAAATGCGGAAAAGGAGACTACCTCGTGGTTTGTGAAGTACAGAAAAAGAGAAGGTAAGCACCATACAATTGATTGGTTCAGGTGTAACAGAACGGGTACTCATAAGCCACGAGGCACAGGCAAAAGAGCAATGAAGCAGCAAGGGACATCAAAAATCGACGGGTACTGCACGGCCCATATGAAGGTGGTAACATCAAAGAGCGATGGCAAGGTGACAGTGGAAGCCTGTCTAGGACATTTCGGTCATTCCCTAAAGCTTGGCCATTTACGAATTCCCGATCAAATTCGACAAAACATTGCCGGTAAGCTTGCGAAGGGAATCGCAATTGAGTCGATTTTAGACCACATTCGCGACAGCACTGAGGATGGAATATCTAGGGGACACCTCATTGACCGAAAGGACATAATAAATGTCAAACACCAGCTGAACGTCGATCTGATGGAAAAAGACCCCAAAGACACGAACAGCGTTCACTACTGGGTAAATGAGCTTGAGAAAGGAGAATTCAATCCGGTGCTTGTCTATAAGCCACAAGGAGTAGAAGGATATTCCCTACCAAATGACGATTTTTTGCTTGGAATTCAAACCAAGTACCAACTTGACAAGTTTACAAAACATGGAGACAAAATCATCTGCATGGATTCCACCCATAAAACCAATCAGTACGACTTCCAGCTGATCTCAATCCTTGTCATTGACGAGTTTGGAGAAGGAGTGCCGGTTGCATGGCTCATCTCCAACAGGGAAGATCAACTGGTTCTGTCTCCCTTTCTAGCAGCAATTGCAGCAAGGGCTGGGGCTATCAAAACCACTGTCTTCATGTCAGATGATGCCAACAATTTCTATAATGCATGGGTCCTCAATTTTCCCAAACCAGAGAAGAAATTGATCTGTGCATGGCATGTTGACAAAAATTGGCGAAAGGGTCTCAGGACGCACATTTCAACGAAAGATGATATGGCCGAAGTCTATGCTGCCCTCAAAACCATGCAATTTGAAGAGAACGAGAGCCTGTTTCGAAAACAACTGCAAGAGTTTTGTGCATGGTGCCAGAAGACATACCCTAGGTTCTACGATTATTTCGCAGATACGTACGTTGGGCGTGTCGAGCAATGGGCGCTATGTTTCCGTGTTGGTGCAGGAATCAACACAAATATGACGACTGAAGCTTTCCACAATCTTCTCAAAGGACTCTATTTTCAGAGAAAGCAGAACAGAAGAATCGACCATCTTCTCTGTAAGCTATTGAAAATAGCACGTGACAAGGTGTTTGATGGTATGATTAAGAACGAAAAAGGGAAACGAACATACAAGCTCAGAGCAACAGATATGCGCCATAAAAGAGCCGAGGAAATTCATGACGAGGACATCCTTGAGCTTGACACAGCAAACTGGAATGTTCGCTCACAAGAAGATGAAGATGTGGTATATACCATCAGGTTCATGAAAGAGTCATGCCATTGCTATATTCACTGTTCGAGGTGCGGAGTATGCCAACATATGTATCGATGTGGTTGCACCGATTTTAACGTTCGGGGAATCCCTTGCAAGCACATCCACGCAGTTCACATGAGGCAGCCAAATGGAAGCGAAGAGGCGAANTTGATGGTATGATTAAGAACGAAAAAGGGAAACGAACATACAAGCTCAGAGCAACAGATATGCGCCATAAAAGAGCCGAGGAAATTCATGACGAGGACATCCTTGAGCTTGACACAGCAAACTGGAATGTTCGCTCACAAGAAGATGAAGATGTGGTATATACCATCAGGTTCATGAAAGAGTCATGCCATTGCTATATTCACTGTTCGAGGTGCGGAGTATGCCAACATATGTATCGATGTGGTTGCACCGATTTTAACGTTCGGGGAATCCCTTGCAAGCACATCCACGCAGTTCACATGAGGCAGCCAAATGGAAGCGAAGAGGCGAACTTGGCGAGAATAAATGCCGACCCAATGGTCGAGGATGAAGAAGCGGAAAATAAAGAATATTTTCAAGGCATACTTGCAACGAATGCAGAATATACTGCACGAATGTTTGACGTCGATAACATCAGAACTGCGATCATGGGAAAAATTGCTGACTTGACAGAAATTGTTCAAAGTTCAACCAGTCCGTTCGCACTGCGTACAGCGATGGCACACGTAAACTCTGCCATAACAGTTGCACATGGCCTTGGGCGCCTAGAAAACGAACACGCATACGACCTGAAACCAAAGAACCACTTTCCTGCAAACAAGAATTTTGAACTCCAACCGCGGTTCTTAAAGACTAAAAAGCAAACCAACAAGCCGGCAAAAAGTCTTTCACTCCCTACAGCCAAGGAACGGAAAAGCGTCAAAACTAGACTAGCGGAGGAAGTAGCGTTAATTTGTGCTTTTTGCTTCAAAGAAAATGATGCAGCCAACAATGTGGATGTTGATTGGGTTGAATGCCCTCAGTGTGGAATATGGGCCCATTGGCAATGTGATGGTGATGGTAGGTCAAAGAAGAATTACGTTTGTTCCGTTTGCAGCTCAGCTTAATAAATGGACCTTTATCGCTATTTATCGACTATTATCAGCAAAAAGTATTGCAACCGGTCCGTGTTTCTCGTTGCCAAGTACCAGGTGACCAAAAAAATTGAAATGCTTTGAAAAGTCATCAAAAGTTGAAGATTTGCATAAAGGACCACATTAATTTTAGACCTATTTTTATCCCGTACCACCAATCAAATTGATCCCTTGAATATGGTCATGAAGGATGGAACTCCTAAATGAAATCGCAATACATAGTTTTTTGCAAAAAATACAATATTTTGTAAAATGATATTGCTGTAAAGATGGTTTTTCATAAGATAATGATAATGAAAAGGAAAAGAATAAGATAACAAACAACTGTTAAACGTTTTGGTTTTTGACACAAATGCATACAAAATTTAAAGATCAGTTACATATTAATCAAATTTCAATGATCTTTGATCTTTTACCACTTGGCCCCGTCCAGGTTTGACTTTGCTGAATTCCTTTAAGTTGACTTGAAAAAGAACTTTACCTATAATGCTAATGGATAGCTTCCTTTGGCATGAAATAGTCAACATTGAACAAGACGTATAGTCGTTCAACTGCCAATCAAATCTTTGTTTCAGTTTCTGGCAAATTCTTAAAATGAAAATAACCCCATTAAAGAGGCGCTATGGCCAGATAAGGAGAATTAAAGAACCAAAATACTGTAGATGTATGATGTAAATGTGTAAGTTAGTGTTCCACATGTGGCAACCTACAGTACATTGGTATATATGTAAATAGAAATTAAGTGTAGTTTGTTAGACGCAATAATTTTCTTGAAGGTGGTCATGCATAGAAAACGTATAAACTTGTCACAAAGGGTCCAATTTGGCAATGGTAACATGGGATCGAGATAGGCCTTCTAAGCCAAAATAAATGATGTTTTCTCAAAAAGTTTCCTGGGATGCTGATATATAAGAAAACTGTTACAATGGGCAGGTAGGAACGTAGGAACGGTGGCACGTAACATGCCATGGCACGTTGGCACGTAAGAAAATTTGGCACGTAGGCACGTTGGCACGTTTGGCACGTAATTTAGCAGACTCCAACCGGTCCGTGTTTCTCGTTGCCAAGTACCAGGTGACCAAACAAATTGAAATGCTTTGAAAAGTCATCAAAAGTTGAAGATTTGCGTAAAGGACCACATTAATTTTAGACCTATTTTTATCCCGTACCACCAATCAAATTGATTCCTTGAATATGGTCATGAAGGATGGAACTCCTAGGTATATGAAATCGCAATACATAGCTTTTTTGCTAAAATTACAATATTTTGTAAAATGTTATTGCTGTAAAGATGGTTTTTCATATGATAATGATAATGAAAAGGAAAAGAATAAGATAACAAACGACTGTTATACGTTTTGGTTTTTGACATAAATGCATACAAAGTTTAAAGATCAGTTACATATTAATCAAATTTCAATGATCTTTCACTGTATATTGAGTCAACCAGTATGCGCAGAAAGATTTAAACAGGCTTAAGCATATACACCAAATTTGTTTTAAGTAATACATCAAAGGGAATCAACATAGGTATATTGAGCGGCTGCTATAAATAGGCTAAAGGAAATGCCTACACATCTATTTTTTCTTTAGCTACACAATGAAAGTACATGCCAAAGGGTATAAAATACAATGGGCTATTTTTACCACTTGGCCCGGTCCAGGTTTGACTTTGCTGAATTCCTTTAAGTTGACTTGAAAAAGAACTTTACCTATAATGCTAATGGATAGCTTCCTTTGGCATGAAATAGTCAACATTGAACAAGACGTACAGTCGTTCAACTGCCAATCAAATCTTTGTTCCAGTTTCTGGCAAATTCTTAAAATGAAAATAACCCCATTACAGAGGAGTTATGGCCAGATAAGGAGAATTAAAGAACCAAGATACTGTAGATGTATGATGTATATAAATGTGTAAGTTAGTGTTCCACATGTAGCAACCTACAGTACATTGGTATATATGTAAATAGAAATTAATTGTAGTTTGTTAGATTAGCTGACCTTTCAGAAGCACAACGGACTCGCTTCAAGTTGGTCAATCTACATCGGTATATGTAAATAGAAATTAATTTTAGTTTGTTAGATTAGCTGATCTTTCAGAAGCACAACGGACTCGCCTCAACTTGGTCAATCTATGTTGGTAAAAAAATTTGAGCCCAGATTGTTAGATTAGCTGACATTTTAGAAGCACTACCTTTGAATCTATGTTTGAATATTCTAATTTGTCAAACCCCACAATCTGACTTGTGCAAATAAACCTAGGTATATGAAGAACTAAATTGGGCCAGGTTTTTCAGATTACTATTTTGTGTCCAAGTTGATGAAAGTAAAATCATTTAAGTAAGCAAAGGTGAATTTGCTGTTTTTAGGGTCTGCCGTTTTTAGGGCCAGCAAAGGATCGCAAAAGTAGGTAAATCCTTTTCATAATGCTCAAGTGGGGGGGGGCTCAAACCCCATCCAGCTGTACTGTTCTGGCTGCTGGGTCAGAGGACAACACCACTGCCCCACAACAATATAGTAACAGACTCTGGGTACCATCAACAATTTTGTCTTGCCTGAAACTTTTTAAGACAAAAACTTTCAAATTATTTAGATTTCTTGTTTAAAAAACTCTGATATCATTTTAAACCTCTCAAGAATTCTCATCAGAACAAAATAATTATTGGTTGATCTATAATCTTGAGACTTCTTGCACTGTATCAGACATCTAGCATTTGCTCAAAATGCAAGTGATTTAATTCAGTTCTGCAATGGTTTAAATCTGGTTCTAAACTTTAGTTTTTTCTTGTCCAGTAATTGTGTGTTTGTCCAGTAATCTGTAAAGTTTAGTGCATCAAATGAGAAGAAAAAGTTAATAAATTTTAGTGAAGGGTGCATCTTTATTAGGGAACTTTAAAAGTCAGAGGATTTGTCTGTGGTAATTTTGCATATAGCCTAAATTTTGGGATATAGTAACATTCCCAAAAAATTCTTTGATGCAAAAATGCACAACTTGTGATCATATTCATATTTAACATTTTTAAATATTTGTGAATACAATGTTGTTTAGTAATTTTTTACTTGGATCACTTCTTCTTAAATCTCTCTTTTTAAACATTTCACAGTGAAGTTTTTAATATGCAATGTAAGTACAGAAACAATAATAGATAGCTATGTATGATGATTCAGATGGCTATACTAGACCAAATAAAAAAGCTATCTTAAGTAATACTTTTCCAGTACTTGAGTTTCTTAATTTTATCTCTCTTCCAATTAATACACCAGACAGCAGAATGTTAGTCCAAAAAGTCTCCCATAAAAAGGAGTTAAAAAGGCCTAATGCCTAATGAAACATCAGCAAAATTATGGAAAACATTACACTGTTTGCTTGTTTGTTTGTCAACTTATTTTAATTCGATTTTTACCTAGCTATACATATATACATATATACAACTAATCTAAATCGAATATACAAATGAATAAATAAAGAAATAAATTAATTAATAGATAAGTTAAATATTCAAACCCAAATGGACAATGTATGGTCAAAATTTATAGGATATCTTCGAATTGACAAGCGTTACATTTACAAGTAGGGCCATCCCATTGTTTTATTATATTTTTGAAGCTATTTAAGTTGTCAGCTGATTTTAATTCATTCGGCAGACAATTCCATATCTGAGGTCCCATGGCACTAAGGCTGTTGGAACCAAACGTTACTTGATTTGGCCGAAAATGATTCAAGTTGTTCGGATTTCGCAACGAATAATTCGAAGTTCTAAAACTAAAGATGTTATGCATGAATGATGGATTCAGGTTTTTCAATGTTTTAAAAATTTCGATACAAAGTGTCCTTTGACGAGCAACAAGCATTGTGCATCTATTTGATTTGAGGAGTAAGTCTTTATAGGAGCTTACATGATCATTATGTAGGAATCTCAGCGCTCGTTCCTGTATCTTTTCAATTTTCTGCAACGATTT
>REGM01000254.1:403186-429484 GCA_004194415.1 Aurelia aurita | reverse complement strand
AGTAGTAACCTCGTTGAAAGAAAAGGTTTCAAAAGTACGTTCAGTGTCTTGAACTATAGCCAGGATACTCGGGTGATCCTTGTATTTATCAAGAATTAATCTAACAATTTCTCGATCATCAATAGAATTAGCTTCATCAATGCTGCACGGTTTCTTGCCAGAAATATTTTCCACAATATTTATGTAATAATCATTGAACATTTCACATAACTCATGATCATCAGTAACAATTCTGCCACCATTTACAAGGGAAATTTCGGTACCAGTCAGGCCACCCTTATTTGAAAGAAAAGGTTTCACTAGATCCCAGAATATTTCATTGCCAGTTAATTCCTAGAATATTTCTTATATGCCTACGTTGGAAAGTGTTTTTTTTTCTATTCATAATAAATTAAAACTAACTAATATAAATATACACATACCGTACCGTTCTTGGCGTAGGAAGACCCAAGGTCATCTGGCCTCCACCAAGAACGGTACTTACAATTTTACAAATCCAACTTCCAAGCAAAAAAGAAAAAAAGAAAAGAGACAACATCCAAACGGTTAAAGAACAGAAGGGGACTGGCAGTTCCACACCGAACCATGCAGTGATTCTAACCCTTATATATCATAGATTTTCATTAGTTTAGCACAATCAAATCGCAACTTGATGGTACAACGACGACAAAAGTGCAGCACTTTAAGGAAATTTGGATGGTATGGTGTGGAACTGCCTGGAAGATAGAAAGGGGAGCTGCTAGATGATTATGTTATTTCACGAATTGATTTTATGTTAATTCAAGGATACTAAGATGCCACCCAAGCGAAAGGGCAAAGTGTCAATTGTGTTTCAAATGGAAAGTGTCAATTGTGTTTCAAAAGTCTACATGCAAGCCAAAACCAGAGACTTTCTATATATTTTGGAATTTTTTCGCTCGGGATAAATATTTTCTCTCTGACTTACGTTAATTTGAGTCACGTGCATATAATATACTTGAATTTCTAGGATTCCTCTTAATGTACACGAATAGCAGCGTTGATTTCCGATAATAAGGTAACTTGAGTTTTCCCAGTTTCAGTCAAGTCCAGAGCGAAATTAGAAAATTACTAGTTTCACTCTCACCTCAAAGTGAAGCAGTACAAATAATGCAATTAGTTGTAAGCGTTATGATAAAAATATCTCAATTTTAAGTAAAACTTATTTTTGAAGTAAAGCAACTGTTCGTTTTTTGTTTAAATCTCATGTTGCCTGTGATAAAAGAAGTGATAAATCTGAAGTTTGAGAATTATCTGCTCGCTCATTCGTAAAACCTTCGATTAGTCCCGAGATCATATTCAAAACAAAACCAAATGAAAAAAATGGCAAGTAGTTTAATTTAATTAAAGTGATTATGGAACTATTTGAGAAAGATATTCATGCAACACGGGTGCTACATAGGGTGTTTGTAAAACATTGGTGTTGCATATGCTCATATATTTTTGAGAAACCTTCAAAGGCTTTACGGAGAAGGGGTCTTTGGGTGGGGTTGTCAATAACCGTAAACCTTTTTGGCTTTTTCTTGTTCGACATGACCAACACGTTTTTAGAAAAACCTTCAAGGGTTATTGATATAAAAGTAATTTTCAAAAGAACCCTTTTTTAAGATTTTTTGTTCATCGTCATGGAAGGTCTTCAAAAGTTGTCTGAGGTATAAGTAAATGTCTGAGGTAAATTTCTGAATTTTTCTTTTGCCATATGTAGGTGAATTAAATTTACTTGTTCTGCGCAAAAATTAGATTTCTGGCTGGTTTTGCTTGGCTTAAAGGCCCTTGTTGCAATTATTCCGTGTTAAAATTGTTCCCAGTCTCCCCGAACACTAACTTTCTCCTAATGAAAGATGTCTTTTGCCTTTTTGCAGCCTTTTGGGTGTAAGACTGACCATTAATGAAGAAATTAGATATTCCAGCCAACAGGAATGTTTGTTTAACATGTTCAGAATGAATTTTTCCAGTTTTTAAACAAAATCCTTTTTTTTCCTGATAAAAGTTTATTTTTAACAGCACCTCTGGAGGGACCATTATGGAAACAAGGTCGCATTGACCTTTTTAATTCTATGCCTACCATTTAACCTGGGGTGTTTTTAAATTAGATTTTCTTCTTTTGGTTGTAAATTATCTTATAATTGTAATTAGATCTGTTTCTCTTTCTTAAATTTATATTGTAACTTATTTTTCATATCAAAATTAAACATGCATACATACTTTTAATCCTTAGGTGTTGGATGGAGCAACTGGTCAGAATCAAAAGAAGGACAACTTTTTCCTATCAAAGCCATTTTCTGCCCGATATGTAGAATTCCGACCAACAGCAAAAGATCCAGGAGGCGGTGACATATGTGCCAGATTTGAGTTATATGGCTGCTCATATGGTATGTGACAGATTAATTTATTCGGTTTTAACCCCCAAGGCAATTATTTTGTTAAGCATCAATTCATGTATGAACGCAGTGGCCCAAACAATTACCTCTTTTGAGGGGGAGGTCACGCCAATATTTTCTCACAGTTCCAACGAACTTGTTAGTTGTCTCTGAGCTTATTTGAAGAGTAAGAATTTACAACTAACCGGGCTAGCCCGCTTGCCATGTAATCGAAAGTCTCTCAAACACTGTAACTGCTATTGACCCCGGGATCCCGGGTGAAAACTTTCACCTCGGTTAACCGGGCTAGCCCGCTCCATGTAATCGGCCTCAAAGGGAGTCCCATAAAAAATCAATTTTCAAAAATTTCATTTTTCCTATTTATTTTTCCAATTTATTCCATGCTCTGGATCACTGTGCCAGGTCGTCTTTGGTCTTCCCCTTGGCCTTTTCACTTCCCTGAGATATTCTCCAAGGGCTTTTCTTGCTGGGGTTTCAGGATGTTGTCGCATCAAATGTCCTAGCCATATTAGTTTTCTCGCTCTTATCATTTCACTCGATGGCCCGCATTTCTTTCTGGCGTAGAGCTCTTTGTTTTTAATATTTCATTGCCAGGTAATTCCTAGAATCTTTCTTAGATGCCTACGTTGGAAAGTGTTTGTTTTTCTATTCATAATAAATTAAAACTAACTAATATAAATATACTATACATATACCGTACCGTTCTTCTTCTTTCTTCTTGGCGTAGGAAGACACAAGGTCATCTGGCCTCCACCAAGAACGCCAAGAACGGTACTTACAATTTTACAAATCCAACTTCGAAGCAAAAAGAAAAAAAAGACAACATACAAACGGTTTAAGCCCAGTTTCCAGTCAGTGGAATTTTCCGAGCGGGCGGAAATTCTTTTGTTACGACAGAAAATGTCGCTTCACAATTGAATAGAAATTTAAGGTTGAATGACTTTTGATTGTTTAAAAGTCCGCCCGCTCGGAAAATTCCACTGACTGGAAATCAGCCTTAAAGAAAAGAAGGGGACTGGCAGTTCCACACCAAACCATGCAGTGGGTCTAACCCTTATATATCATAGATTTTCATCAGTTTAGCACCATCAAATCGCAACTTGATGGTACAATGACGACAAAAGTGCAGCACTTTTAGGAAATTTGGATGGTTTGGTGTGGAACTGCCTGGAAGATAGAAAAGGGAGCTGCTAGATGATTCTGTTATTTCACGAATTGATTTTATGTTAATTCACGGATACTAAGATTTACCCAAGCGAAATGACAAAGTGTCAATTGTGTGTCAATTGGAAAGTGTTAATGTGTTTCAAAAGTTTACATGCAAGCCAAAACCAGAGACTTTCCAATATATTTTGTAATTTTTTCGTTCGGGATAAATATTGTCCCCACCCAAAATAAGGTTAAGTACTTTGCTCTCTGACTTGCATTAATTTGAGTCAGGTGCATATAATGTACATGAATTTCTAGGATTCCCCTTAATGTACACGAATAGCAGCGTTGATTTCCGATAATAAGGTAACTTGAGTTTTCCCAGTGTCAGTCAAGTCCAGAGGGAAATTAGAAAAATACTAGTTTCGCTCTCACCTATGTTTAAATTTAACCAATGTGAAGCAGTACAAAGAATGCAATCAGTTGTAAGCGTAATGATAAAAATATCTCAATTTTAAGTAAAACTTATTTTTGAAGTAAAGCAACTGTAGCGTTCGTTTTTTGTTTAAATCTCATGTTGCCTGTGATAAAAAAGTGATAAATGTGAAGTTTGAGCATTATCTGCTCGCTCATTCGTAAAACCTTCGATTAGTCCCGAGATCATGTTCAATACAAAACCAATGAAGAAAATGGCAAGAAGTTTAGTTAAAGTGATCATGCAACTATTTGAGAAAGATATTCATGTAACACGGGTGCTACATAGGGTGTTTGTAAAAACATTGGTGTTGCATATGCTCATATGTTTTTGGAAACCTTCAAAGATTTTAGGGAGAAGGGTCTTTGGGTGGGATTGTCAATAACCGTAAACCTTTTTGGCTTTTTCTTGTTCGACATGACCAACAAGTTTTTAGAAAAACCTTCAAGGGTTATTGATATAAAAGTAATTTTCAAAAGAACCCTTTCTTTAAGGATTTTGTTCATCGTCATGGAAGGTCTTCACAAGTTATCTGAGTTATAATGTAAATGTCTGAGGTAAATTTCTGAATTCTTGTTCCAAATTTAGGTGAATTAAATGTACTTGTTCTGCGCAAGAATTAGATTTCTGGCTGGTTTTGCTTGGCTTAAAGGCCCTTGTTGCAATCATTCCATGTTAAAATTGTTCCCAGTCTCCCCGCACAATAACTTTCTCCCAACGAAAGATGTCTTGTGTCTTTTTGCATTGTTCTGGGTGTAAGACTGACCACTAATGAAGGAATTAAATTAATTCCAGCCAACAGTAGCCAACGGAAATTTTTGTTTAACATTTTCACAATGAATTTTTCAAGTTTTTACACAAAGTCTTTTTTTTCCTGATAGCATTTTATTTTTAACAGCACCTCTGGAGGGACCATTTATGTCGCATTGACCTTTTTAATGCCTAACATTTAACCTGGGGTGTTTTTAAATTCGATTTTTTCTTTTGCCTGTAAATTATCTTATACTTGTAATTAGATATGTTTCTCTTTCTTAAATTTATATTGTAACTTATTTTTCATATCAAAATTAAACATGCATACATACTTTTAATCCTTAGGTCTTGGATGGAGCAACTGGTCAGAATCAAAAGAAAGACAACTTTTTTCTATCAAAGCCATTTGCTGCCCGATATGTAGAATTCCGACCAACAGCAAAAGATCCAGGAGGCGGTGACATATGTGCCAGATTTGAGTTATATGGCTGCTCATATGGTATGTGACAGATTAATTTATTCGGTTTTAACCCCCAAGGCAATTATTTTGTTAAGCATCAATTCATGTATGAACGCAGTGGCCCAAACAATTACCTCTTTTGAGGGGGAGGTCACGCCAATATTTTCTCACAGTTCCAACGAACTTGTTAGTTGTCTCTGAGCTTATTTGAAGAGTAAGAATTTACAAGAAAACGCTTGTGATTTGGGAGCCAAAAATTGTGAAAAACTGCCTAGTGTAATTTAGGATTTGTCTTAGTATTGAGTTATCAATCTTCAAAATCGGTCAACTACTGATTGACCCAAACAAGTGAACCAAGGAAATATTTTATAAGAAATTAAGTAATCGTTCGAATGGAGTGATTCAAACGTTGTTTGGTTGTTAAACTACTTGTCAAGCGTGCCATTATTCTGCTATTTTTACCAACATAAAAACGGGGCTATAAGAATGATCTAATAAAATCAAGCGAATCTAATACCCGTCGAAAGTCATCAAAGACAGGTGATCAATTTGCTCAGTGCAAGACAACTATGAACTCCTTCTACATCGTCTTGGGAATAGGGAGCTAAAACCGAAGTTTATAATGCAAACAATTGATGAGCAAAATGCACTACAATTTATCTTTTGAGCCAAACTTATTTTCACCAATTTTGTTGCCAAAAGTTGTTGTATATGCCAAGAAACATGTCAGTAGCAGAAATAGAAGCTACATCAAAATTCATGCACCCGCAAATAAGAAACAAATTACAAATCACAATTATCTTGGTACAAATTAATGGAGATTTTCATGCAAATTTAAGAAACCTTTAGTACATGCTAACTAAGAGTTGTGAAAAGAAGATATTTTTTTTCAGAAACAAGACAAATTCTTATAACGGGCGGGGTGTGTGAGCTTCTTCCCAGGACGATAAGCGCATTGTTCTGTAGTTCTGCAGCTGGTCGAAATTGATCCCTTGTTTTTGACGACTTTCAAAATGTTTTAGATCTACCAGATTTTGCTAAATCCTTTATCACCAATTTGCGATGCTAATAAAATGGCAAAAATAATTGCGATGTAAACTTGACCAGACAGCGTTTGAATCACTTCTTTCGGTCTATTACGTTATTTTATAGAACAGATATTCTTTGTTCATATTTTTGGGTCACTCTGTATATGACTTATCGTGGCCTGGAAAAAGTGGCTTTGGTCTTTGCTTAGCCTGAAGGCATTGAATAAATCGATAATGATAATGATATTATGTTAATAATGAATTGTTTTAAGGCAAAAGTGGTACCAAATAACAATGTAATATTACTCGATATTTGTAATGTAAATTGCTAATGGTGTACACATCCTAAACTTATAACTTGTCTCTTGCATAATATACTGTTACAAATTAAGAAACACCAAGTGCTGTTTGATCAATGTGTGAACTGCATTATCTACCGGGTGATTAAAACAAAAAACGAGGGGCGTTTGCCAATTTGATTGATGCAATTTACTTTGCAAATGCATTTCTTTAAAAATTATTTGCAAAGGAAAAAGGTTAACTTAGAAATGATAATTTGTTTGGTTGGAATCAATGTTGCCATTCCATAATTACTAGTGACTTCAGTAAAATCGTGTTTCGCAAGATTCCTAAAATAGGCCTATAATTAGATTCATATTCATGCACGTGTGAATTTCTTAACCATGACAAATGTGTTTTTCTCTACCAAAACATTCCATAAGGCATGCATTGTGTTGGGGCACAAAATAAACACAACTTACTTCTATTTTATGCAAATTTACTTCTATTACACAAATTAAAGTATGGAGTACCCCAAGGAAGTTGTGCAGGTCCTGTGGTATTTTTGGGATATTTGAGCTCTCTGTATGACATAATTGAGCTCCACTCCCCTAATGTGGCAGCTTATGCTGATGATACACAGCTTTATCTTGGTTTCAATTCATCTAGTACTGAAGAACGAATGCAGGCAGTAAAGGATAATGAAAACTGCATATCAGACATACGTGCTTGGATGCTCAGCCACCGCTTGAAAATCAATGATGACAAAACTGAATTATTAGTTATTGGTACAAATCAACAGCTAGCAAAAGTACCACATCTGTCAATAAAAGTTGGATCTGCTGAGATTAAAACATCTAACACTGCAAGAAATCTGGGAGTAATATTTGATAACAAAATGACCATGGAGAAGCACGTAAACAATATCAGTAAGAAGGCTTTTTCTCAATTGAGATGACTAAGGCAGATTAGACAATACTTGTCAAAAGAAGCCACAGAATCATTGATCCACTCGTTCGTTTCATCAACACTTGATTATTGTAACGCACTGCTGTATGGATGTGCAAAACACCTGCTTGATAAATTACAAAAGATTCAAAATTGTGCAGCACGAGTTGTGATGGGAGGCCATAAATATGACCATGTGAAACCTCTCCTCAAATCTCTGCACTGGTTGCCAGTGGCACAAAGAATAGATTTTAAGATTGCATTGTTGACATATAAATGCCTCAACGGACTTGCACCGAAATATCTCGTCGATCTCTTGGAAGTTCAGGGAAGCTGCAGAGTACTGAGATCAAATAAGGAAAATAGATTGAAGCTACCAATGACCAGAACTAAAACACTCGGCACCAGAGCTTTTACATATGCTGCTCCTGCAGTATGGAACTCTTTACCGGAAAACATAAAGAACACAAATTGCATAAAAACCTTCAAGAGGCTCCTGAAAACACACTATTTTGAAATAGCTTATAATTAATGTACATCTTTTTCCAATACGTAATTGAATTGTAAATTGTAACATGCTTTTTATCTTTTCTTTTTTCATACATATTTTTAATTCAAATTGTAAGACTTAAGTTGTAAAGCGCAATCGAGTATCATTTAATATTGTGGCGCTATAGAAATTTTGCATTATTATTATTATTANTTGTGTTTCACGTTTGGGTTATCCGGGTTCTTGCTTTGCTTTCAGATGCTTTCACATGACTTATGCTTGAAAATTGATGATTCCTAGAAATTTTTAGTAGCACAGAGGCTGCTAGCAAGTTCCTCGGCATAGGCCTGAATTCTCCTGTCTGTGTTGTTGTGGAATCGATTAGCTGCCTACGCAGATCAGACCATGCGAGACAAATTTTCTGCATACCGTATCAGCTTTTATCAACAAACAATGGGATATTTCGACAATTCATTGCAGAAAAGAAAGAAAATTACATAAGTCATCATTGATTTCAAAGATATTTTCTTCATTATATCAAGCCTGAGCAAAAAATTACTCAATCCTACGATTCGTTAATAAGACACTTTCTGGCCATAAAAGGGCGTGGTCATCATTTCCGAGAGAGTAAAGGGCGTGGTCATCAAAAATTTTTCTGGGGGCTTCGCCCCCGGACCCCCTCAGATTTTTTCCTAGATCCGCCCCTGTTTACCACAGAGGAAGAATTTTATTCCAGATCTTTAATGAAAACCTAATTCCAATGAATGACCACATTTTTATTCAAACTGCAGCATGTCTAAGGGTTACAGAACTATCCAAAGCTGAAGGTTTATAGGAGAGCTCAATGATGGTTCTGTGATGTATTTGACAAGAAATTTTGAAAACAATATTCATGATTCACAGAAGCAGTAAGCAATGAGTCATGTCATACCAAGTAGAAGCATTTATGGCTTCAAAAAAGTTATCTATATTAGGAAATCATCACAGCAAATACATGGGAGCATACAATTAAATGTTTTTCTTCAAAGAATGTCAAAAGAATGTCTGTATGACATAATTTGGTTTGTAACTTGCTGAGTGAGATAAAACAATTTTTAATTTGTAGAAGTTATGTAAACACTGCTCTTGTGGCTGCTGAGCCCTCTCTACAGCAACGAAAACCGTAGTGCAGCACCACACACAGGATAATCAGCCAGCCAAACCAGCTATTTTCATCTTTAATTAAATGCAGGGGAAGGGAAGCCAGTTACAATGTATTATTCTTGCAACCACTCTCGATGACAGACGGCTGAACTGGAGTCTTGTTGATGCTCTTTTTCAGTGGCAAAGTCGTCTGTCGAAATCTGGCAAGGAAGTTCGCCATATTTTTCTCCTGCAAAGGAATGATATCAAAATAAATCTCCAAGCGCGTTCTATTTTCGTCTGTCTTCTCTGTGTGAAATATTTATGGCGGAAACAATTTATTTTCGGAGGATATGCTGAAAGCAATACCCAACGATAACAACAGAAAACGATCGAAAACAAAATGTAAGCAGCATGGCCCACCTGAGAAAACATGGGTGCGCAGATTCAACCAGTATCCAAGCTGGGAGAGCTCTCAATCTCTGCCTTGGTAAACGAACAAAAACCTCGTGCATGCTTCCTGCGAATCATATGGAACTTGAGCACTCCACTTTGAGGCAATGTATTTATACAAGCAGCAGGCCTGGAAGTGCTTTTCAGGCTGAATGTCGAAGAAACAGAGCTGAAATATGCTAGGCCAATGTTTGTTTCAACCCCAGACCTGCGCACGCTGCACAGATTAATCGGGTTTGGTGGAAATTCTCAAGGGTCCGGAAAAATGCTCAGGCCACAAGCTTGATTTTATTTCGTCGGTCGCACTTCAATTGGGGAACAAAACTGTCAAAAATCAATACGTTTAGGCACTATGAAATCTCAGCTTTCACCTAGGCTAATTTTTAAGAACATTTTTATACTTTAAGTATGTGATCCTGGTGCTAGAAGAAGGTGCGCCCGAAGCTTCGCAGCTCGCGGCCGCCATTATGGACTCAATGTGCCACTCACTCGCAGTCGATGACGTCAATATGCATGTCATGCTCGTCAGAGGACTATTAAAAAGGCATCAACGGAAAGATCTTGAGAAGTGGAGTTCGACTTTTAAGACGAATTTGAGTTTGGGATAAGTAAAGAGAGTTTGTCCTTTGGAAGTTCTGGCAACTTATTTGCCTCACGTGGTTCACCGTGGACCAAAATGGCGATGTTGCAGACATTCGATGATATCTCAGGGGAATAAATGCTGCAGGACTACAATCTTGGTCAAAATACATGGGACAAATCAGAAAATTGCACTACTTCGGCTTTTGATTACAGCTCCCCCCGCTCCCCCCCGTTTCAATGTTGCTTGAATCAAACGCCATTCGACCTAGCCAACAGTGAATTAGGGCGAGGGGGAATCACATTGTCCAAAATGTTCAATTTCTTCTCGATATTTTAGGAAACATCGCGACCACACTGAAATTCGCCTATGTCCCAACTTTTTTTGCCCTCGCAAAAATTGTAGTTGACAGCCCATTTTTAACGTATAAGAAGGATAAATTAAACTGATTGCACAAAATTTAAAATTTTCAAATTTAGGGGGGCTTTGGCCAAATATTCCTTTATAGATCTTGAACCAAGAACCCCTTTAGTACTTGTCAGTCTCAAAACCTGCTACAATAGTGGTTGATTGTTCTTTTTCAACTTTTTCTATCAGAGCAGTGAATAAAGTTGAATATTTCTTCCACATTTAGTGTATTGGAACCTATATTTAATGTTTGGGATTTCTAACCAAAAATCTTCTATCTGGTACATTTCAAGATGATCATTTGTATCATAGAGCAATGAAATTGTAACAATTTTGACATTCTATATTTAGCACTGTCTCCATGGTTACCAAGTTGTCATCTGGCATTCTGTGAAAATTAACTTTATATCTCTCTTATTCTTATCCAATTAAGCTCAAATCTTTGATTTACATATATGTTGATCTATATTTTTCACTTCTGTATGAAAAGTTAAGTTTAATGAACTTTTAACATGCTTTCATTTTTATGAAGTCATTCAACATCATAATGATTATTATGCTCTAGCAACAACAACAACGGCGCTAATTGAATTATAATTTTAAATAATCATTGTTTATATGATGAATAACATTTTTTTTTATATTTAATTAAAGATTTACAAAAACGAATTACTAAGACACTACCTATGATCTACTTTACAATACTACAAGGACGATACCACAGGGAGCAAGAGACCATGGCTACCCCACAGCCATTACATAAAGAACATCCAACTAAATTACAAACAAATATACTACTACAAAAAGCTACACACTAAAGATTAAATACTGATAAATACTGAGCCTGTTTCACATTGGATGCCAGGCCAGCATAGGCGATAATGCTGAACAACAGAGACCCCAGCGGAGACCCCAACAACGACAACAACTGCCGCTGCCGCTGCCACTGCCCCCTTTCCAGAGTCGCCATCGCTTAAACACCGCGCCCGAGCTATCTGGTCAAGGTTTCAAAGTTCAAAATATTATTGATCTGGATATCCAAATTTGATGTGGAATAACATTTGTGCCAAGTTAGGTGGTCATATCTGATATAACAACTGAAATAAAGAGGGGGGGGCGGACTCCGCCCCCCCAGGCATTGAGTGTTTCAAAACACCCAGGTCAGATAGGGTTAAACCTACTGAAATAAACTTATCACGAACCGTTCCTTCAGAAAATGTATTGGTGTAGCACGCTTCTCCTCGTAATTTTTGAAATATTCTTGATTGAAGTTAAATTTTGCCCTCTGGAGAAGACCAAAAAACACATTTTCTGAAAAAGAATATTACTGTGGTAAAAGTAGACTTGACAATACAATTGCATTTTGTTTTTTAATAAATATGGTATATTCCCTTTCAGGTAGTGCTAATCAAACATTTTTCAACCCATTTTGCTTGCAGACAGAACATTTATCCACATTCTTTGCAACAAGAATGTTAGTGCAACATTTTCAAACATTTTGTCCTATTTTCTCACATTCAAATATCCATAACTCTATGAAAAAACAAGAGAAATGAAAACTTTAAAAAGGGCAGGAAAGCCCAACTATTCAGCTTTCTAAAGTTGCATAAAACATATTAATTTAGACAACTTCAAAATTCTCGAATGTCTGCCTCTAACCCACTGTGTGGTGCAGGCATCGATTTCACGTCATCTGATAAAATTTTGTCTAGTTTCTACGCAGTAGCCTTAATTTCGCCTTTTTATTACAGCTGCTTGTCAATATTGCCTACTATAAATAGAGTGACGATGATACTTAGCATAGCAATTTTTGTTCTTTTGATAGCATTGTGATGTCCTTACATCCTCTAGTGATTGACCAAAATATACGAAGATGAATGATTTTGCTGTTTGAATCTCATGCTTTCTTGATTTTTCCCGTTCAGGTTTTTACTGGGAATACAAATAATGCTGGAGTGAAATTCAATTTCTTGAAGGACAGCCAAATCTCTACCAGATACGTGCAGTTTCTTAAAAATAGCAATTCGGGCAACGATTACACTCTCAGAGTTGAAATATATGGCCGTCCTCAAGGTATTAGCATCTTCATGTCAGGAGAACATAAATCAAACTTCTTGCAAATGTTATTACTGTCTGATAGAGATCCATTTGATATTGTGTTTTTCTTGATCTATTTAAAGTCTGAATTTTTAAAATCAATGAAGTCTCAATTATGATCAAACCAAATTGCAAAACGGGCTCCGAGAGTCATCAAAGTACAAGAAAATAAAGCACAAAGCGTTCGCTTAGTAACATTATACTTTCCAACACTTCTCAATTGCTTCGAGGGAAAGTTTATGAATCGTTAATTGTTCTTGAACTTAAAAGTAATTTTCTTAATATTGTGTACAGAAATCTGAATGACGGCAAAGGTTGTAGCTATAGTAATTTTGTGGTAGGAGTGGGGTATACCTTGAGTTTTCTTCCTGTATTAGGACTTATTGCATTACTCCGTATCATGTAGTATTTAACTCTCCTACACTGGAAAGAGAAAATCCCCGTCATTCAATAACTCCCCAGTTGATAGGCATGATCCAATAGACCTTGTAGCTGTTCTGCACAAAAGTCTAGATCGAGCGGTTTTATACATTTTGTAAAAATCTGACGAATTTTCAAATGTGCACAATAGTGACAGAAGCTCAGTGCCACTCAACCGAACCTTTGTTATAGGAATTTATAACAATATCGCTCTATCTAGACTACGATTTAGAATAGCAGTAGGTCTATTGTTGGCAACAGTTGAATTTTTTGTGAGATTGCATTATTTCTTCACTACATGTTCCGTGGTTTGTTTCAAGTCTCATGCCATAAATACCATTCTGTTTTGAGCAAAAACGTCTATTTTTACTTTTCAGTCTTTGTCGTTGTATTTTACGCAAGAATTCTTGGCATAAATATTGGTCAATTTCTTATTTCATGCTATCGTTTCAGTTTGTGCAAATAGCTTTGGAATGGTTGCTGGTGAAGTAGTGACGTATGAGCCAACGATCACTGTATCAAGTGGAACTGTGCCTTCGTCAAAAGCAAAACTCTACTCTGGAGCAGCTTGGTGTGCTGCCGCATTGACCTTAAACGAATATTTTCAATATGATTTTGGAGTTGAGAAGACGATAAGTGGGGTAGCGATTCAAGGAAAACCAGATGCTAATGAGTGGGTTAAGAATTTCAAAGTCAAATATGGAACTCAGCCATCATCGCTTACAACATATGAGGAAATATCAAGTGAAAAGGTTTTTTGTATTTTATTAAAGTGCTTTCTTTTTCCTACGAAGGGTTGTACTTTTCTGCCTTATCCCAGCGTTCTGCATGCGCGGGATAAGCAATGCCTTATAATTGTTTCAGATATAGATAACAAGATCAAGACAATTAGAATAGATCCGTTGACTCAGATAAGAACAAGGGGCTCTCAGATAGCTATAGAAAATTTGTTGGGTTCGGGCCAATATAAAGATGTTTTGTTCTAATTTGTATGGACCAGGCAATAAAGCAAAACGCAACTTAAGTCATGTTCCCCACTTCTTGAAAAACACTGGAACAGGAAATGAATTTTATCATTCAGTTAATAGGCTCAGACGGATATGTCATGTGATTATTTTCAGCCTATTTTCCTGAAATTTTCAAATATATTTCATATTTCAATATTTATCTAAGGGAGGGTAGCCCTTCAACACAAGTGTTGGTTTTCAAGGGGCCCTCAATGTTGTGCTTACGTTTCTAATTAGTCTAGCTACGTAGCCAAATCTAAGAGCAGTGCAGAAAGCTGTCGAGGATTGCCCTGCCAGCCGTAATAACTCTTGGTATGTGGCTCAGTTGATAGTAGGGGGTCATGGGGAGTAATGTGACACTTTGGCTTTAACATGCTGTTACCTTAAAATTACTACTCTTATTCAACAGCAATGGTCAATTCTTTTGTCACCAATTAGTTGCCTTTCAGCTGTATTCTTGTGATGAATCCATCTCATTCAGAATTTTATAAATCAAAATGTCTTCTAGTGTGTCTTGGCGGGTGTTTCCCTACACGTGCGAAGTTTTTTGACCGTAGAGAACAAGGATTCCTAGAGATAAAAATAAGATTTTCCAAACGTGATTTATCAAGTATTGTCATCTGTTAGTCATGTTCGTGAATGATTTGTAATATTTCTGAATCCTATGGATGTCGGTCGATCATTTTGTATTTTGAATAGATTTAACCCTATTCTAACCGGGTAAATTTTTATCGATTTTCTACCGGGGGGGGCGTTTTTCGCCCCCCCCCCTAATTATCTCCGCAACTATAACAGCTATAATAATGAGACTTGCACTGTATCATAATTGAACAAAGGAGAATCACAAAATAGCATTAATTAGTTTGTAGTCAAGTGACTGGTTGCTAGGCAANCGAAATACCTGCTTGATATCCTTACTTTGCAGTTTCATGTAGTTTTATATCAATATTTTTGGTTTCTAATTAATTAACTAATTAATTATGGACAATAAGATTCAATGCAAAATTGTTAGCGCAATAATGATGCTTAAACACCATCAATTTCACATTTACTTGGTGAAATCAGACATCTTCATCAATATTTGAAATCATTCAATGATTTTTCATGCAAAAATTACTAATTAATTGGAAATATGACGTCATAAAGATTGATGACGTCATACAATTAAAAAATTGTTGATGTCAGCAAATATAGATAAATTATATATGAAATGAAAGTACTCATCGAGACAAATCCAATGGTATATATATTGATGAGATTGGAGAAGAAGTAAAGAAATTAGAGCCATTTTAGTGATTTTCTTCGTGACCTGTCTCCAAATAAGGGCATCTGGTGGTCACGTGGTTAAACAATAGGCATTGAAATTTTAATTTTTTGGTTGCCAATTAAATTTTAGTAAAAGTCAAGAAGTTTCAGCGTTATAGCTATCATCGTTTAAGAGCTATTAAGATAAGTTTGGTAGGGGGGGCGAAAAACGCCCCCCGGTTAGAATAGGGTTAAGGACCTAATAACTAATGGTAAGCTTACAAATAGCAGGGGAGGAGGTTTTGATTCTAGAAGCCAACTGGGACGAAAACAAACTTAACAAGGATGATCAAAAAATCAAATTTATTACTCTTGTAATAAGAACATATTTTTTCATCAGACTGAAACAGGGTCTTAATTGCAAGGTGCATAATTTAGGAAAAACAGCATGTAGGTTCTTATTTTTGTAGGTTCTTATATGCGGGGATTTACTGTATGGCCTACCATAAAACTGCAAAATCACCGTTTTGAGAGAAGTTTGTTTACTTTACGTGACCCAACCCATTTAATATTGATCCGGCTTTGTCCAATATCTCTCAACATTGGCTTCATTTCTTTACTCCAATCTATCATGAACGATACAAAATTTATCGGTTACACTGTTTCCCCTCACTTTGATATGTTGTTTATCTTCGAGGTAAAATTTGAAGTTCATGCTTTCTCCGTTTTATTTTTAGAATGCTCTCTTGCGACGTCATTTTATAGAACTAACGCAAAGTTTCATGATTCCATTGGTAAGAAATTATTTACAATTTCCTAGAAACATCTGATTTACGATTAAACGAAAAGCCAAGAAAAACACAACAAAGCAAAGCATATTTTTGATGACCATTTTTAGTCTTTAAATAAACTAAGACTTTTTAGTATCTAATTGACGTTAAGTATCTCGTATTAATTTAGAATGGGGAATTCCTATAAGGGTTAGAAATAAACGCGATTTAATACAAATGGTTTAGCGCTAGTTAACGGAAGTGAACGCATAGTGGGAACCGAGCTTTAGAAGGCCTACAAGAAAAGTGGAACAAGCATCATCATCATCATCGTCATTAATTTATTTTTACAGTTGGCGAGAATAAATTATAGCTAAACTTACAGCTAATTTAAGCCCACACTACAATACAATATATACAATATTACAGGAAAAAAAATTAAAATATACCAAGGCTAATTACATGAGGATAAAAACATAAAAGTCTATCCTGTTAGGAACCCAACCTGTGATATATATATATACTTTGCAAAGCCTGCAGTTGCATTTGTCACCTTTCCAGCACCTTATTTGCTTTTTAAAAATTGGAAGGGTGCTAGAATCTTTTATCTCATGTGGTAATACCTGCCACAAGCAGGGATAAGAAAGAAATTGAAATAGCCAACGAGAAGTCAAGGATTCTCTAGCTTTTTAAATCCTTCGCCTACGTTATCCACTTATATTCCGCTCCTTATCTGTTAGACTTGGAGTCCACTTAAATCTAGGTCTAAGGGTTGATGTTGTGCAAACTAAAATTTAAAATATCGCTTTCTTTTCTCCTTGTAATTTCTACTGTACTAAAAATCTTTCAGGAAAGATACATTAGCAGTCTCATGCCGTTACAAAGGAGCATCTCACCGTGGAGGGTAATGACTGTCACTTTCTTTACATGTGGTATTTTCGTAACACTCGCGCGAATCTTTATTTCGTTTCAAGTACTCCAGTGTTCTTCCGAAATGTGTCTGTTTTTATGTTCACCTTTCATTTAGAACACTTGAAAATGCTGTCAATTTAAAATAGCTCCTGAAAATAGAGGAATTTTGAAATGGAAGTTTAAGGAAGGCATGTTCTTGCGGAACCCCCCCCCCCCCAAAATGGTCGTATCTGTAAAAGCCCCCAAAAGATTGTATCTCCAGAAAATGCCAAAAATCTCCAGCTGCATTCCTGTGCGCTGCGCTGCGTTAATGCTGCATCACAGGGGCTTGAAATTGAGCCGCAAGAATTGTCACAAGTAGTGCTTATGATGCATCAGCCGCTAACTTGATCCAAGGTCTTTCCTGGCCAACAATTGCTGACATGATCAAAGCTGAAACATCGACGATGGTCTTTAAGTCAATTAATTCAAAAAAACAATATTGTCTTACACCTGAATATTTGTCTGAAATGTTCACAAAATGTTCGGAAAATAGCCACATGAACTTAAGAAACACTGAGTCTGACCTTCGTGTCCCAATGATGAGAACTAAGAATGGGCAAAAGTCCTTCTCGTATCGTGGGGCCAGACTCTGGAACCAGCTGAGCTCCGATGCTAAAATGGCGCCCTCAATTGGTATTTTCAAAAGACTTACAAAATAATTGATACCGCTCGCGCCGCTCTTATTTCTTTTTCGTTTTTCTTTGTATTTAGATGCCTATTAGTTAGTTTCCTTTGAAAATTTGTAAATATTATAGCCAGTATTTAATTTTCTTTTCAACAGGGCCAATTGTAAATCAGAACTTCTGTATTGTTACCCTGTATAAATATGTTTAAAATAAAAATAAAAAAATAAAAAAAAAATGTTCCTGTACCTTAATCCTTTACACGGGTTACCATCCTTGTGACGATTGATGACATTTTATATTCTTTGTTTTAAAATAAAGATAAAGTCGTTTTATTTTCATTGCAGGCTGCTCCAAGGCTCAAGCAATTCGAAATTGAGGAATTCCTTCGTACGTTAGGCCATTTTGGTCCACAGCTGACTTCAAAGCTTAAAGGAAATTGGTCTGGATTATACAAGTAAGTTTCAACGGAACCAGAACATTTTGATGGTTGCAAGTTTTGAAATCCAAAGTTGCCAGAAAGCTGTGAGGTTTTGAAAGCTCGTTGATTTTAATCGACTACATTAGTTTGTATTTTAGCTTAGAAGGAATGATATTGGAAAATATTACATACCGGGTGTCACGAAATGATGTATCGGCGTTTCAAAAATCCGCAAAATTTGATTTTGCTTCTTCTCTTTAAATTGTTGCCTCTTTTAGTTGTATCAAAGGACAAATCATTTTTAGCAATAATGATAATTGTGCAAAATTATGCGAAAGACTTTGAAATGATTGCTGGAAAACCATATTTTGAGCTATAGGCTTTAGAAGACATCGTAACTCTTGCCCAGGATTCTTAATTTTACGATTATCACAAGACTTTCGATTCTTACATGATCACAAGACTAATTTCTAGCACAATCAACCATGTTAAAGTATTCGAAGGGACAGAAACCCTTCAAAACCCAGGCTACCTCAGAATTTCGCTGATTGGAAGTCGTTGATAAGATAATCTTTTTTCCTAAATTTAATTTGATCTTTCATGCGACAGCTCAAGAAGGACAATTCAACATTTATCGAATTTTGATATTTTTTCAAACGCCAATACATTATTTTGGGACACCCGGTATAGTGTAACCATATCAACAGATAACACTCGACCTTGAAGAACTGAGAATATTTTCTGTACGTCTTTTTTCAAGTCAACAAATCGCTGTATTTCCCACAGATAATCTAAACAACGCCGTTTGATTTAATAATAATATAATAATATAATAATATATATAATATATATAATATATAATAATAATAATAATAATATATATTATTATAATATAATATATATATTATTGTATTATTATATTGATTTAATTCTTACTTCAGCTCAAGATGTTCTCAATATTTTGAGCAAAAAATATTGATGTTTTGGCAATATTTTTGAAGTGAAAGTTTGGGACATTTCCTAAAAAAGAAACCTAACGATAAAAAGAGAACATAATTTAGTTTCACGCTCGTAAACTTCTTAAACCATCGTTTTTGCCTTGATGATATCGGATTTCATCCCGAAAATTATCTCAAAAAGATTACAATTAATTGAACCATACAATTATATTTTACATTTCATTTTAGGAAATTCTTCCGTTCACCAAATTTTGAAGGCTGGTTCAAACATCGAAGAGAAGAAATTAATCAAAAGCTAGAGATACTTCACCTTGAAGCAATTTGCAGTGCAGTATGTACAACCTTTATCGTAATTCTTACCTAATACTTTAATTTCTTATATCTACTTTTTTATTTCTTTAACCTGTGATATCATGGATGTTATCGTAGTACGCAAAATTAACTACTGAAATAGTTTGTAGGCAGGAACACGGCAACGCAATGAGAAGCAACAGCAAATATGTATAAATTCAATGATCTAATACAGGGCGTTTAAAAGAAAACGCAGCCTAACTATAATTGATAATTTTCAAAAAATAATAAGATTTGAATAGATGTAATGCATACCTTCTGAAAGCATAAGTTAGCATTATTGGTTTTACATAATTTTAGAAGCAAATTTAGGGGAAATTTCCAGAATTATTGAGGAAAGATATTTTTTCTGACAAAATTTTGATAAGAATGCAAAGATAAAATTTTTTTGTCACTTTTGACATTATCAAAGTGACAAAAACCGTCTATAAATGTTATGAGCTCCAGGCACGAGCAGTGCGTTTTGCCCTTCATTTATTTCAATACAGAAACATGTAGATTTTATGCGAAATTGAGAAACTTTTAGTACTATGGGCTGATACTAATTTCTTATAAAGAAATGTGTAGACATAGACTTTTTAGACGCATCCCAGGCATGGCTACCATCTTTATTTCGCTACCATCTTTATTCACTTCAATATTTTCGACGTAAACACCTGCAAAAACCTCTATTTCAATAAAAAAGCTCAATCTCGTATCCACCACCTGTCGCCGCCGCGATTTCACAAGTCACTGAGATACCGTCCTCGTCCAAAAAATTAATCGTTATCGCTTCTCGGCCTTTTGGCTAAGATCAAGTGTAGTCTCGGCCTTTTGGCTAAGATCAAGGCTAAGATCAAGTGTGCCGAGAAGTTCTCTCTCGTTTTACGAGAGCCAAGATCAAGCAAAACCTTCGTAAGTATTTCGTCTTGCCACCTGTGACCTTGTCGGTACAACGAGCGGACTGTGTCCGACGCTCAATGCGCCAGGTACTCACAGGTGACACCAACCATGGCTGCAGCAAACAACGAGGCTGCNTGTATTCAAAAGGGTATCGGCAACGATTTCACCATAACTTTCAAAAGCACAGAAGATCTTCGCAAGTTTGAGTGTTCAGGCAACATCGAAACAGAAGAGTTTTTCCCCCCTAACAGACGTTTTCATGCCCCACCAAGACCAAGGCGAACAACATACGTTTCGATCTTTAGGGCCCCGATGGAAATGAAGCTGAAAGTTCTTGAACGCATCTGTGCAGATTATGGAGAGATCAAATCAATTAGGCGCCAAAAGATCCGTGGAGAAGATACTTATAATGGCATCATTTCTGTGATCATGATTTTGGAAAAACCCTTCCCAAGCAACATTACCATTGGCGCATACAACCTGGACATTCTGCACAATAACCAGCCTCCTACCTGCAAGAGGTGTGACCAGGAAGGTCATGAGCTTCGTGATTGCAACGCAAGGAAATGTTACAATTGTGGAAAGGTAGGCCATCTGAGAAATGCCTGCTCAGACCCCTTGCGTTGCTCGGCGTGCCTACAAGTTGGGCATTCCATCAGGCGATGCACGGATTCCACTATCTGGGACACAGAGGAGGATGAAACCAACTCAGATGCAGAGGAACGGCCGCAAGAAAACGCTACCAGAATCGCCACAGAGCCTCAAAATGATCTACCACTCCCGTCATACAGAATTGAACGTGTGGAGCCTACCCCAGGAAATGACACCATCCCCCCACCCCCTGCCGGCTTATTACAAGAGCAATCATCGACAGCCGAAAATTTTACAGAGTCACCTTACCAGCCCCATGAAATCCCAGGGGGTGCCTGGGGAGATCCTGATCAGCCAACAGAGGAGGCGTCAAGTTCTATTACATCAGTGTCAGTCGATCTTTCGTCAAACCTACCGTCGTCTCTGTCACCTTCTGGTGAGGAAAAATCTGGGTCTGCTGCGACTGGCCTCGCCAAGTACAAGAGTATTGGAAGTGCTTCGTCCAGTGACTCTAGCTATGAGGGTGATGGGGAAGATGGTGCCCCAGGAAAGCGGGATCGATGTCAAGACTCCGATGGGACAGTTAAAAGAGAACGTGAAAGAACTCGGAAGAAAAGAAAGAAAGGTATAGCAAAAGCGGACTAGTTTTGTTAAATCTTAATAAGGGACACCGCCTTTGAGCTATGGGCATTAGCATCATTTCTCTTAATGTTCATGGCTTGAGAGACGCCAAAAAAGCGAAAAACATAGTTGAATGGCTTAAGCTATTTAAACATGACATAATATTCCTCCAAGAAACCCACCTGGTTTCTGACAAAGATATCAAAACCTTCCAAAAAATTTGGGGTGGCCCTTGTTTCTGCTCGCCTGGCGGCAACCACTCTCGCGGAGTAGGCATCCTTTTGAGAGACAATTTCTCCTACAAGAGTGTAGCTATCTCCAGTGATTTAGAAGGGAGATGGATCAACGTTACCCTAACAGTACTCGATGCTAAACTGCAACTTGTGAACATCTATGCCCCAAATAAAATTGGTGAAAGACAACTGTTTTTGAACATGATGCATGCCCATATTAAAGGCGGTGTTCCCACTATTCTTTCGGGCGATTTCAATTTTATTGAAGACTTATACCTTGACAAATTTGGTGGGGACTCGGTCCTTGACAAAGCATCTATTGAAGCACTGCAAAACCTAACAAATTCTCTGAAACTCACTGACATTTATAGGTGTCGAAACCCTTCTGCACGAGTATTCACTTGGACCAACGGAAGAGTGTCCTGCAGGCTTGATAGATTCTATGTCTCTATAGAAATTGCGAACACGACTAAACATTGTGACATTGTAAAGTTCCCTTTTTCTGATCACGATGGGCCTTTCCTACGGTTTGGCCTCCCCAAAACTCCTAAAAGAGGTAGAGGAATTTGGAAGTTTAACCACACCCTTCTGGAAAACCCAGAATTTACATCAAAAATGAAGAATTTTTTAATGCACTGGAAGGAAAGAAAACATGATTTCAAAGATAAATTAGACGTGTGGTGGGATATAGGTAAACGCAAAATTAAACACATTTGCATCGCCTCCGCAAAAAAATCGGCAAAATCTAAGAGATTATGTAGGGCCGAGTTAGAACACCAAATTCGTCGCTTATCTCTATCTGTCTCTGAGGAAGATCAACAAAAATTGTCCTTGCTTAACCATGAACTTGAAAGCTTAGACATGTCTGAAATTAATGGTGCTAGAATCCGAGCGAAAGAATTTCATTACAGCTGCAATGAAAAGTCATCACGCTATTTTTATCAGCTAGAAAACAAACGCCAATCTGATAAAATAATTTCTACAATGCGCACAGACAATAACGAGCTTCTTTCAGAGCCAGATAGGGTATTAGATTACATTTCTGATTTTTATCAATCACTGTATACAGCAGAATCCGTTGACGTAGACATACAGGACAAGCTATTAGACTCGATTGAGCTTTTCCTCGAAGACAGCCAAAGCGACGGCTTAGAACATCCGTTGTCTACAGATGAGTGCTTGAATTCACTTCAGCAAATGAAACCCGATAAGTCCCCTGGGTCCGATGGTCTCTCGGCTGAGTTTTACAAGTTCTTCTGGGAGACCATTGGCTCAGACCTAACAGAAGTTATCAATTTCTGCTTCGAAAAGGGCCTCCTGACTGAAACGATGCGACTAGCAATCATTAGATTACTTTATAAGAAAAACTGCAAAGAAGATATCAGAAATTGGCGTCCCATTTCTTTACTTAATACGGATTACAAGATAGGAACGAAAGCATTGTCTTGTCGGTTAAAGAAGGTACTACCATTTATTCTCAATCCTGATCAAACTTGTTGTGTCCCCGGCAGATCAATATTTGAGAACCTTTTCCTCGTACGCGACATTTTCCAATACTCAAAGGTAAAAAGCTTCCCATTAGCAATGATTAAGATCGATCAGGAAAAGGCTTTTGACCGTGTTGATTGGTGCTTCCTAGAGAAGGTATTGACGAGAATGAACTTTGGCCCAAATTTCAGATCTCTCATCAAGACGATCTATTCGGGAGTCACTTGTAAAGTATTAAATAATGGTAATTTGTCAAAAGAGATAATCTTAGAAAGGGGAGTCCGCCAAGGATGTCCCTTATCCCCTCTTCTTTACTGCATTATAGCAGAAACGCTAGGAAACATCATACGGAAAAATGATAATATTAAAGGACTGCACCTTCCCGGAACATGTCGACAGGTTAAAATCTCACAGTATGCTGATGACACAACTTTATTTATGACCAATGAAAAGTCCGTTAAAGAAGCAATAAACACGGTCTCCTTATTTGAACAGGGCTCTGGATCTAAAGTTAATTACGCGAAAGGCAAATCCCACGGAATATGGCTCGGTCCTGGTAGAACTTCCCATCTTAATCCTGTTAGCAACTTAATTTGGGGGGATACGGAAATGGAAATTTTAGGTATTAACTTTGGCTCAGAGTCCGCTACCCTTATATCGTGGAACAAGCGTTTGCAAAAAGTTAAAAATAGACTAGCAGCATGGTCGAGCCGATCTTTGTCCCTAAAAGGCAAAGCCATGATAATCAACAATATTGCTATGTCAGGCCTTGTGTACATTAGCACTGTGTTCACAATACCAAATTCTATATTGACACAAGCTAACAGAGAAGCTTATCAATTCCTTTGGTCCCATAAAAATGAACTAGTGACCAGAAAAGTACTCCCCCAGCCCCTAGAAAAGGGTGGTCTTTCCATCATTGATCTCAACAGCAAATCCCAGGCTCTACATCTAAAATTCCTGAAATCAATAATCGATCCAGAATATAACGCTCCGTGGGTCTTCTTTGCTCGGTACTTTATCGGGCACAGCTTAGCAAAATACAGCCCCCAGGCTCAGTTTTTAAGATCAAACAATGTTCCCCACTCAGTAGTTAGACCGAAATATTATGATAGATTAATTTCAAGCATAAATGAACTGAAAGACTTTATCGCTAAAGTTACCTCACCGATAGCATCGGTAAAAGACATTTATAACATTTTAGTTAGTCGTAACTATACAAGACCACGTTCTGAGCAATATTGGGTAGATATGACAGGTTGCAAAATTGATTGGAGGATAGCATGGCTGAACAGCAGAATTGGCCTATCAACGGGGCATGAAAATGATGTTATTTGGAAAATTTATCATAATGTTCTCAAGACTGCTAACTATCTAAAATCTTGGGGCTTGCGAATTAATGAAAATTGTGACTGCTGCCCTGCAACGGAGCATATTTTTCACATTTTTTTGGACTGCAAAGTAGCCAAAAATGTCTGGCTCTATTTCGAAAAGATACTTCGTAAACTAGTCGGTACATTTGCCATCCACCCAAGTTACCTGTTCTTCTTTCAGTTCAATGGTAAGATAAACCTTACTGCTAGAAAATTGGCCATGTATTTACTAAAACTTATAATTTCACAAATATGGTTTGGCCGATGTGAAAGGCGATTCAATAGAGTCAAATTTTTCCATCATAAAATTATTCACTCTGCAATAGCTGAATTGAAAATGCGTATCAAAACCGTCTTCAACTCCAACACACAAGTTCAGAAACAGTTCAGGATGTGGTCTTATGGTAATATTTTATGTGAAAGCGTAGATTCGACCCTTGTTTTTAACTTTGATAAGTAATTTTCTGTTTAGTAAGTAGTCATAGTAGTTTTATATGAAAAATATCGCAGTCGGTTAAAAGGGAACTGGGTACAAGAGGGACCCAGTGGACCTTAACGCTTATATTTAACTTGTCAAGTAGGTAAAGTGGTGGAATACGGCTGACCTCGCTGTTTATCAGGCGGCAGCCTAATTATATTTTAAAAAGAAAAAAAAAAGTATCTGTTCTTATCAGCTTAATATCTGATAGGCATCCAAGGATGCCCTTTTATTAAACTGATTTTTGGAATCAGCTCGTCGGTCTGAAGCTTGCTTCACCGCGGGCACGGGTTGTCCTGGTATTGCAGTACCGCCATGGATGGCCCACACCTCTTTAAAACCAAATTAAAATACGAAAACTTTCTTAACTCTGTTAACATGAAATTTAATACATTTCTCACACCATTCAATTGCATAAAGCAAGTTTGTGAACGCCTAATTCCCATATAGAATCTCTACAGAGTCTGTCCTATGAAGCACACATTTGCTTTTCTCGTATTCTTTCCCGCAAGGAGCGTGATCACGCTTTTTCTCTAAGAAAGAGAACTGTTTCTGACCACCACCTGTTAGAACAAGAGCGGGTTTGCCAGAACAAAAGAGGCTTAAAACAGTGAACAAAAGGATTTACCACAGCGATGAGCAAAGAGATTTCTGAGTCTTAGTAAGAACTCAAATATTGGATTCGTCATGTAAAATGGCCTGAGCACACGACAACAACAATTAAATCGAATGAAATATTAACCATGTTTTTAAAAGCCAGATACACGTATTTTTTATAAGAAACTAAGAATTTGAGCCAGTACTGACAGTATCTTAAAATAATCAGATTTTCAGTACTCAGAGTTTGTCGCAATTCAAGTTTCATATCTTCATGTTTACTTCCTGCGACTTCCTGTGCCCTCGTGAACATTTCAAGACGAAGTTTTTTTAAGCCTTTCCTATGGTAGACATTACTAAAGTACCTTCCGAGGAATATGATACAGGAAACGAGTGAAAATAAAGTAAAAATATCCTAAGAATTTACTTTATTAGAATAAATAGTTTCTTAAGTTATATTTTGCCAGTACTGGAGTTTCTTAACTTTTTGGCGATCTGAGAGCTGAGTTCCTTATACGCGGTTTCTTATAAAAAAATACGTGTATTCATTCATTTAGATCTGATCTGATGAACAATATTCTGATCACTTTCTGGGGAAACTGGATCTTATACAAAAGAAAAGAAAAGCCTCCAGCAGATATGCT
>REGM01000254.1:368428-398553 GCA_004194415.1 Aurelia aurita | reverse complement strand
ATTCCAAGGCACAAATTTGGGCATTTCCCTCAAAGGATAGGTTCAATTACTCAATAACCCCAGAATACTAGAGTCCACCTCTCGTATTTTGCATTCATGATGATCATCAATATTATTGTCCTTTCTAAAACAACAATCTTTTTCACTTGTTCACTGAAAGGCTACATACTGTTTCAAAACTATTTTTGTGTGTCTATTTCACTTGTGTCGATGTTTACAACATAAGATAACACATTCTGCAGCACCGAATACAAACAAAATAACTTTTGTTGTTGGTTTATCATGAAAAGTAACGATGAACACCGTTAGTAATGTCTTCTTCAACACCTTCCCTGAGCGTCCCCCTGAGACATCCCCGGTTATTTGCCAAAGAAATAGTCCCCACATCCGGGAATTAACGAACAAAATTAGACCGGTCCCAGGCATTGTACAATAAATTTTGTTGACCCGGAAGGGGGGGCCGTCAGGGTAGACACTGAACGAGATATTAGGAATTCAGAATTTTGGAACCGACTGTACCTGTAAGTAAATTCTGCAACCCCCCTGTGGGAGTGAGATTTGCAGGTTGACCAAAAAGGTACACTATTCATAAAAGTTACGATGACTTACAAAGAATGTATCATCATACATGAATGTATGTATGTCTCTTGCTAAAATACATCACAAATTCAGAATCTACGTTGTTTCTATGGATTGTCTTTTGTCGCATATCTAGATATCAAATCTAAAAAACAAAACAATGTTCATTTTTTTGCATTTTGCTGTGGACTACATTGGGTTGAAAGGATCATGAAGTGCTTTATTGCAGTTCCGTTACTCTACTGGTTGAGTAGAAAACGATCCCCGTTTGGAAGGGCAGAGCTCCATGGATTTCAAGGCATTACTGTTAGCAAGTATATCGTCCGTTATTGGACATGTTCAGATATATCTTTAAGTTAGCCTAACTTTTTCTGCCTAGTGCCTAGCTTGTAAACGGTGGGCCTTATCTGGGAGCTGCGGAGGCCTGTCCACAGGTTTATTTCTGCCTGATAGCAATGGCTTTTACATGTTTCTTTTTTAGCACGCGATATATCCTTCAGCATCGCAATGGCTTTATACCAGGCGACTCTATCCTCCCAAGAGGATAACAGGTGCTAAAACATGTTCAAGTCATTGCTGTCAGGCGGAAATTTATGGAAAATTTTGCCATCATTTGAGGCCTGTTTTGAAGGTTTCTTGAAGGGCCTTCCTGAAGACAAAATCCCTCGTAATTTCCGAACGGAGAAGCCGACTTCAGTTTAGGTAATTAAACTTCAAAATATATTTGAACGTGGTCAGCAATGGATGATATCTGCCAACATTTGCCTGTTTATTTAGAAGGTACGGTTGTCAAGACTTTCTCAACTTCTTGGCATTGTTTTGAAAAATTGTGATTATTTTGGAATAAATTCTTGGATGCTATTTGATATCTTTATTTTCGTTAATGAATCAAGATATCAAAAGTTCACAAAGTTGAATTATAGCAAACAGTAGCCAGAGTTTGTTTAAACTATTCACACAGTCTTATCTAAAGCTTGATGCTATATGCACAGTCAAGAAATTCCCTTGAACTTCTAATTTGTAATTGATGCACTAACATCATTTGCTATTCTTCAAGATATTCCAAGAAGGTTTTAATAGCAGCATAGTTTTCTAACATCCTCATAGGAGATGTTATAGGAGATGCTCCGATATTTGAAAATAGTTACTGTCTACCCTGCATGATATATATCATGCAAAGATATTAGTCCATATTTAAAGCCAGGCTTTAATACATCCTCGATGCAGGAAATTTCTTGACTTGCTTTCATAACAGGCCATGACTTTACTTAAGGTCTACATCTCTAAGGTTGCTTGATATATAATAAACCAAGGGGTGTATCTTTCCCTAAAAAAGCCTTAGATATTTAAAAAAAAATGCATGGTTTCCTGCTGGATTTCTTGAGAAAAAGAGGATTTTCATCATAAGTGTACAAGATTTCTAGGGAGTGATATGCCCCTTATAATGAACAAAACATGCAAACAAAACATTGAACAAAACAAATTCATTTTTATTGAAAGTTCTAGTCAAAGTTCTTTCTGACTAAAGTGCATCATACACTTGTAAATGCGACCCCAGAGTCAGAAATTACACTACGGACAGCAAGGTTAAAGTCACTGTATTCCTTAAAACCAGTTGGAAATGTGACTTGCAGCAAGCATGTAGATGAAAAGATTGCAGACTCCTTGTTGAACAGTACCTTTATTTTCTGCGTGGGTAGAACCTTGCATCCTGTGCAAAACTGGACAAACATCTCCAATTCTTTACTGCTTGCACTTTGTAGGAATTCAATCAAAAAATCGTGTGTTGTTTGACTTTCTTTATTGGTAACCATGAAAAGCTTGCTTATCAAAACATCTGCAGTGAGTTGGTCTGCTTGGTAGGTAAACAAAGGCTCCAATAATTCTGGATTCTTCTGTATCACATCTAGAACATCAAGAATCTGCAATCCTTTCCTTATCTGCTCTAAAGCAACAATTCTTTTTCCAATTACATCATGGTAAATGAGACTCTGCNGAAGATGTTTGACACCGTGTTCACACATGGATTCCTATTCCACCACAATCAGTCTCTTCCACGTATAGGGCGTTTTATGAGGTTCTAACGGGCGTGGTCTCAGAAATTTTCCAAGGGGTATCCATGCACCCCCCCTAGAGCTCTCTTTGCTTCTCTCATAGCCCCTATAACGTGACCGCCTAATCGTCACTGCATAAGGGCCCACTCACACGAAGTTCCTAAGGGCCTTGAGCGCCTCCGTTACGCCACTGTCCATGAGCATGAAGTTTGGAAATCATTAACGGTTCACTTTGTTTTTTACCGTGAATATTGCAATATAATTAGAGGGTAGAACCTTGCATCCTGTGCAAAACTGGACAAACATCTCCAATTCTTTACTGCTTGCACTTTGTAGGAATTCAATCAAAAAATCGTGTGTTGTTTGACTTTCTTTATTGGTAACCATGAAAAGCTTGCTTATCAAAACATCTGCAGTGAGTTGGTCTGCTTGGTAGGTAAACAAAGGCTCCAATAATTCTGGATTCTTCTGTATCACATCTAGAACATCAAGAATCTGCAATCCTTTCCTTATCTGCTCTAAAGCAACAATTCTTTTTCCAATTACATCATGGTAAATGAGACTCTGCATGATATTTTCTCTTGTTGCCAGCTGGAAAGAACAAAATTGTTCAAGAAACTGAACTAAAATAATGTTTCCTGTCAACTAAGATCTGGACCAAGATAGAATGTTTGCCTTGCTTATGATAAAGTGTTTCTTTGTTTGTTCACTTAACATTGCATACACCCAGTAATTTTAAAGTTGATGTATTACAAAATAAGACTGGGAAAATTTGTAAATAAATATAGCAATATCTATTAATGTGTTACCTCATTTTCTATGACAATGGCCATGGCCATGCCAATATTTTTTAAATCTAAAATGGCATTGTACTTCACATAACTGCATGGCAAATCTCTATTGGCATAACTACAATAAATCAACCTTTGAATCTAAGGTGGATGTCTCTGGATATTTGCATTGTCATTTTACCTATTGAATAGTAAGTAGGAAATTACCAGTGGCTACAACTTTCACTCAACTCCTTTATCAGCATCTCCAGAGGATATTTAATGTATCTCCAAACAGGAGGTAGACATAATTTCTAATGTATTGGATCATTAACTTTCAGAGGGTCCAAAATTGGATCAGGCAGGATCATGGTTAGAATTTGAATATAAGTCAGTGTCAAATTTCCACTAACTTTGCCAAATTGCAAAATCCAATCCTACAATGCAGGCATGCACACAGCAACACTGTTTTCGTGCCTAAGAACTCTATAGAATTTTGAAAGAAGTTTTGGTTCTTTAGGATTCTTGCTAAAACAGTTTTTATAGTACCAAGAATTCATATCAGAGTGTGAAGATTGTAAATTCTTAAGAATCCCTTTCTGTGTGAAGATTTGATCATGCGAACTGCCTATTTTGGAGTTCCAAGATTATATACAATCATATCTGCTTCCTAGAAATACCTCAACAGTCTCAGCTTTGGAAAGCTCTCAATGTCAATAAGAACATGGTATATTACTGAACAGGAAGATGCAATCTTACTTCAAAGTTCCAACAGTAAATTTCATACCATGCTACATTTGTGAAAAGTGGTTGTAGCAGTTTATAAATCAAATTATTTCCTTCATAGAAAAAAAAATTGCAAATATATTGTTGAATATCTACACTTACAGTGAGGCGGTGCTGTAAAATCTACACTTACAGTGAGGCGGTGCAAGATCCCACTTTCTGATATCAACTGCTGGAAATCATCTTCTTGATATATGCAATCAAGGAGCTCATTTGTAATGGTGGGTTCCATAACCTGCAATAGCAACATGAAATCATAAGAGTTTGGTTTAAGGGCAAGCAGTTTAAAAACAATTCTACTTCAGACTCTTTGAGATGCTGCATGGAATAATGCAAATGTAGGGTTGCTCACGCTTTTTGAGAAAAATTTGATGTTAGATGTCAAAGAACATAGCAGGTGGGTATTTACTAACTTATGAAGATTCTTTCTTGGCTTCGCTTATCTAAATACATCTCTCTGTAACCAGAGGAGGCGCCAGAAGCATCTCACCACCCGTCAGAGGAAATTGTGGGTTCTTGTTGGAGGAAATTTGGCAAAATGACATATGAAAATTTAATTTTTTAGCCATCTTAGCCCCCTGTTGGAAGCTCATTTTGCTTTTTTCCATAAGATTTGCAGATAAGTCCAGCTTACCTGTACCAGATACTGCTGAAGAACTGGCATCTTCAACAGTGAGACATGCAAGAGAGGCTGTTAGATCCCCAGTTGACAAAAATTTGTATATTGCAGGTGCCAAACAGCTAACACCAACACCAGCCTGGGCAATTCCATGAGCCATTATTTTCCCAACTAGTTCCAACACTCCTGACAAAATTGTACCTGCATTGTACACTGGCAACTTCCGGTTCTCAGACCCTTCAAACAATGGTGGCAAGTCACCTCCACCAGTAACCATTTGATTGAAGACGTCTGAGAAAAACTGACGGAGAACCCCTCCTGTATCAATTGCAGCCTGATGCTTGTAATGGATTATCAATTTATTGTCAGCACGAAAGTCACTGGACTTGTAATAAGCTAAGGCTTCCTCTAAGACATAATGCTGCTCAACCCTTAAACGGTCATGCTCATTTCCCAGTTTAGACTTTAAGTATGTCATAACACTTGCTATGCTTTCAAATGTTGGGATTTTGTCCTTGTCTTGCTTCTCTAACAATTCGTTCACTAACGACTGCAAATCTGCAACCTGGTTTGTAGAGTCAATGCTTGAATTTCCCTGATGGCTTGTTGAGGGACAAGGGGAAGTAACATCATCTTCTAGTGAAATTTTAGTTGTCTTGTTCAATGTAGTAGTAGCCATATTTAGCCTTGTACTTGCATTTTCAGCTTTGCTGGTGGTATTTGTTTCTGAAAAGCAGCTCACAGTTAAATCTGCATCACTATCTGTGTCATCAATATTGTCAGAGATTTGTTGTGTTGGAACATTGAGCCTGCAATACAGCTTTCCTTGTCCCCAGAGACCCTTCAAGGCATTAAAATCCCATTCAAAATTTGTTTCTGTTGCTGGTGTTGAAATTTTGTTTCTTTCTCTTTTAACATACACAAATTCACTGCTGCCAATCAAAGGGAATTTTGTTCTAAACAAAGATGTTATTTTTTCCCTAATATCAGGCCCTTTGTCGCTCTGATCTAGGGTAACAAACCCTTTCAATAGGACCATACTGTCCTCTAATGTGTATTCCCGGTCGTCTAGCTCATCTTCTGGGGCAGAAAGAAGCCACACGTAAATTGATTTTCCAGATGATGATTTTTGTTTGCTTGTCACTTTATAAGGCTTGAAACGCCATGGATGGCCTGGCTGTGACTTTCGCTTCGGCCCGTAAGGATGATGGCTACTGGCAGCAGCTGAAGGAGCAGCAGCAGCCTGGACAGTGGGCCTAGGCCTAGGCAAAGATGCTGCAGTTGTTGGCCTGCCTCTTAGCACTTCGACTGCTGTATTTGCCGCCCCTCGAATCAGCTGCTGAGTACGGGCGTAAACTGTCTGTGGGCTTACTCTTACTCCTACTGATGAACTTTCCCTAGCCACCTGGAGCTCTTCTCGCACAATTTGCCTTAGTCGATCATCCTCTGCTCCCGCTCCCGTCGACATTTTGTAACAGGACACAGGACACAGAAACATTTGGCGCGAAAAGAACAAAGCATTCCAAGTTATCCGGGAACTTTTCCTTGAATGATTTTCCAAGAGGATCCGGGAACTTTTCCTTGAATGATTTTCCAAGAGGATCCGGGAACTTTTCCTTGAATGATTTTCCAAGAGGATCCGGGAACTTTTCCTTGAATTATTTTCAAAGGGGATCTGGGAACTTTTCCTTGACCTTGAATGTAAATCATTTTCCTTGAATGTGAATTGTTTTCCTTGAATGTGAATTGTTTTCCTTGAATGTGAATTGTTTTCCTTGAATGTTAATTTTTTTCGTAGAATGTGAATTGTTTTCGTTGAATATGAATTTTTTTCGTTGAATGTGAATTGTTTTCCTTGAATGTGAATTGTTTTCCTTGAATGTGAATTTGTTTCCTTGAATATGAATTGTTTTCCTTGAATGTGAATTTTTTTCGTTGAATGTGAATTGTTTTCGTTGAATATGAATTTTTTTCGTTGAATGTGAATTGTTTTCCTTGAATGTGAATTGTTTTCCTTGAATGTGAATTGTTTTCCTTGAATGTGAATTTTTTCGTTGAATGTGAATTGTTTTCGTTGAATATGAATTTTTTTCGTTGAAAGTGAATTGTTTTCCTTGAATGTGAATTTTTTTCGTTGAATGTGAATTTTTTTCGTTGAATGTGAATTGTTTTCGTTGAATATGAATTTTTTTCGTTGAATGTGAATTGTTTTCGTTGAATATGAATTGTTTTCGTTGAATGTGAATTGTTTTCGTTGAATATGAATTGTTTTCCTTGAATGTGAATTGTTTTCCTTGAATGAGAATTTTTTTCGTTGAATGTGAATTGTTTTCCTTGAATATGAATTTTTTTCGTTGAATGTGAATGATATCTAATCTTGAATGTGAACAAAATTCTGTCTTGAATATGAACGATTTTGTTGAATGTGCATAAATTTTCATGCTTGAATTTTGCTACAAATGATCAACCATAGGCAGCGTGCGAAAATTGAATAGTTTACGATTCAAGCCTCGTGTGATAAGCTGCAGAAACTATAAGAACTACAATAGTGCTCAATTCAATAGAGACCTGAAGGATGCTCCCTGGGGACAAGTCTACAATGCACCTGACTTAGACACAGCATATGATAATTTTGAATCAATAGTCGCTGAATCTGTAGAAAAGCATGCTCCTATGATTCAAAAGAAAGTGCGCGGATTGCATTGCCCTTGGCGGACGACAGAAATCATGGATCTGATAAAGACAAGGGATTAGCACCTGAAAAGAGCTAAAAGAAGCGGCAGTGATAACGACTGGTCTCTGTATAGTCAATACCGAAATAAGGTCACTTCCGATATAAGAAAAAGCAAAGCATCCTATAAGAGGACAATAATGGAAGAAAATGCCCACAATCCTTAGCAGTTCTGGAAAATGTTGAAAAAACTATACCCAACAAGTGATAAATCTCTTTCACATTCAACTGCGTTTGATATCTCTGGAGAACTTACAACAGACCAAAAATACCATTGCAAATTCCTTCTGTCGTCACTTTACTACATGTGCTGAGAAGCTTTGTAGTAATCTACCATCCATTTTCAATTGGCGAAATGGCAGTGACATAGATCAAGCTAGCACCCGTTTTCAGTTTCGTCTTATAACAAAGCAAAAAGTGCTTACGCACCTTCTCGATTTGAAATCAACAAAAGCACCAGGCCATGATAACCTGCCCCCAAAACTGCTGAAAGATGCTGCTCTGACTTTAGCTGAGCCTCTAATGTACATTATAAATCAATCATTGAAAGTGTCAACAGTACCTGGTAAATTAAAGATTGCCAAAATCCTACCTCTTTTCAAGTCGGGGACAAAAACATCAATGGATAATTATAGACCAATATCAATACTACCAGCAATTTCAAAGATATTAGAGAGGGTAGTCTACGATCAACTATCGGACTACTTGGAAAGTAATTGTAAAGGTACTTGAGGGACCTTTACGTGTGGGTTCGAACTTTCGTCGAGTGAGCTCCTGTCAGCGAGCAGAGAGAAAACACACAATTTATCGTCACTATTTTCTCGGCTATCGGCATATAAACGGCAAACTATTATCGACTAAAATCGGCTAACTACTACGTCTCTTCTTCGTCTCGACTACAACTTCGTCTTCGGCAAACTTTCATAAATGGAGCGTTTAAATTACGTCTTACTTCGGTGGCTTATTTACTACGACTGCCGCTACAATCAACGGAAATTCAATATAAATCAGTCAAAAGAAAAACACAACAGATATAGTTCAAAGAGCCTTTCTATTCATGAAATTGTTTTCCGCAGTATTAAGCTGTTTGCATCTGCAGACACTCAATATCGTCACGCGAAGGATTTTCTGTTCTTCAATTCATTTCATAGCAAAAGTCAACATCTTGCATTGCTGTCTCTCAACATAATGATCTTATAACATCGTCACAGTTTGGTTTTAGAAGAAGATATAACACAGAGCTCTCAGTAACACTTTTCACAGATAGGATTCGTCTTGCCATGGATCAAGGCAAGTTGACAGGAGCTGTTTTTATAGATCTACAGAAAGCATTTTACACAGTAGAACACTCTGTGCTTTTGTCAAAGCTACCTTTCTATGGTGTAACAGAGAAGGAGCTAATGTGGATTAAAAGCTATCTTTCCGAACGCTTTCAGTATGTGCATTATGATAATGTAAAATCAGAACTCCAGCTGGTAAAATTTGGAGTACCTCAGGGATCGATTCTTGGTCCACTGTTGTTCTTGATTCAGTTCTTGATTGTATGTATTTAATTAACGTCAATGCAGTATTGTAATAAACTAGACCAATTTTGTTAACTATTTGTTGATTCTTCAACGAATACACGGTTTTTCTGTTATAAGAAACTGCTTTATAAGAAACTAGTACTAAGATGGCTACAATTTTAAGAAACTCTAGTACTATGTCCGAGAGTAGCAAGAAGCTTTTTTTCGAGGATTTTATGGCAAAATTTCGTCGAACCCTTATTCTTGAGTAATATTAACTACCGCTTTTTTAGCGCAATAGAGCACTTTCTCTTCCCATCTGATGTTTTACTGTATGTCAAGAAACGTATCTACAGCAGTGTTAAAAACTACATGACAATTTATGCACTTAAAAAAAGAAGAAATTAAGAAATTTTTAGTAGTAAAATGGGGACATTTTCATCTTGAATTAAGAAACTTTTAGTACTATGGCCAGATCCAATTTTCTTATGAAAAACGTGTATCAGTAGCTTTTCTATCATTATAATTAACCTTTTGGACAGAATAATTGCATTTTCAGCTATCAAACTTTGATTCTTTTTACAGCCAAAAGAATTTGCGAACATGCCACGCTTTTTACTCCTACTGTGCACATTGTAATAATTTTTTCACTTTGAGACAGTGGCGGATTTATGGAGGCAAATGTGGGCAGCTGTCCCCCCTTCCCCTTCAAGAATACTACTCTTCTTGGAGCCCCCTTTCTGGCAGAAAGTGTGCTCCCAATCATGAAACTTACAAACTTTCTTTATTTGCTTCAGACAGAATGTAACTAAACAACATGCACCACAGGCATCATTTTGCACAACCACATTATCTTCGCAAACTGCAGTCATCAAGTTTGAAGTTGCCCCTTCAACTATCATGTTAACTTATTTGAACTCCTAAAATAAAAGTAACTCGTAAAATAAAAGTAACTCTTATAATAAAAATAACTCATAAGATAAAAAGTAACTAGTGTGATAAAAGTAACTCGTAACTCCTAAAATAAAAAGTAATTTGTGCAATAAAATAACTCGTAACTCGTAAAATAAAAAGTAACTCCTATAATAAAAGTAACTCGTAACTCGTAAGTCGTGCATTAAACCAAACTCGTAACTCGTAACTCGTAAAATAAAAAGTAACTCGTATAATAAAAGTAACTCGTAACTTGTGCATTAAACCAAACTCGTAACTCGTAAGTCGTAACTCATAACTCATACATTAGCAAACTACCTTACAGCAGTGCCTACAAAGTGTAAGTCACGCATAGCATCCCTCAATCTTTGCTGTGGAACAACAACCCCCTGGCTCGCAATGCACCTCTCATTCTTTGTTGTTCAATGTTGTCCACAGCCATAATGTTTTGCATTTCTGTGTGTAGTTGTGCATCAGTGAAAGGGGCTGCATTCTCAGTGATTCCAAGCTCGGGTCTTCTTCTTAACAAAGTACTCCTGGAAATTCCTAATATTTTTTGGATCTGGCTCCATGAAAAGCTGTATCCTCTCAAGAAAATCAATTGATCTCTGTTGATACAAATTTTTGGTCGGCCAGGAGTGCCACTTCTTTGATAATCAACCAAATATGTGTTTTGAGGGTGCTTATTTTGTATCAAATCGGGGACAGCAATGTTTAACTATGTCTTTGAGCTGGGAGACCACATCTCTCAGATTCTGAATTGTAGCAGAATCGTCTACTGCATCACTCTAGTGCTAAGCCATAATGCACATCCTCTAGCCGTCGCACCACAAGATCCTTCAGTTCTGCATCTACAGCAATATGGGGATTGAGAGCCTGTCGAAAAACAACCAAAAAGACTTCAAGAAAACCTATGAAAGCATCTGCAGGGGTACGGCGTGCTCGTTGAAGTGCGTCCCGTGCGTTTTGTCTGTGACTCGCCATGAGGAACAAAACGTCAAGGCATAGGCCTACTCTTGCCGCATTACCAAAATTTTCGCGTAATTTTTTGGTGAAGCCCGCAATGCATTATGTCATGCAGAAATGTATTATATCATGCAGAAATGCATTATGTCATGCAGAATTGCATTATGTCATGCAGAATTGCATTATGTAATGAGAAATAGAAAAAAGAAGGTGGCACACAATTTATTAAAGTGCATATAGAAAATGTAAAATAGATCATGCGAAAAAGAAAACGTTTCCTCTAAAAAGAAAGCATGGCGTTTTTTTATAATGGAAATGATTAATAGCAGAACGATAATTGGAAATAGATAGTAGATAAATTAAATATAAATTCGAAAGAAATAATGAATAATTACAGGAAGTAAAATTAGGGAAAGGACACAAACAATAATATAGACAATTTTGACGCAAATAACACTCCATATATTATCTCTACCAATAGATCATCTGTTCTCTTTATTTTCTCAACCAATGCAGCATGTATTCTCTTTTGTCTCTCTACGAATGCCTCATTTTTTCTCTTTATTTTTCTGCCAATGCAACATTTTTCATCTTTGTTTTCTCTACAAATTCACCAAGTGTTCTTATTTGTTTTCTCTCCAAATTCACCAAGAGTTCGCTTTATTGTTAAAAATGCACATTTTATTTGATCTATTTTCTATACCAATGCGCAATTTATTCTCATTATTCCCTCTACTGATGGATCATTCAATATCTTAATTTTCTCTACCAATGAATCATTTATTCTCTTTATTTTATCTAACAATAGATCATTTATTCTATTTATTTTCTCTACAGATGGATCCTTTTTTTTTCATCTTTATTATCTCTTCCGAGGCACCATTTATTCTTCCTATTTTCTCTATCAATTCACCATTTATTCTCTTTATTTTCTCTACCAATGCACCATTTATTCTTATTATTCTCTCTACTGATGCATCATTTATTATCTTTATTTTTTCTACCAATGCATAATTTATTCTCTTTATTTTCTTTACAAATTCAACAAATTACTCTCTTTATTTTCTTCACAAATTAACCATTTATTCTCTTTATTTTCATTACTGATGCATCATTAATTATTTTAATATTCTCTTTCATTGCGTCATCTATTCTCTTTATTTTCTTTACAACTGCAACATTTATTATCTTTATTTTCTCTACTGATGCATTATTTATTCTCATTATTTTCTTGATCCTTGCATCATTTATTTTACTTATGTTCTCTACCAATGCACCATTTTTTCTCATTATTCTCTCTACTGATGGATCCTTTATTCTCTTTATTTTCTCTACCAATGAATTATTTTTTATAATTATTATCTCTTCTGACGCACAAATTATTTTACTTTGTCTTCACCACTGCATCATCTATTCTCTTTATTTTATTAATCTTTGCATCATTTATTTTACTTATGTTCTCTACCAAGGCACCATCTATTATCTTTATTTTCTCTACAATGCATCATCTATTATCATTAGTTTATTTAGTAATCCATCGTTTATTCTCTTTATTTACTCTACTGATGGATCATTTACTCTCTTTATTTTATATACCAATGCATCATTAATTATTTTAATATTACCTTCCATTGCGTCATTTAAACTCTTTACTTTATATACTGATGCATCTTTTATTCTCTTTATTTTTCACCACAAATTCATAATTTATTTTCTCTACCAATGCACTGTTTATTATCTTTATTATCTCTACTTATGGACCATTTATTATTATTTTTTCTCTACAACTTCATCATTTATTATCTTTATTTTTTTGCAATGCCTCATCTATTCTCTTTATTTTGTCTACCAAATCACAATTTATTATTATTACCATTTATTTTCTCTACAAATTCTCCAATTGTTTTCTTTATTTTTCTCCACAAATTCACAATTTAATTTCTCTATTTTCTCTACCAATGCATCATTTATTCTCTTTATTTTTTATACTGATGGATCAGTTATTCTCTTTATTTTCTCTTTTCCAATTCCTCATTTATTCTCTTTATTTTCTCTAGTAATTCATAATTTATTATCCTTATTATCTCTATTGATGCAGCAATTATTGTTGCATTTTCTCTACAATTGCATCTTTTATTATCTTTTTTCAGCAATGCATCATGTATTCTCTTTATTCTCTCTGCCAATGCCTCATCTTTACTCTTTATTTTGTCTACCAAAGCACTATTTATTCTCTTTAATTGCACTACAAATTCACCAATTGTTCTCTTTATTTTTCACCACAAATTCACATTTTATTTATCTATTTCCTCGACCAATGCACCATTAATTCTTAAAATTCTCTCTACTGGGTGCGCCAAAAAAACTATCTACGTTTGAAAAATCGTAGTACCCAGAGAGTACTGGATGGATTTGAATGAATCAAAGTTTGGTTGATAGCAGAAAGAATGAAGTATTTTTGTGATTTTTCTCTTTTTTTATGAGTACAGATAATACAGCTAATTTCGAATTTAAGAAAATTCTTTGTTTGCAAAATGCCCAAACAAGGGCCTAAAACACTTGATCAAATCTTACAGAAATTTCTCACACCGAACAATGCAAAATTACAGTTTTTCATGGGTATCGGATGTCGTCTGCACTTGTATTGCCATGGGATTGAAAATCCTTAGTATTTCTTTAAGAATTCATTTTCTATAACGCGGGAGAGAGATTAAATGCTCTTGCATCTTGTTCTATGCAGGAGATTTCGTACGATTTGATCGAGTGTTTTAGGCCTGTTTTCAGCCATTTCGGATCAAACGAATTTTCGTAAAGTTGAATTTATCCATGTTTTCTCTGCTGATAAAAACACAACAAAAATCACAAAAATACTTCAGTATTTCAACTATCAGCCAAAATTAAATTCATTCAAATCCATCAAGTACTCTAGGTACTACAATTTTTCAAACGTGGATAGTTTTTTTTGGCGCACCCAGTACTAATGCATCATTTATTATCATAATTTTCGCAACCAATGCATCATTTATTCTCTTTATTTTCTTTACCAATGCATCATTAATTATTTTAATATACTCTTCCAATGCGTCATCTATTCTCTCTATTTTATCTATAAAATGCACCATTTATTCTCTTTATTTTCTCTACTAATGCATCATTTATTCTCTTTATTTTCTTTACTGGTGCATTATTTATTCTCTTCATTTTCTATACTGAAGCATCTTTTATTCTCTTTATTCTCTATACAAATGCATCATTTATTCTTCCTATTTATCATTCATTCACCATTTATTCTCTTGATTTTCTCTCTGAATGCACCATTCATGATATTTTCCTATCTCTAGAACTGCATCAATTACTATCTTTGCTTTCTCTATTAATTCACCAATTGTTCTCTATATTTTTCACCACAAATTCACAATATATTTTCTCTATTTTCTCTACCAATGCGCCATTTATTCTCTTTATTTTCTCTACCAATGCACCATTTATTCTTATTATTCTCTCTACTGATGCATCATTTATTTTCTTTCTTTTCCCTACCAATGCATCATTTAGTCTCTTTCGTTTCTCTACTGATGGATTATTTCTTCTCAATGTTGTCTTGATCCTTGCATCATTTATAACTGACATTTCTAATATATGAGAATTTGACTGTGTTTGTTACATGCATGTTCCAGATGATCAAGGTCGAAAGTTGGATCCAAAGTCAAGCAAAGGAATCTTTGTCGGTTATCCTGTAGGGACAAAAGGATATAAATTGTATGATTCAAAGAAGGAAAAGTTTGTTCGAAGCAAAAATGTTCTATTCTATGAAGGTAAGTTATATTATTCTGATTCAGAAGCTAAATCAGAGGATGTTAAAAGATTGTTTTTCCAGAATTAGAGGATGATTTTGAAAGCATAATCAAACATCCTATTGAAATTGTGGATTTACCTGAAGTACTAGAGGATATTGAGCCAGTGGGAGAAAGGAGTGAAGTTAATCTTGTGAAGGCCACATATGAAGAAACATTCATGCAACAAGTCAAAAACATAGCAGCAAAAAGAGAGTGAAAGCCCCAAAACGATTAATCCAAGAGGTTTCAGATCATGTTGAACATTGCTTCATCACAGAATGGTTAACGCCATAATCTGATGAACCAAAATCACTTAATGAAACTTTGAATGGCGAAATTCTAGTCAATGGAAGCAAGCTATGGATTCTGAATAATATTCTTTACTGAAGAATGAAACGTGGGAATTAGTGCCACCACCTGAAGGAAAGAACATTGTAGGTTCACGCTGGCTTTTAAAAGTCAAGCATAATGCAGATGGCTCATTAGATCGTTTTAAAGCTAAATCTGTCGCTCAAGGTTACTCGCAAACAAAAGGAGTGGATTATGATGAAGTTTCTCACCAGTTGCAAGATACTCTGCTATAAGATCATTACCTGCACTAGCAAATGCACATGATCTTGAGGCACATCAGATGGATGTGAAAACTGCTTTTCTCAATGGATCAATAGACTCTGAGATTTTCATGGCACAACCAGAGGGGTATGTTGATCCAGAAAGAACAAACTATGTTTGTAGACTAAACAAGAGTATTTATGGGCTCAAACAATCAGCTCGTTGTTGGAACTGTACTCTTGATCAGCATTTGAAATCATATGGTTATTGTAAGAGTAATGCTGATGGATGTATTTACATCAAGTTACTGAAGAAGGCAGATGGACATATCAGTTTTGTCATACTTGCTGTTTATGTCGATGATATTATTCCAGTGTCAAATGATATCACTATGCTCAATGCGCAAAAGGCATCATTGTGTCGCAGATTCGAGATGGTTGATAATGGAGGAGCATATCATGTTCTTGGAATGTCAATCAAACAAGACAGGGAAACAAAGACTTTGTTTATAAGTCAAGAAAAGTATCTAGAAATGTGCTGCATCGTTTTATGATAGAAGATTGCAAACCAGTCTCAACTCCTCTTGAACCGGGTAAAAAGTTTCAAAAGTTGTCAGATGATGAAGAGTATCAAAGTTGTCAGAAGTGATACACAAACGTATCAACAAGCAATTGGATGTCTGACATATGCATCAACTGCTACTAGGCCTGAGATTTCACGTGTACAAGTCAATGAAACAATTCATAAAACGTGATTCCTTCCTTGGTCATATGTATCGGATTGCAACTTTGCTGTCTCTATGTGTATCTTTCGTTCTAACATCAATCTTTGCGATACCAATAACAATCTCCCTGTTGGTTCCCTTGCAATTTTTCTTTTTTTTCTGAAACGCCATACACAGATACTTTTGCAACTGTTTATTTCTACATTAAGGTTTATTTTCATCTGCCAGTCCACATCTGCTTACACCCAATAGCAGCTGTACTTGCAACTTTATTATGGTTGGGAAAGGCTGTCCGCACACAAAATACCTTGTTTCATTTCTATGCTGCAAGCTTCATACTATGTGAATTATCCAACATACTTTATCTTATGTGGGTGCAACAACAACTAATTCGATGTAGTAATGATGTTGAAACAAACCCTGGACCTACAAGTCTTGCCTCTAACTGCTTTAAGTTTTGTACATGGAACCCGAACAGCATCTCTGCTCATAGCTTTTCAAGAGTTTTGCAGCTTGAAGCATACAACACCATACATAAGCATGATTTAATTGCGGTTACCGAAACCCATCTTGATAGCTCAATAGACTTGCCTGAAAATTGTGCCGAAGCAGCAAAATTAGAGATCAGCAGGTACCAATTCATAAAAAGGAACCACCCAGGCGATACAAAACGTGGGGGCGTTGGTCTTTACTTTAAGGAAACATTGCCACTTAAGGAGAGGGGGATCTAGAGGTAATTCAAGAATGCTTAGTATGTGAGGTGACTTTACATCGGAAAAAGATCTTCTTTGTGGTTATCTACCGTAGCCCTATCATCATCATCATCATTTATTTATTTACCGTAGGCTGAATAAATGGTAGCTGAATTAAAGCTAATTAAGGCCTACTTGGACTTGCTACAAGTCTCCCTCGCAACAAACCGGAGAAGGGAAAAAAAGTGAGAGAGACTTGTAATACTTGGCAAGCTCGTCGCTGGCTGGACAAGATTCTGTCTAGTCGGCATCCTTTGACAAAAAACCAATATCCAATCATATTAAAATTGAAAAGATATGACAATAGAAATATCAATTAGTCTATTCTCTTGCTAATTGCTCTTATTTAGCAAGATTTGCAATCTAAGTTGAAAAATTTCGGTGTAAATATCTTCCTCTACTCTAAATTGCTAATTTTGGCTACAAGTCTGCCTGATATCTCTTGTTAATCTGGACAAATTCGGCTTTTTAAGCTAGTAGCTCAATTTTGGTCATTTTCCTATTGTTTTTGGTTGCCTAGCGACGAACCACGTGACTAATTAAACTCTATTGTTTTAATTGTAATGCTTATTGTCCAAGGAACAATTGGGATAAGTTTCATTGTTATATCTCTTTTAGTTTTGGAAAAAAAGAGGGGGGGCGAAAAACGGCCCCCCCCCGGTCGAAAATGCTCAAATTTCAACCCGGTCCAAATAGGGTTCAAGGAGGAGCTCTCTCAATAGGTAAACTAATCGAGGAGAGAGCCCCCCCCCTGTTCTAAGATATAATTAGATGAATTTATCTGAATTTAAATAATTGTGCGTTTTCAGTACCAAAATAGTTTAGATTCATCGGTCGACTTTGTGCAATAAATAAATTTTCAGTTTTGTTTTGAATGATATTTTTGACGAAGCATTTCGGAGTTCTACGGGTAATGTATTCCAAAGTTTAGCACCAAAATATCGAATAGAAGACTGTTTTTTCGAGACATATATAGATCACCTTGACTGGCCTGTCTTGTGGGGTATTGATGAACAGATGAACTGAATAGGAAGAAGTCATGAAAGCAACTAGGCGTCCTCGATACGTGTACCTTCTCCGAAGAAGACATATTGAAATTAATACGTTCACTTGACCCCAATAAGGCACAGGGTTGGGATGAAATTTATGTACGAATGATCCGCCTATGTGACACATCAATTGTAGCGCCTCTCAAAGTGATATATCGAGATTGCTTAGAGCATGGGGTATTCCCGCAACTATGGAAAAAATTTAAAATTGTCCCTGTTCATAAGAAATCTTCAAAGCAAGTAGTTAAGAATTACAGACCTATCTCTCTTCTACCTATCTTTGGTAAACTCTTAGAGAAACTTATGTTCTCTAGTATATATAATCATCTCGAAATGCATAGCCTTCTCTCGGACAAAAAATCTGGTTTTAGACCAGGAGACTCTACAGTAAATTAGTTGATTGCTATGACCCATGAAATATACAAGGCGTTTGATTGTAATCCCCCTTTAGATGTAAGGTCATTTTATCTTGACATTTCTAAGGCTTTGACATGGTCTGGCACGATGGTCTCATTTTCAAATTTCGAAGGAATGGAATCGATGGCAAACTACTCAAATTGATTGTCCAACTATCAAAATAGGCGAGGCCAGTGTGAAAGAGAGTACAGAGGAAAATCTTCTCGGCATAACTTTTGATCAATCACTTTCTTTCAAACAACATGTCAAGGCTCTCTGTAAAAAGGCTGGCCAAAAACTCCATGCTCTCACCCGAATTTCACGCTACATGGACACTGAAAAACTACAGCAGTTAATGCGAGCGCTTTTTTTATCTCACTTTAGCTACTGTTCGCTTGTTTGGNCTACAGTAAATTAGTTGATTGCTATGACCCATGAAATATACAAGGCGTTTGATTGTAATCCCCCTTTAGATGTAAGGTCATTTTATCTTGACATTTCTAAGGCTTTGACATGGTCTGGCACGATGGTCTCATTTTCAAATTTCGAAGGAATGGAATCGATGGCAAACTACTCAAATTGATTGTCCAACTATCAAAATAGGCGAGGCCAGTGTGAAAGAGAGTACAGAGGAAAATCTTCTCGGCATAACTTTTGATCAATCACTTTCTTTCAAACAACATGTCAAGGCTCTCTGTAAAAAGGCTGGCCAAAAACTCCATGCTCTCACCCGAATTTCACGCTACATGGACACTGAAAAACTACAGCAGTTAATGCGAGCGCTTTTTTTATCTCACTTTAGCTACTGTCCGCTTGTTTGGATGTTCTATGATAGAACTTTGAATCGTAGAATAATTCATACTCACGAAAGTGCATTACGCATTGCATACAAAGACTACGAGAATGATTTTGGTTTTCTCTTGGAGCAGACTAATTCGATGCCAATCCATGCAAGAAACCTACAGCTGCTAATGACTGAAATTTATAAAACAAAATGCGATCTGAATCCACCATTCACGAAGGACATATTTATGCAGCGAAATATTAGCTACAAGCTAAGGCATTGCAGTGACGCTTAATTCCCGAAGGTACGAACCAAGTCATTTGGAGTTGAGTCCATTACTTACTTGGAAATAAACTATGGCAGCTTTTACTGCAAGAAATAAAACAATCAAACAGCCTTCCTATTTTCAAAAAACAAATTAGATGTTGGAATGGTGCTAAATGCAACTGTAGGCTCTGCAAAGCATATATCCCGAAAGTTGGGTTTCTAACAGGATATATTTTGAACTAGTACTTGCCCTGTAATATATATTCAGTTGCCACTATAATAGTTTTATTCTTAAATTGTAAATTATATAAATTGTAAATAGTAGGCTTTAATTAGCTGTAATCTAGCTATTCCTTTTTTAGCCTACTTTAAATAAATTTATGATGATGATGATGATGATGATGGCTTTCTAAGCGATCGGCAGCAAAGAACAGTCCTTAACGGTAAATGTTCTTGTTGGCAAACTACACGAGGATCGATATTAGGTCCCCTCTTTCTTCTTATATACATCAATGACTTTCCAGACGGCTTGGTCTCACAAGTCCAAATGTTTGCAGATGATACAGGGCGTCCCAGAAAAAACGCAACTGATTTGATCGGGGCTAGCAACAAGTGTTTAGGTCGAATCAATTCCTAATAATTTTTGAAGTAATCCTCGAAGTTAACTTGAAGACATATACCTTGTTTGTTGATATTGGTGCATTAACAGTTGCAATAATAATCTTGAAAGTTCAAATTTGCTTCCACCTCCAAACCAGAGCTTTTAGGTTTTGGCCTATACTGCAAACGCGCTGTTTAGGGGAATCTCCTCAATCATAGACAAAGTGCAGTAGTTGTGAACAAGGACCCATGATTGGGCATACATTTGAATATAAATTTGAAAGCTGAGAATTGACAAACATGTCAATGCATACAGTCACTAAGGAATAGCTTTCTTCAATCAAACTGCACCTACAAAAATACTGATCCAAGAACGAGTGCCTGATCCTTTTTAAAGATCTTTTCCGTGGACTTTAGTTCCCTTGGGTGTACACGATTGCTTGTTTCGTAATAATTCCAAGATAGATGATACAAAATGCATTTCATTCAAGCAATGAAGATTGCACGAAATAATTTATTTTCACACCCAAGGGAACCATACCGCTGATGGCTATCTTTTATTCGGCAGAAGTAATGTGAAATTTTTGTGAAATGCAGAAAGCTCTGTCTCTAAGGGACTACATTAGTGAATTTGGTTGTCAAGCTAAGTTTGGATTTCTATTCAAATACGTTCCTAAGCACGAGTCTTCTTGCTCGTATTTCGCTATGATTCAGGAGATGCCCGAAACAAAGCATTTGGAATATAGGCCAACACCTAAAAGCTCTGGTTTGGAGGTGGAGGCAAATTTGGACTTTCAAGATTAATATTTCAGCTCTCAATGCACCAATATCAACAATCAAGGTTTTTATCTTCAAGTTAATTATCGAGGAGTACATCAAAAATTATTAGGGATTTATTTGACATACATTCTTGTCGCTAGCCCGGATCAAATCTATTGCGTTTATTTTTGGGACACCCGGTACAGCCATTCTCTCTGTTGTTTCTAACCTGGACGCCTCTGCATATGACCTTAATGGCGATCTTAACCCTAATCCATATNTTTACTAATTATCTATTAGCTACATTTTGATGAAAAAAAATTTGAACAATAGAACTCACAGGTCACGTGACATGCCTATATTTGGAAGCAGGTAACAGAAAAATCGTTGTTTTCGATGATTTCAATGGCGAAATTTGCTTAAATTATGAAGTATTATATATCAAACGAATCCACAAACAAAGGGCTTTAATTTGATACCGGAATTTCTGGAATTTGATGACGTCAGCATTTTTTTATTATGACGTCATTTTAGCGGCAATTTCTGGCTAATTAGCAATTTTTTTAAATATTTTCCACCTTTTTCCATTAAAAACACTCCAATGATGCATTTGTGATAGATTATCATCATTTTGCCGCTTCTTTTTGTCTATTTTTACATGGAACAAATTTATAACATAAATTACGTCATCAGAATTGAATAATTTCTACCAAAATATCATTCAAAAAGCGCTATTTACAATAAAATAACATTTTTCAGCAAGTATTTTGACAAACTAGACCAAAAACCGCATACAGTTCCTTCAAAATCTTCGATAAACTCAAATTTAACTTGAGAACCTGATTTTGGTCAATTTTAAACTTTATGACGTCACTGTGACGTCATAGGGCGTGGCAACCACACCCAAATTGTGCTACATGTTGCAAATTACTTGCTCTATGACTGTGCCAAGTTATACTGAATTCTGGAGAGTCTAAGGCTGTTTTTAGAGGGGGGTGGAAAGCACCCCCTCCCATATATGGTAGCTTGAAAAAAGGCCAAATGGATTAGGGTCAACCTTATTAAAGTCTGGGCTTACCAATGGAAAATGAGTTTTAATCCTGATCCAACCAAACAGGCCGAGCAGTTGATCTTTTCCCGCAAAACTCCCCCAAAATTGTCCGCCAGTTTACTTTCAAGGTACACCTGTCACCCTTGTAGAAGAACACAAACATCTTGGAATTATCCTTGAAAAAAATTATCCTTTTCCGCACATATTAAAGAAGTACTTAGCAAAGCAAATAGAGGAATAGGAATGGTCAAATTTCTCTCCAGATACTGGCCCCGCTCATCACGGCATAGCGGAAAAACCAGACCCTATGACCCTGAGACCCCTATGACCCCTAGGACCGTTAAGTACTGAATTTTAAAAGGACCCTTAACTATAGACGGGTCATCCCCTCTAAAAAGGCAGTGTTCTCAAAATATATTATGCTAATCAGCTGACTCCTGCTAACATTGTTCAAATTCAGTGCCAATACTGTTTACTCCAGTGCGGGGGTGAATACTGTTGAATTGAAAAAATAAAGAGGAAGTGGCCTTGTGTTGCCAAACAGGGTTGCAATGCACGTATTTTTTACAAGAAACTAAGAATTTGAGCCAGTAGTACTGAGCAGATTTCGTTTTGAAACTGCGTTTTGAAATATTCACGCGCAGGAAGTAAACATGAAGCTTCTGAGTAATCTGATAATTTAAAGAAACTGTCAGTACAATTACTCAGAGTTCTTACGAGTTTCCTGGGCGAGTTTCTTAAAGGTTCCACAACAAGCTTCATGTCTACTTACTGTGAATATTTCAAAACGCAGTTTTTAAAGCCTTTCCGATGTCTAGACATTATTCAAGTACCTTTCGAGTAATATGATACAGGAAAGGAGTGAAAATAAAGTAAAAATATGCTACGTATTTATGAAGTTTCATTACCGCCAAAATTACAATGTGATATTTAGAAGTTCAATTTGAAATCAAAATGTCCACATGAAGATACATGAAGATATCCTTGGCTAGACTAGAAGTCCGAAAAAGTATACCCTTGAGCGCGGCACATCCCCAGGTACCTTTATTATAGAAGAACCCCCCCCCCCTCCGTAGTCAAAACTGCGTACTCTATGGAAGTAATTTGTTTCAACCAGAATGCCCTAATTCAAAGATTCAAAGTTGTGTTGCAATGTCAAAATCTACCAAATGATGAGAAAGAACTTCTTACCTGGACTGAGACTGATGCCATTCCAGTTTTAAACTCCTCTTGTATCCTTCAACACTGATAGTACACACTACACTGATAACGCTACACGTATTTTTTTTATAAGAAACTGCTTATAAGAAACTCAACTCTCAGATCGCCAAAAAGTTAAGAAACTCCAGAGGACGTGTTTACTCTATTTTTACTTGTTTCTTGTATCATATTTCTGGAAAGGTAAGAAACTTTCAGTACTGGTACTAAGGCTGTTGGAACCAAACGTTACTTGATTTGGCCGAAAATGATTCAAGTTGTTCGGATTTCGCAACGAATAATTCGAAGTTCTAAAACTAAAGATGTTATGCATGAATGATGGATATTTATTTGAAGTTTGAGACTGTAGATCTTATAATATTCATCTCTATGTAACAGAATGAGACTTTTAGGGAGCTTCCAAGCATCAATAACATAGCTGCAGGTGAAATTTATTAGTTCTTACCTCCTGCGGTTTCTGCGATGTTGTATACATTAACTCGAACAGAGGAAGTGTGAATAATGAGGCATTGGGTGGCAGTAATTGAGTCGTATCGGCTAATTATACTTTCATTACAAGCAATGAAGGAATTACAGTTCCTTTTGATTAAATTTGGATGCTACAAATAAATTCATTGTTCAGAAGAATGCTTGACTTGGACTGAATGATATTTGCAGAGTCATGTTTAGTAATTAACAGTTTGGACTCTGGACTTTGTTGTTTTCAGAGGTTAAATTGTTACTACCAATCCGCCACCATTATTGTATGATGGCCTTGCCGCTTCTTGTTGTATTCCGCAATTTACAACTCTGTTTCAACTTGCAATTGACCATTGAATTTTCGACTTTGTGGATTACACTTTACTCTGTTCTTTACTCTTGAAAATTTACTCTTCTTTTCTTGAAAATTTATGCTTCCTTTACTCTTCTTCATTCATGCAAGATTACTCTTCCCTTTACTCTTCTTAACACATAAAAATTCATCTTTCCTTTGGAAATGCTCTCTCGTATTCTTTCTTTTTTTCTGGACTTCACAACTACGTTTCTAAAGATATCTTTCATAACTATTAGTATTTAGAAGATAACTATTAGTATTCTAAAGATACATAACAACACAACATAATGATTTTGTGAGGACTTCCTCGTTTAGCGTGCGCATTGGGGGCGCTCCTTTGAGATTGGAGAGTCCTTCCTCGGACTTTTGTGAGGACTTCCTCGTTTTTTCGTGCGCTGCGCTTTGGGGACTTCACCTCTGCGTGCGCTTCCCCTTTGGGGACTTCCCCATAACAAAAATAGAACTGACAACAACGAGAAGGCTTTAAAAAAACAGATACATTTATGCGTAAAACTTCTGAGTGAAGCCAAGCGAGAATATTATGAAAACATTGATCTTAAAAGTCTTAATGAAAATCGAAAATTCTGGAAAACAGTCAAGCCTCTCTTTTCTGGTAAAGTTAAAACCTCTTCAAGTGTGACTTTGCTTGAAAATGACGAGATAATTTCTGACGAAAAAGCTGTTGCAGAGATATTTAACGATTATTTCGCCAATATAACGAGTTCACTAGGTAGCGAGGAAATGGGATCAAACTTGGTATTAACCGATCATATCGACGATCCTGTTGAGCTCGCTATTGTTAAGTACAGTTTACACCCAAGTATTAAGAGGATAACAGACAACTTTCATCCTTCTGAAACATTTGAATTTCACCCTTGCTCAACAGAGGAGATAAAGATTCAAATTTTTCATTTCATTTTTAAATATTTATACAGGTTACAGATTTCAGTAATAAATAACTGTTTTACAAATTGACCTGTGCAAAAACGATAAAGCCTAAATTAAAGAAAATTACAATATGTACAATATTTAGATATAGCCTATATAATAAACTTGTTATATCGAGGATAACAAAAGTAAAAAGAAAATTAAAATGTACCTCTCAAATGGTTTTTTTAAAGGTAGCCAGGGACGGTGCCAATTTAGTTTCCGTATTAAGCTCATTCCACAATTTTGCTCCTCGATAAGAAAATGCTTTTTGACCTGTGCATGTTCTTAACAGAGGTATCTGCAAATTTTTTGTTTCTGTTGAGCGAAGATTGCGATCACTACGCTCTGAACATTTAGTTAAAAGTTCCCCTAAATATTGAGGAGCAAGTGAGTTCAATGCTTTATAGGTCAGCGACACCGTTTCTTTTCTGATAAGATCTCTAATTGATGGCCAGCCAAGATTTTTGAGCAAAGGGACAGCAGAAGCATCGTAAGGACTATTTATAGTTATTCTTGCAGCTCTATTCTGGATTCTTTGGAGAGAATTAAGTTTAGTTTCACTACAACAACCCCAAACAGAGCAGCAATAACTGAAATGTGGCTCAACAATTCCTCTATACATTTTCTGCAGATCGCCTGATGGAAGAAACTCTAATAGAAAGATTAGATAAAAAAAAGCATCTCCAATAGAAAGTATTGCAGCTAAAGTTCTAAAAGAAAATTCTGATTTGATCTTGCCACACTTGATCAGCACTTGCAACTCATGTATGTCTGAAAACTATTTTCCTAGTGAACTGAAAACTGGGGATATTTCCCAACTTTTTAAAAAAGATGATGCTTTTTGCAAGGAAAATTTCAGGCCGATTACAGTTTTGTTATCAGTTTCTAAGATTTTTGAGCGACTCATGTATGAGCAAATGATGCCCTTTGCTGAGTGCTTTCTGTCTCCCCTACTATGTGGTTTTCGGAAAGGCTATAATACGCAACATGCGCTTCTGAAATTTTTAGAAACTTGTAAGATAACAATGGATAACGGAGGCTTTGCTGGTGCACTTTTGATGGATCTCTCCAAAGCCTTCGATTGTCTAAATCACGAGCTACTATTAGCAAAATTGCATGCTTATGGTTTTAGTAGAAGTGCCCTCACGCTTATTCGCAGCTTTCTTTCGAACAGAATACAAAGGGTCAAAATTAATGGTTCCTTCAGCACGTGGAAAGAGAATAACTTAGGCGTGCCGCAAGGTTCGGTGTTAGGGCCCCTTCTTTTTAATATCTATATTAATGATATATTTCTTCTAATTAATGAAACCGAAATATGTAACTACGCAGATGATACTACCATGTACTCATGCGATTCTGAGGTATAAAATGTGATAAAAAGACTAGAGCAAGATGCAAACCAACTAACAGCATGGTTTCCAGAAAACTACATGAAATTAAATGAAGATAAATGTCACCTCATTTTGTTTGGAGCTAACAAAGAAAGNTACAAAGGGTCAAAATTAATGGTTCCTTCAGCACGTGGAAAGAGAATAACTTAGGCGTGCCGCAAGGTTCGGTGTTAGGGCCCCTTCTTTTTAATATCTATATTAATGATATATTTCTTCTAATTAATGAAACCGAAATATGTAACTACGCAGATGATACTACCATGTACTCATGCGATTCTGAGGTATAAAATGTGATAAAAAGACTAGAGCAAGATGCAAACCAACTAACAGCATGGTTTCCAGAAAACTACATGAAATTAAATGAAGATAAATGTCACCTCATTTTGTTTGGAGCTAACAAAGAAAGAGTTAATATACACATTGGAGAAGCCCAAATAGAATAAAGTGATGAAGAGAAGCTACTGGGCATCAATCTTGATAAGAAATTAAGTTTCAAAGAACATGTTCAAACGCTCTGTAAAAAGGCTAGTCAGAATCTTCATGCTCTTACTCGTATTTCGGTTTTCATGGAGCCCGAGAAGCTAAAACTGTTGATGAAGACATTCGTTATGTCCCAATTTAGCTATTGCTCGCTGACTTGGGTGTTTCACGATAGAAATTTGAATAATAAAATAAATAGAATACACGAAAGGGCCTTAAGAATCGCAAACAAGGACAATGTTTCTAGTTTTGAAAACTTATTGGAAATGGATAATTCGGTAACCGTTCATCAGAGGAACCTGCAGTTGCTGATGGTGGAGATCTAAAAAACAAAATCTAATATAAATCCTAGCTTCATGAAGACAATTTTCGAGGAAAAAGAACTGCCTAACAATCTAAGGTGTTCTGATAAACTACAACTACGGAAGGCAAAAACAACCTGCCTTGCAATCGATACGGTCAGATTTATGGGGGCAAAAAGTATGGGAGACACTACCACCAGAACTGAAAAATTCAGACTTCCTTCAGATATTCAAAAGACTTATTAAAGCCCATAAATGCCAAGCTTGCAACTGCAGATTATGCAAAACTTTTTATCCTGGTTTAGGTTTTTTATTGTAAGGTATATTTTTCTTACAGCATTGTATTGTAAATTATATTTTTCTTACAGCATATATTTTTGTAAATAGTTGGCCCCCTATCAAGCCTAGGGGGGGCAAATTCGGCCCCCCTAGCAGCTTTTCTGCTGTATATCCGTCCTAACTGCACTTACCACTATGTAACTTTCTGACCTTTACTTTTTATCTTTCTAGCACCCAAAAATAAATTTTTTAGAAAAATAAAATTCATTTTCAGGGGGTAAACAAAATTCATTTTCAAAAGAAGTAAACCGCAAATTTTGAATAAACCCTCATAAAATCTAACGGGAACGTGGAAAATCAATGCGAAGCTAGGAATCTTACCTGTTTTAGATGCTATATCGAACTGACTACTTATTTTTAAGTTTGGACGAGTAAATCGCCGTATTTTTGCAATGCGCATGCGCACATTCTTTGAATTTTTGTGTGATGACGTAAGCATTTCTTAACAAATATATCTTAGAAAGCAAATTCAATTTAACCACAGAATACATAAAAAGTGAACTGATATCCTTACTGCTTTTCGTTTTCTAGTAATCAGCGATTGAGATATTTTAGTACTGAACCCTTATGATTTTGAAAATGTAACATTGTGAAGTCATGTGCAGATCACATGACATATCTAAAAATAGATTCCATTTTTGGGTTCATTTCATGATGTACTATACACATGCCAAGTTTCATAGCTCTATGATGTACAGAACAGAAATAAAATAGGGGAGCCGAATCAGACCCCCCCCCAAGTCTTCCTAGATCATCAAATACCCTAGGCTTGATTAATTAGCGATTATAGCTATAATTACTTAGCCAACTTTAAATGAAAAAATTAATAAAAAATTAGAGAGCACTTCCTCGGACTTTTGTTAGGACTTCCTCGTTTTGCGCGTGTGCTGCGCTTTCGGGACTTCCCGGTTGAGATTGAAGAGTCCTTCCTCGGACTTTTGCGAGGACTTCCTCGTTTTAAGTGCGCTGCGCTTTTTGGGATTAGAGAGTCCTTTGAGATTAGAGAGTCCTTCCTCGGACTTTTGCTAGGACTTCCTCGTTTTGCGTACGCTTTGGGGACTTCCCATTTGATATCGGAGAGTCCTTCCTCGGACTTTGCGAGGACTTCCTCGTTTTGCGTGCGCTTTGGGGACTTTCGCTTTGAGACTGGATATCCTTCGATTTTTCAAAGACTTCCTCAATTTTGTGTGCGTTTTTGGAGATTTTTCCTTTGTGATTAGAGATTCCTACTACGACTTTGAGGGCTTCCTTGTTTGCGCTTTTGAGGACTTGATAACTTGATTCAGAGATACATAACAAATGTCAACAATAGGGTTGACAATACTATGGAGATTCCTTCCTCCAATTTTTTAAGAACTTGATCGTTTTTACATTTTTTTTTTCAAGATGCAATTGCAAATTGGTTCAGAGATATGGGGTTAAGAGAGTAAACATCATTTGTAATTTTTATGGTGACTTCTTGCTCTGATTGTAGCTACCAGCCTTTCAATGGGATTCGCACATTCATGTTCCAGGGCACAGGCACACACCCTAGTAATGCAACAAGAGTGATTAATCACGCGCGCGATCTTCACAATTCATTTTTGAGGTGCCAAAATTTTATGTAAGTAATGTTTTTGTCTTGAAAGTGATTAGGTGGTTAATACTTTTCAGGATTAAGTAATTGAACATTTCACAGTTTTGAATAATTGATTGTTTTCACCCTGTATAAGAATTTTTAAAATAAAATTAAATAACAAGCAACGTAAGTTGAAGCTGTTACGCTTCTGAAAGTATTTCATTGCACTGCCTATTGTATCCTTTTACTGTCTTGAAAGTTTACTGTCATTATGATTTATCAAAGCTGAAATAATGAGAGAAGTAAATAGCGTGCGTAACTCAACTGGTGTGCGCAATTGACTGCTTGCATCAAATTTTAAACGAGAACCGCCTGGCAGCGCGATACTTGACTCGCTTAATTGTTTGTTTATTTTGTTGGTACAATTTTCTAATACACGCCCTTATTTCTAATACATTCCCTTACTTTCTTTTTTTTTCCTTTTACACTTTTCTTTTTTGAAATTTTTGTTTGTATTTTGTTTTGTTCAAGATTGTAAACATACATATTTCATAAATATGACCTATAAGGTGATAAACGTACAAATTAACTGCGATACGACCATTTTTGGGGCAGCAGGAAACCTTCCAGGCTTGCTGAAATAGCTAACTGCTGCCCAATGGCTTACTATATACCATACCTACATAAGAGGGAGGGAGGGAATGGCGTTTGCTTTTCTCAAATACAACCTTCATTTAAGGTGACAATCACTTGACTTCTCTAATGATTCGGCAGACATGTGCAGCATGCTTTAAAGTTGTGGAAGGACTGGGTACTAAAGGGAAGTATTTATTTGCCGATACCTACTGTAGTTGAACCGTAAACGTGCACCGCAATATTGTAGAAGCCCAGGGGATTACTTGTCTAGGAGAGTTACGGGGATGTGTGGAAACTCTTTCACATCCTAGCCCTGTCCCATAAGAAAAATTTGCCAAAAGTATACCCTGTCCCATAAAAATTTGCCACAAGTATATGTGATGAATCTTTCCTTTTTATGACACCCTGTCCAACAAATTTCACTTCTTAAAATGGAAAACATTGTATAGTGCTTTCGCAGCACAAATGTCACGTGAGATATTCTCCTCCACAGCGGTGCTCTTTCGGAGAAGATGATGCTGCAAAGGGGTTCTCACAGAGGATTTGATGCTGCAAAGGGGTTCTCATGGGGCTCCCTTTATCAAAGGGCTACATTACAGGGGTGACACCAAGTATATGGTATATAAATTAGTTACTAACGAACATGTGGGGTGATAACACTAAATATCTCTTAGGGGCAGTCACGTGCCTAACCCCCATGTCACGTGATGTACCTGGCAAGTTGCCAAAAGTGGTCATGTGACT
>REGM01000254.1:334302-366574 GCA_004194415.1 Aurelia aurita | reverse complement strand
GTCAACTCAAGTATATTTCTATTGAGGTCATCAGAAAGGTCTTGATCACCATATAATAAAAGTTGCGTTAGAACATCATTTGAAAGAATGGTGATTTGGACAAATGGTCGTAATAATTCAACAATTTCAGCGAGAAGATCTCGTCGTTGAACATCAAAAGAAAGGCAGAGCAACAAAAAGTGCTCCGTATCATCAATGCCATCGCTCGTTGGGCACATTGGGTTGATAGTATCCCTAAAATTATGTTTGAATTTGTGGAAGTTTAATTTGCTGAAACCAACCCTAAGTTGAGTGAGATAGGATAATCCTATTGGATCGTGAATTCCAAAGACCGATTTTGCAGGAGGGCGGATTATTGATAAAATCTTTTTTTTTAACAGCAACGGATGGTGCAAGTCTCAATTCAGGTTCAAGCTTATTCCATTCGGATAAGCAGTGAGGATAAAAGCTAGACTTGAATTTGTCTGTCCTTGCCTTTATTCGCCCAGCAACATCCTGATTGCGAAGTGAGTACTGCGACTGATGAAGAGGTGGGATTGGATCCATTGTATATTCAGGGCTTAGATTATTTACAAACTTGTAGAACAATGTAAGGCGTGTGCACCATCTTCGAGAACTTAGTGGCTCCCAGCCAAGCTCTGCGTATAGCTTCTCTCGCGATGTTCCCTTCCATGTTCCTGTTACAGCCAAAGCAGCAGAATACTGAACAGACTCTAACTTTTCCATTAAATTTTGTAGAATGAAATTTTGACTGAATTCACATACTTTAGCAGGAATATGGTAAATAGCATCACCATAGTCCAGGTCGGGTCGCACATAGAGCTTATATAATTCGTTTAGGGTATGCCTGGGAAGATATTTGTTCAGATAAGCAAACCGGTGCCCTTTCTTGTTTTAGAAGCAAGATTATGATGTTGATGAGCATTTGCTTTCTACTATTAATTCCAGCTATCATACTATTCATGATCTTTCTAATTATGACATCTCTTGTAAAGATTTGTCTTTACTGCACATGAATGCAAGGAGTCTCTCTTGTCACTTTGATGAGCTTCACTCATTACTAGTGAATCAAAATGTCAAATTTGATGTTGTTGGTGTTTCTGAAACTTTGGATTCCGTTGGAAACCCTTTAAATACAAATGTAAATATTTCTGGTTACCACTTCTTTTCTACAAGTCAAAATGGTGGTGTTGGTCTATATGTCAAAACAAGTATTGGGCCAGTTCCAAGACCTGATTTGAATGCTAGAACTGACCACTATGAGAAAATTTGGGTTGACATTGAAAATACTAAAGATAAAAACATCTTAATTTGCTGTGCCTATCGTCACCCGAGCTATGTTCCTGAAATATTTACAGACCACATGCAGGATCTCCTATCTAATGCTGCTGTCACAAATAAACAAGTCTTCATCCTGGGTGATTTTAATATTGACTTACTTAACTATGATTGTCATGCCTGTACTGGCAACTTTGTCAGTCTTTTTCTTGCTCATCACTTCCTTCCCTATATTGTTCATCCCACAAGGGTCTCTGATCAATCTGCAACTGTTATTGATAATATATTCTCAAATGTTCGCAATGTTGACACAATAAGTGGTAATATATTAACGCAAATTTCAGATCATTTTCCTCAATTTATGATTGTCAAAAAAGCTGGTATTACAGCAAGGTCTCTATCATATTACGAACATGACTATGCCACGTTCAATCAGGAAAGTTTCGTTTCCGATTTTAATGCCATTAGTTTTGAGTACCTTAATGATGGAAACTTAAATGTAAATGTCAAATTTAACAGATTCTTGGCCAATCTAAATGACCTAGTCAGTAGACATGCATCTTTGAAAAAGCTCACTAGGAAAGATATCAAATACAGAAATAAGCCATGGATAAATAGCAGGATTAAAAAAATGATGAACATAAGAGACAAATTATAAAAAAAACTTAAGAATCAAGAAATCGCATTGCAGTGGCATTGAAAGAAAGTAAAGCAAACTATTTCCACAATTTCTTCCAAACAAATGGTAACAGTATGAAACTTCTTTGGTCTGGTTTAAAATCAATCATTGGCAATAAGAACTCAAAAGTGAATGTTATTAGCAAACTCAAACATGTTCATGGAAATTTAACCCTAATTTAAGCGGGGGGGGGGGTGTTTTCCACCCCCCTGTCGGTTTTTTGCAGAGCATTTATTAACGGCATTAGCTATCACTCTCTAAATTTCTGACAATTACTAATTATCTATTAGCTACATTTTACAATAAAATTTTTGAACAATGGGAGTCACGTGACAGATGACAATACCATATTTATAACGAGGATTGCGACGAATATCATTTTCTTCATATTTGGTCCTTCAATTCATATTCAGGTTGTGACAAATAAGAGCGACAAATTCAAGTTGACATTTCCATAAAAAAATTAATTAATTATTTTGACAAATCCAGTTTGATTATTTATAAGACTAGTCCATGGTTTTATTGACGTTTCGAAGCAGTACTGTGCTTCATCTTCAGAATACAAAGTTAGAGAAAGCACGAGGCTATATTTATACGTATAAGGAGACAAACAACAAACTAAAAGTGCATGATAATAATTCCTACGTGAAAAGTAAATAAAGATGCACGCCCGAAGGACAATACCTAAAACAGAACTAGGGGAATGGAGGACTGCTGGGAATTAAGCGAAGGAAGATCACGTAAAATAAGTAGACTTTCATGAATGAGCAGATCGAAATCATTGTTAGCTCTGTCCAACACTGAGAAATCTTCCAACGACGCGGCATGACCTGATTGGTTGATGTGGTCCCAAATGGCAGAAGAACTTACTTTAATTTTCTGACCTGCTTTATTGATTCCCAAATGCTCCCTGCAGCGTGTAAGCAAATTACGAGATGTTTTTCCAAAGTACGAGGCATTGCAGCCAGGACACTGAAATTTGTAAACAACAGAGGAGCGAATGAGAGCTGAACAGCGGTCTTTAAATGGAAAAAATGATTGAATGCGTTTTGGAGATCGAAAAATAACCTGAAGTTTAATACCCGGATAACATTGCTTAATTATTCTATAGATTTTAGTTTTGATCTGCAAACTATACCTGCCTAGATATGGCATACAAAACAATAGGGCCGTTTTGGCTTCTTGAAGGGCAGGGGGCCTGGGTGCAAACCTTTTATCCAGAAAGGATTTAATAATACGATCTGTTAGCGCCTTAGGAAAACAATTTTTGGATAAGATCCCTTTAATTCGGACAATTTCCTCATGAAAATTTTGATACGATGAGCAAATATGGAATGCTCGATAGACTAACACACTAATCAAGTTAGTCTTGTATATATCGGGAGAAAGGCTGGCGAAATCTGTGTAAAGGCCAGTAAATGTCTTTTTCCTGTACAAACTAGTAGAAAAGTTGGCCCCATCGCGTGTAACTAGAACATCCAAAAATGGTAAAGTGTTTTCCGACTCAATTTCGGTAGTGAAATTGATATTAGGGTGCTGACAGTTGATATAATCTAAGAACATAGTAATATGGTCCCTGTCCCTAAATAAACAATAAGTATCATCTACATATCTACGATACAGTACAGGTTTAAACTCGGAAGGGCAATTAGCTAAATAGCGTTTTTCAAGGTGGCTCATAAATATATTAGCAAGGGACGGTCCCAGAGGGGACCCCATTGCTACACCATCAATTTGATCAAAAAGTTGCCCATTAAAAACAAAATGATTTTCTTTTACAGCAAAGCCCAACAATTTGCGAAACTGCGTGCGGTCCAACGAGCAATCCCTGTATTGTAATTTATCATTTTCATCAAATATCAAGTCGGTACATAAATCTATAGTTTCATCTAATGGGATGTTCGTAAATAAACTAGAGACATCAAAACTGGCCATAACCAATTCCTCATCCGTACTAAATGCGGTAATTTCAGACACAAACGAAAAGGAATCCTTAACAACATATTCATTAATCGTGTAAGGCTGTAAAATGGGAACAAAAAATTTTGCAAGCTTATAGTTGTAAGTCCCTATAGCGGACAATATAGGCCTTGCTGGACAGTTAGTCTTGTGAACTTTGGGTAGCCCATAGAGAACCCCTGGGGTACTACCAGAAGGAAAAAGTTCCTTATAAATTTCTTCAGGAATAGAATTTTGCTTTAATAATTTGTCCCTAAGAAACCGAATTAGTTTGTTTTCACGTTTTAGGCAAAGATCTAGCATTTCACTGTCGAGTTTCTTAAATTTAGAGGCATCTGAGAGGAGGGATTCAACCTTATTAATATAATCAACACGATTGAGAATAACCACCCCATTTCCTTTATCTGGTCTCAAAATAACAATGCTCTTATTTCTAGATAGTTTCTTAAGAGCACTTAATTCAGCTTTACTAATATTTAGAGGAAACTGCGCAGAATCATATCCATAATAGGCAGCCAGAGCTATACTTTTAAGTCTGGTCTTAACATAGTCAAAATTGACGTCCTCCTTGGCAATGGGACGATTTTTCAGACTTCTCGCCAATTTTTCGAAGGGCGTCAGAAAATCACAATAGTCCAGTTTGTCAGGACGTATACTAAACTTAAGACCCCTGGATAGGCACTTTCTTCTCGACGTCGTTGAGAATGTAAGCCGAGTAATTAAATATAACCTTATCGGGGTCGATACCAGATGCTAGATATTCGCGCTTCAAATTTTCAAGTTTACGATTCTGTACAGCTTCAACTCTTATTCATATTTAGTAGATGGTATTGACAAAATCAATGTTTTAGATATTTTTACAACCAGAATTAGTTTCAAATGTTGATTATTATACCTTAAAAAAATCAGCAAACAAAGACCTTTCATTTGTTGTCAAGAACAATTGAATTTGCTGACATCAGCATTTTTAAATGATGACGTAACATGTGCCGCCATTTTGGGTAAATTTTGCAAAATTTGAAACTTTTTCCAGCGGAAGTTGTAGAAAATGCATAGATTTGCGTTTTGCAATACATTTAAAGTATTTTTAGCAAGTTTTGTATCAATTTTTGATCATAAAACCCACTTCGTTGTTGTGACGTCATCAATATTCGTCATTTTCTTCAAAAATAAAAGTATAAAAACACCTTTAGGTATTATTTTTGAATTAAAATTTTTGAATTTTCCTGTTTTTAGAACGAATTAGCTGGATAAACATAAATTTGGACATTTTTCAACATTATGACGTCATAGTGACGTCATCTAATGAGATGGTCACACCCAAATCTGCCAATCTGTAAAGAATGGTTAGTACTACGCCCTTGCCAGGTTTGAATGATTTCCCATTTGTCTAAGGCGACTTATAGAGGGGGGGTGGAAAGCACCCCCCCGGCTATATTAGTTCAAAAAAAGCCCGGTTAAATTAGGGTTAACAACTGACCCAGCAGTGATAGCTAGCACATTCAACAAATTTTTTGTAAAGGTAGCTGGTAATGTTGCAAAAAGTATACCAAGGACAAGAAAGTCTCCCATGTACTATCTTGATAATAGGAATGAGCACTCATTTTTTATGACCCCAACTATTCCTTGGAAATATCTGACATTATAAATTTGTTAAAAACTGGCAAATCTATAGGTCCTAATAGTATTCCAACAAAATTATTGAAAATTCTATCCCCGCATATATGCTCTCCATTGTCAGATATCATCAATTCCGTCTTTTCAGTCTGGCACCTTTCCTGAAAAAATGCAGCTAGCAAAAATAGTTCTTTTATTCAAAAAGGGTTGTCCCTTAACTGCTCCTAATTATAGGCCAATTTCTCTGTTGTCTGTGTTTAGTAAAATTATGGAGAAAATAATGTACAAGCGTCTCTATGATTTTTTGGAACTACATAATATCCTGTTGAATCTACAATTTGGTTTCCGTGCTTCTCACTCCATAAATCATGCACTGATTAGTTTAACTGAATCAATAAAAAATACTTTAGACAACAAAAGATTTGGATGTGGTATTTTTCTAGATTTACAAAAGGCTTTTGATACTGTTAATCATGAAATACTTCTCAACAAACTTGATCACTACGGAATTAGAGGAATAGCATTAACTTGGTTTCGGTCTTATCTTAAAAACAGGAAACAGTATGTATCAGTGAATGGTTATAATTCGAGCAATCTTAATGTTACATGTGGTGTCCCACAAGGATCTGTTCTTGGTCCACTCCTTTTTCTCATTTATATAAATGAAATTGCACAGGCATCTTCTAAACCATTCATAAAAAGCCATTCAATTCAAAGAAAAATGTAAACGAATTTTACACCCACCTTTTTGAAGATTTGAAAGATTTGAGCCCTATGCTCTTCTAAACTGGCATTTTATCTCTTTGCGGATGACACCAGCATTTACTTTGAGTCACAAAATTTAGAACAACTTCAAAAGATTGTAAACAAGGAATTAAAGCATGTCAACAAGTGGCTTGATGCCAATAAACTTGCTTTGAATGTTGACAAAACTAACTTTGCCGTTTTTCATTCATCTAAAAATCCCCTCTATGAAAATATTAACATAAAATTTGGTAAGCAACATGTAAAAAAGGCCAAGCATGTCAAATTCCTTGGTCTGCTTCTAGATGAAAATCTTTCTTGGAAGCATCATTTAAGTGAACTCTCCAAAAAGTTAGCAAGATCATGTGGTATATTCTTTAAGGTTAGACACCTTCTTCCTACAAATGTATTGGTTTCTTTGTACCATTCTCTATTCGCCTCTTTTCTTCAGTATGGAATCGTTGTTTGGGGTCTTACATATGATGCTTACCTCAAACCAATATTCATCCTTCAAAAGAAAATTGCAAGAGCTATTGCCTTTGAAAATCGTTCTGCTCCATCCACTTCTATTTTTCTCACTCTCCGAATTCTTAAGCTGCAAGATCTTTTTGAAATGAAACTGCTAACATTTGTCTATGAATCTGTCAAAAAACTCTCCCCATCTTGTTTTCATGAGTTTTTTTATTTGCTTTCGCAAGTTCATCAGTATGATACCAGGCAAGCACGTAAAGATGACATTTTACTGACACGCAAAAACACTTTGCAATATGGCTTGGAATCTATCAGATATGCAGGTGCAAAATCTTGGAACAGCATTCCCAATGTCATAAGACAATNTTCAAAAGAAAATTGCAAGAGCTATTGCCTTTGAAAATCGTTCTGCTCCATCCACTTCTATTTTTCTCACTCTCCGAATTCTTAAGCTGCAAGATCTTTTTGAAATGAAACTGCTAACATTTGTCTATGAATCTGTCAAAAAACTCTCCCCATCTTGTTTTCATGAGTTTTTTTATTTGCTTTCGCAAGTTCATCAGTATGATACCAGGCAAGCACGTAAAGATGAAATTTTACTGACACGCAAAAACACTTTGCAATATGGCTTGGAATCTATCAGATATGCAGGTGCAAAATCTTGGAACAGCATTCCCAATGTCATAAGACAATCTTCTTCAGTTATGAATTTCCGGCAACAACTTAAGATCCATTTTTCTCCACCAACTACCAGTCCTAGTCCAGATATTAGCAGACATACATAAAGTTATAAAATTGATGATATTCTTATTTAATTGGTGAAATCTTTATTATCAATCGAAATCCAAAGTTTTGTTTCTAACCAAGGGGGTGCTCTCTCCTCGATTAGTTTACCTATTGAGGGAGCTCCTCCTAGAAATTCCCTGCATACAAATTCCCCTGAAAAGTTGTTATTTTGATAGTCTATACTTCCTTATTGTTAATCTGTTGTTCTAGTGTAGTATGTTATGTTGTAGTTCTTTTGATGGCATTTTTATGTAGTGGAATTTTAAAATGAAATGAACTGAACTGAACTGAAGAGATAGCTGATTTGATATGAGCTGAAAAAGAAAGCTTTGAGTCCAGGATAATTCCTAAATGCTTATGTTCGTCTACTTTCTTAACAGGTATGTTATTAAAGAGGATCACTGGATTATCTATTTTCATTCTCTTCCTCGAAAATATTAATTCAACAGCTTGTTTTTGCGGATCAGGATTAAATGACATTCTCCAGTTGTGAGCCCACTGTCCTATCAAATCAAGGTCATGATTCATATCATTGGCAGCTGTATTAGAATCTTCAACTGCTGTAAACAATGATGTATCATCAGCAAATAACTTAACATTGCACTTTAAGCCTACAGCTAAGATCATTTATATACACAAGGAAAAACAAGGGTCCTAAAAAGGAACACTGAGGTACCCCTGCTGAAATATCTCCCCAAATAGAACTCTGTCCATTCAGAACAGTGCACTGTTTTCGATCCTTAAGAAAACTTTGGATTAGAGAAAGAAGTTGTCCTGAGATGCCGCATCGTTTAAGCTTATGAGTCTGTTAAATCGCGTGCCCTGCGTGCCAAGCGTGCCCTGTAATAATCTCGTGCCCTCGTGCCCAAATTTCTGGCGTGCCCTTGTGCCCTTGATATCGGCGTGCCCCCGTGCCTACGTGCCCGCGTGCCCAAATTTTTGGCGTGCCCTCATGCCTTCAGTGTCAGCGTGCCCTCGTGCCTTCGTGCCCAAATTTTCGGCGTGCCCTCGTGCCCTCGATGCTAGCGTGCCCTCGTGCCTTCGTGCCCTGGAGCCTAAATCTTCGGCGTGCCCTCGTGCCCTCAATCTTGGCGTGCCCTCGTGCCCAAATTTTCGGCGTTCCCTCGTGCCCTCCATCTTGGCGTGCCCTCGTGCCCAGATTTTCGGCGTGCCCTATTGCCCATACCCAAATCTCTGGCATGCCCTCAAGTTCTATAAGATGACGTGCTCTTTTGGCCATTTGCCATAGGAAAATATGATTTTAATATATGTAGAAACGTCAAAAGACTATTTTGAGTGGCTTTTATTTCTAGAGTACATTTGAGAAATCTAGATTATAATTCAATTTTGAGTCACAGGAAAAATACCTCATATGGTTTATTTCACAAGCATCATAATTTCGCTAAATGATTGCTGCGGGTATTTTTCAGGGCACGTTTTATTCTTTGTCTGGTGACAGACGTATGATCTATGTATTTTTTGTTCAACTAACCTTTTACGAAAAATCAAAACTATAAGATCACCAAATAATTAAGAAACTCAAGGGCATTGCCAGGGGGTGGACTGGGGTGAACTTGTCAACCCCAGTTTTGTCAAGGTGGTATTTATTCATAAGAAAAAACGATGTAAAAGTGCTGGCTGGGTACAGCTTTCAACATTTAGTTCCATACAAAGTCCATCGCACTTTTTTTGGCTGGCGACGACCTTCAAGAAACTAATGGCCTATTCTACCAGGTGTCCCAAAGAAAACGCTACAGATTTGATCAGAGCTAGCAACAAGAGTTTAGGTCGAATCAATTTCTAATAATTTTTGTAGTAATCCTCGATAGTTAACTTGAAGATGAATGCCTTGTTTGTTGATATTGGTGCATTGAGAGTTAAAATATTAATCTTGAAAGTCCAAATTTGCCTCCATATCCAAACCAGAGCTTTTAGGTTTTGGCCTAAACTGCCTGATGGCTATCTTTTATTCGACAGGAGTAGTTTGAACTTTTTGTAGAATGAAGAACGATGTCTCTTCCGGACGAAATTAGTGAATCTCATTGTCAAGTTAAATTTTGGATTCTTATTCAAACACGTTCCTAAGCACGAGGCTTCCTGCTCGTATTTCGCTATGATTCAGGAGATTCCTAAAACAGCGTTTTTGCAGTTTATGCCAAAACCCAAAAGCTCTGGTTTGGAGGTGGAGGCAAATTTGGACTTTCAAGATTAATATTTCAACTTTAAATTCGCTAATAGCAACAAACAAGGCATTTATCTTCAAGTTAGCTATCGAGTATTACTTTAAAAATTATTAGGGATTTATTCGACCAAAATTCTTGTCGCTAGCCCGGATCAAATCAGTAGCGTTTTTTTGGGACACCCGGTAAATGAAATAATTTATTAATGATCGGATATGTTTGTATACTGGATCGTCCCTAATTTCAATTTGTCACCAACTTTGATTAGTCAACTATAGAATGTCGCAATTTGAAAGATAAAATATAGATGATCTTCTTAGCAATTCTTGTTCTTCTGTTCGTTTTATAGCGAAACTTGAGTACTGGAGAAGACTATCTAAGAAACTTTGTTCGTTTAGCCTAGGTAGCCCAAGGCATATTTTCACTTTTTTCTTGTACTGCGTTCCTCAATTTTACTTGAATATGGTCTAGAAAGCATATGGTTTCATAATGTCTGCTCTATCAAAGCTTAAAGGTCACACTTAATAAAAAGTTCAATAAATCTGGAAATTCAGTCTCAAGGTTTTACAGCATAAGGTCAATTAGCCTGCGATTTAGGTTTCTCGCAGACTAGGGTTTAATTTAACCAAACCTCACAATGTTTCAAAAGCAAACTGCCCCACAACAAATACTCGTTCTTCTTGTAAGAAACGTTTTTGAGAAACTTAACTCTAATTTATTAAAAATTCAAGAAACTTTGTTACTAGAAAATAATCTTGTGTTTTGTCTGGAATCTGTTACTTTTTCTCGGTATTACTTGAGGCAAAGGCATGGCTCCATAAAATTAGCCATAAAAAATTCATGAAGTCACAGGAATTCCCTACCGATAAAACAGCGAGAATTTGAGGAAACTTCTTTAAGAAACTTTCAGTACTCGGAATCTGATAGTTTTAAGAAAATTTAAGTACTGGGTCAATCTTTCAGTTTCGTATTTAAAAGATACATGAACAGTTATAGAGGTTTCAAACTCANCAAGCGTGATGTTATCCCTCCACTGTACTGATGTTAGCCCTCCACCGTACTGAATAGCCTCCACTGTACTGATGCTATCCCTCCACCGTACTGATGTTAGCCCTCCACTGTACTGAATAGCCTCCACCGTACTCAATGCTATCCCCCCCCCCCACAGTACTGATGTTACCCCTCCACTGTACTGAACAGCCTCCACTGTACTGAACAGCCTCCACTGTACTGAACAGCCTCCACTGTACTGCACAGACATTACCCCGGGTGATTGGGACATGCTGCTCAACTCTAAAGCTCCCTCAACAACGTAGATGTGCGCCACGGAGGGGGGTGTCTTCCATAGTAAAATTATATAGGGCTGTGTCTGCTTTTTTTATGTTCTAATCTAGTCAAGGGTATAATCTTCTCGTTTACTAGTCAAGGGTATACTAGGGTATACTTTTTGCGAGTTTAATCTAGCCCGGGCATCATTTTTCTGTCGGTTGGAGTTTTAGTCTAGGCAACGCTACACTTTTTGCACAAATTTTGGTCAAGGTAATGATGCTCTGTGGAAGATGTGAGTGCCACACCTAGATTTATTACATGAGTTCTTGTTTTCGAGTCCTTTTTTCCGCCCATTCCCACTAACGATACCGCACAATACCCATTGCATGAATAAAACACATAGTTTCAATTCAATGGAACAAATCTTAGACTCATGTCATCAGTCTATGACACAGCCTAATTGCAAATGTTGCAGTGTTACCAGAACCTCTTTTCAAATGGCTATCAAAATTGTATGGCTGGGCTTTCTACTGACGAAAACAAACATTTCAAAATGAACTTCCAAGAGACATGCTTACTTTCTGCTGGTATCCAATCATGTTTGTTGCAAAAGATGACCTATGCAGTAACACATCTCGAACGAGGTATGTGATGCAGCAACTGTGAATTTTGTAAAACAAATGATTCTGTTTCACATTTTTAGTGCAGCCAAGCATAAATTTTAACTCTATCTCCCTTTTTTATTTCAATGAGTGAATGCAGAAGTATGTTACCGCAGACAAGATTTGAATCGTTTGTTCACGAAAATTCACTTTTGCTATACCGGGTGAGTAAAAAAAGTTAACACATTTGCAAGTCTTTAGTTTTCTAGCTATTACTACGCAGATTCCTTGAAACTAATTATCATTGTGTAGGTAAACATGTCAACTTAGATAATAAAATTTAGTTGGTTAAAATCGGTCATATCTTTCTCGATTTAAAAGTGATTTTATAAAAGTGTTTATTTCAGAATCGTTCAAAACAACAGGCCTAAACTTCTGGATCAAGTTTTCCAACATTTAAGCTCCACAGCGATGAAAATGAAGCTTATCTTATTACCCAAACGATCAGTTGTGTAGATACAGAGCCCTATTGCACCTTTTACTTGGACATTTCTTTTAGCCGTTTTTCAAGTAGTTTTCAGTATCCTCGTGCTGATTGTTAGCAATTTGATCAATTATTTTAGGCCTGTTTGGAGAATTCTTAGGTTGAACAATTTTACAAAATCGCTCATAACTGGGGAACAATACAACCAATTTAAACCAAATAAATTTTGTTATCTAGATTGACATGTTGCCCACACTACTGTAGCCATTTGTAAGGAACCAGATGAATTGGTAGCAAACTACAGGCTTTAAAAAGTTTTAGGTTTTTTAACTTACCTGGTATATGATCAATATTTATTCTTGATACGATGCAAAAGAAAGAAATATAGTACTCAGAGTACTCAGTTTGTGTGCTCTTGAAATTGCGGTCAACGTGTTTCATGCAGAATTGTCCAGTAACTATCTCCTGCCTCAACTACAAATTTAACACTCAAGTAACCAATCAACTGGAGAAATGATTATATTTACTCAGCAGTGAAGCCAGTGAAGCTGCAAAAAAGCTAATGTTCTTGATGAAGTTGCTAAAATATATAAAATAGTCATATATCATACCCCTTGTACTGCAAATGCGGCAACAATGTCTGCTTTGACCCAACGATTTCATTGAACAACCACATTGATGCAAGCAAAGATGACAGTGCAGTGCGATATCCATCGCGAGATGTGGATTTAGCAGGAGTAGTAAGGCTGATTACAGCAAACAGGAGTTGAATTTTATCTTCAAATGTTTTCGATCGAGGTGTATTCAGATTAGAAAACCCTCCCTTTTTTAAGGTCTGTAATTTCATTTAATAACAACAACATTTACAACACTGTTATTTAATCATAGCTGAAAACAATGCTGTTATTTTGTGCTTAAGACAATACTGCCAGTGATATTTCAAAGTAAGTGAGTCGTCACAGATATTTTAAGATATTACATAAAACAGGAAAATTATGTATAACAGAAAACAGTAATGCTGTAGGCTTAAAACAATACTGCCAGTAACATTTTACAGTAAGAATATTGTTACAAATATTGTAAAATATTACATAAATTAAGATAAACTATGCCAGCAGAACATCAATATTACTGCAAGCTTAAAACTAAACAGCCAGAAACATTTTAAAGTAGGTACGTTTTTACATTTGCTTTTAAATGGTACATGACTAAAGACAAATTATGTACGTATAATAGAGTTTCAGTAATACCTTAGCTCGTAAGATTGAAGATTGAGCAGCCAGCTATGTTTGGAAGTAAAATCTTATTTACAAACAGTCAGCCACAGTAAATCTGCGATAAATTTACAATGCCGGTGACACAATACGTATCCAGGCTACGGTGCATCATAAACTGGAATCAGTTATTATCTAATCATCAGTCGAAGTCTATATTATACAAAGAATTATTTTCAGTTTGATGCCTGCTACTTTTACCCGGGGTAAGACTATTTTTCAAAAATATCTTTCAGCCGGAGATCAGGCTTTCGGATGGAAAAATTAAACAGAGAGAAATGAGAGGAAAAAGGAAAAATCAAATAATTTCCAAAAATATATGATCATGGGTAGGCTATGTCCTGATATGATATATGATAATGGGTAGGCTATGATCATGGGTAGGCTATGTAGAGTTATAAGTGATGAAAATTCTTAATCTCTCAACAGCCTAAATCTTATGGTTTTTTTTTGTGTCGATAAAGTAATTTCTGATCGTAACGACTCCATTTCTAAGTTTCAAATTTGTCTTGCAGATTTTTCTTTCATGCACAATTGATGGTTGTTTTCCGATTGAATCAGGCTGCTTCAAGACCAACGATAAAAGAATTCATTTATTACTTGGGGAGCAGCCAGCTTAAATTAAAAAATGCCCCCAAAATACTGGATTTTGACTTGAGAAATATTTATCAACACCAATATCTTTCCAGTTTCTTTTCGTGGCCTGTTGAAATAGGATATTTTTGGCGCAAACGGCAGTTTAATTTGGTTCAGCTGTAATATTTCGAGAAAAGTCAGCCATCGTTATTTTCATTCTTTGCTTACTGATAAAGGTGAATATCGCTGACAACAATCGTTTAATCATAATCATAATCATAAAATCATAAAAGGAATCTACCTGGTGGAAATACCCGGGTAATTCGAGTAATTTTTAAGGGTTTAAAGCGTTATCATCTTCACACGGAGGAACACTTTGAGGGATTCAAGTTTGTCCATCACTGTTTGTTTTATTTTCTCAATATTTCTCCTCCTGTCTGCAGAAATTCAAAAATTCTGATAATTTGATCTTGCTATCGATCCATTTGGTCTTTAAAAGAGTACTGGCGTGCAGCGGATTGGCTCCTAAAAACAATGGCTACTATTGTTGTACACAGTCACCATTTTCTTCTGTTGTACATAATGGAACATGTTGGTGCAACAATGGGTTCCCAATGTTTTAGAAGCTAATCAGCCACGTGACAGTACTTCTTTGAAGCTGATCATACCTTCCATCGCTCGACCTTTCCCATGCCCATTTTATTTCAAACGACAACTGCGCATAATTGAGCACGGATAAGGACAACCGCTCGAAATTTTCCACCTAGTGTAGGTTCACGTTTAGTAGGATCGGAAGGGTTAAAATTGTAAGCTTTGGGTAAAATGATTAAGGCAAAAAATGAGAATAATGTGTACAAATCTTGATTCGAGACTTCTCCGAGTACAACTGTTTGAATTGCCCTCTTTTTATGTTGCAAACGATGATTAAACAGAACACTTTAACTTTTTTGTAATTTCTTCTTTGTATGTAAATAGTTGGTTTGAATTAGCTTTATTACTATATATTGTACCAACTGTAAATAATTTGATAATAATAATAATAATAATAAAGCAGTTTACGGTCTACTATTTTCAAAAAACCAAACTACCCATTTTACTCCGACCTACTCATTTTACCCCTGCAGGCCTTATTGAATTGTGGAAATCTATTGCTAAACAGCGGAAGCACAACCGGGGCCATTTTGCAAATATATAGCTACGTAAATCAACAAAAGTAGTTTTTTGGCTATGTCGAGCAGCAGAACTATTCTGAGGTACAGATTACCTTAAAAGCAGGGTGAACAATTCCTCCAATCGGCCGTCATCTCTCACAATGACTGTGGTCGATTTTATTAGCCCATTGAGTTGAGCATGGTGGAGCATGGACAGATTTTGTAAATGCAACATCCTATTCTCTTGATTGGCATGACAGAACAAAGCAAGCAAAGATAATTCTGCCTCTGATTAGTCAACCTGTAAAGCTTGATTAACCAACCACCTAGAAATACTTTCAATTTTTTGTGGCTAACTCACTTGTTATGCATGAACAAATTGCTATTAATATAGGATTGGATATTATCTTATGAGAAGGATGAACCTAAACGACTTCCAATTGGAATTTATTCATCAAGTTTCAGAAGCTAAACAAGAGATATTACGATGCTCGCAATAGGCAATAGACCTTTTCATTTGTCAGAAAAGGTTTCAATCGAGCGTCTAAATCTGGTAATTGCATGACCCCCGTTCATGGTAGAAACAGTGCTAGCCGTGGCATGAGGCTGCTTCGGATCTCAGAACACTTTTCAGAGATTTAAAGGTTTCAATTTTGTGTGTAATTCAATCAATTAATTCTCCTCAACTGAGAACTTAAAATTTAACGGAGGGCTTATTTTAATAACAATTATTTAACAAAACTTTAATAACAGCTTATCGTTCAACGCAGATGATTCTATGAGCCTAGGGGATACCTCCAAGTTTTTAGCACGGGGAGTGGGGGGGGGGGTGGGGGGGGGGGCTTTATCGTCCAATAACTGTTGGCCTAGCATCAGCAGCTTCAAATTATGGGATCAAATATTCAAAAATAATTGAAAAGAAGAAAGTGGGTCTCCAAAATTCCAGATTTTGTTGCAGATTATAGACGAGAAAACTATTAAACCACAACACTTTTGTGCTCTGCGCATACCAAATACCATCAACATCATCCTTGTCATAAAGCATATATTCCACTTCTTGGATGCACCTGTAGATGTGAAGGGTTGAATCTTAGTGTATGCTGATTTTTCGANTGATTAGGTCAATTTTTAACTAGCGTGTCTTGTGTCGAGTGCTCATTCCCCTTAAATTTTTATGCGCTGACTTAAAGTTATAATTTAAAATTTTAGATCCCATTAATTAATATCGACCTCCCCGTAACAAAAAGGAAGCACTCACCCCTGGGATGTAGGGATTTCCGCGAGCTCTCTGAATACTTAACGTTACAATGTCATGCATATATTTACAATGGTATCCCGCCATAGCCTTTTCTATCAGAATTGTTAATTGGACCAATGCGGATCATTCTAAGAAGTGGAAAACAGCAGCCGACCACCATCAGAATCACCCAACCGAGCAAACCAATCATAAACAGGCTATCCGTAAACTCAGCAAAGACATTTCCTTTTTGTGAGGGCAGCATGAAGAACTTGTATTTGAACACACCGAGTGATGGCGTCAGCATAATTACTGTGAATATGCAGCCAACGAACATGGAAACGCAGCCTCGTACTGGCCAGCAGTCGACTTTATCTGTCTTGCTCCAACGGTAGAATGTAGTGATTCCTTTCCATAGACTGATGATGGTCAGGCTGAGGAAATTCATCGCTAGCACAGCCAAGATGACGTATGTGCGCTTTGCAAACACTCTTTTGTCATTGCACGTTGGATCTTGGGCGCATTCCCAGCATAGTAACCCTGTTGCTCCCCATCTCTCAGAGTAAAGAAAAACAGCGATAGATGCGCCGGGCACATTCAACGCAAAGCTTAGCAGTGTACCAAACGTGAACTTGAGGTCTGCGAGCTTTTCTGGGTTCTCGATGAGATAATGCTCCTCTCGTTTGCACTTGACTATGAACCAAATGAATGCGACCAAATAGAGAACCAGGATGATGGCTGCCAGGAACAAGAAGAACAAATACACGTCAATCACACGACCAAAAACGTCTATCTTGTCTTGATAATCTCGTTTGTCCCATTCTGATTTGGTGCAGAATTGGTACCCCTTCGTGAAATTCGATTTGTAATCATTTTTCTTTATCAATGCTTTGTACCGATCACGTGACATCTGAGCTTCCGAATAGACCGCTAAGTCGGTACCAAGATCCAAGAGGTTGAGGAAGACAAGAATTGTGAATTCGATAATGAGTCCACGTGTTGTTTTAGGCATTGTGAGGTGACGTCTACAGAGATACTAACTGAGCAGCCAATGTATGAATTTTGTCCTCAAGAATTTTCTGCAACAGAGATTAAAATTCTGTATGTAAAGTTATTGTATGAAATCAAAATGGGCTATTACTTTGAAAAAGTATTTATAATACAATTTACTGTCAATGAAAGCACATGAAATAAAATATCATCCAGAAAATATTTGGTACTTTGGGGTAGAAATTAGTCTAGCCAAAGGTATCATTTTCACAAAAATTGGTCTAACCTACGGTACCATTTTCAAAATGCTGGCGGCACACCCCTACACGAACTTTGACAGAGACCCCCCGTTCTTTGTTGTTGATTATCAATAGACAGAAAGACATTCGCCGTATTTATATTCGTCGATTTCCCAAGAGTTCTAAAATTATCCTGCAAATTTTCTTTCAAAAGTAAAAATAAAATTGCATACACAACCTGCATAATATGATTACAATAATCCTAAATTTCCTTTTGTCTGAACACTTCCATCCAAATTTTGCTCGGCTATTTTGCGAATTTGTGTCATTTCAAAAATTAGGGGAGACTGGGGACAATTGTAACACTTTTTGGATAATGGGTCATATCGCCTAGATAATGATTGATTTCGTTCTTGCAGGTAATTGATACTGTAGTTGCATCTCTTGGAATGAAATAGATCTCACCTTCAATCTATTAGAATCAATTTTTGGGACGTTGTGAACGTTTTAGTATCAGTGGTCAAGTGTTACAATTGCCCTTTAACACGAGGCAATTGTAATACATATATGTATGTATGTATGTATGTATGTATGTATGTATGTATGTATGTATGTATGTATGTATGTATGTATGTATGTATGTATGTATGTATGTATGTATGTATGTATGTATGTATGTATGTATGTATGTATGTATGTATGTATGTATGTATGTATGTATGTATGTATGTATGTATGTATGTATGTATGTATGTATGTATGTATGTATGTATGTATGTATGTATGTATGTATGTATGTATGTATGTATGTATGTATGTATGTATGTATGTATGTATGTATGTATGTATGTATGTATGTATGTATGTATGTATGTATGTATGTATGTATGTATGTATGTATGTATGTATGTATGTATGTATGTATGTATGTATGTATGTATGTATGTATGTATGTATGTATGTATGTATGTATGTATGTATGTATGTATGTATGTATGTATGTATGTATGTATGTATGTATGTATGTATGTATGTATGTATGTATGTATGTATGTATGTATGTATGTATGTATGTATGTATGTATGTATGTATGTATGTATGTATGTATGTATGTATGTATGTATGTATGTATGTATGTATGTATGTATGTATGTATGTATGTATGTATGTATGTATGTATGTATGTATGTATGTATGTATGTATGTATGTATGTATGTATGTATGTATGTATGTATGTATGTATGTATGTATGTATGTATGTATGTATGTATGTATGTATGTTTGTATGTATTTATGTATGTAGTTATGTATGTATGTATGTATGTATGTATGTATGTATGTATGTATGTATGTATGTATGTATGTATGTATGTATGTATGTATGTATGTATGTATGTATGTATGTATGTATGTATGTATGTATGTATGTATGTATGTATGTATGTATCATTTGCCACAAAAAATATTTACAAGTTTTACAATGTAAAAATAGATACAATATAATATCTATACCTATATAGAGGTTGATAATTAAAATTAATCAGTTTTTCTGAAGACTGGGCGAAACTAATCAGCACTGAAAGAAAAAGAAAAAGCGCAAAAGACCAAATCGATGCGATGCCTGTTTTCTTAGAGTAGTTAGGCCCTTTTCAGCGGTACACTATAGATACAATACAATTAATATATAAGGTTAACAATATAAGAACGCCCCTAATTATCTTGGCATTAAAGGGTCAAGATGACATCATTTCCATAATGGTCCCTTAGAAGTGCTTGTAAAACGTAAAATGTAGGGAAAAGGAAAATATAGATCTTGGCGTGTTTTTTGGATAAAAAGCGCAGTTTGTAAGACCAGAGCAAGATTGGGAGAGACATTGCAAGGACTTAGTAGAAGACATACATGTCATCTCCCGTTTGCTGTATATTTTGGAACAATTGTCTTTGATCACATTCTTGAACATGTTAATACTGGTTGTTGATTTCAACTCAGATGGCAGATTATTCCATATTTTCGGCCTTAGATAGGATAGGCACTTTTTTCCTGTATTACTTTTGCGCAATGGAAACTCTAATTTGACCTTGCACCTTCACGTTGTTCGGCCCTGGCTGACTGGGTGGAATATCTCAGCAGTGTAAGCTGGGGTAAATCCTTTGAAAAAAATCATATGTTAACGCAGATACATTGATCTATCCTGTTCTTTTTGGGAGCCAATTTATAGCTTTTAATTCTGTGGCCCCAATATGCGCTGTATTTTTTCAAATTTCGATAAAAACATGGTTGGGGCAAATTTCAGCTATCTTTATTTGCTGACCTGGTCAGCTATCTTTATTCCCCCTTTTTTACATTCATGAGCTATCCATCGTAAAAGTTGTAACGTAGTTATGATCCTAAATATAGGATGTGAAAATATCATTTTTTGCTCAAGAACAAAATTTTCCAGACACAAATTCACTTTGGAAGCACATTTTTACTTTCGTGCTCAAAAACACGTTTTACTCNCTTTTAATTCTGTGGCCCCAATATGCGCTGTATTTTTTCAAATTTCGATAAAAACATGGTTGGGGCAAATTTCAGCTATCTTTATTTGCTGACCTGGTCAGCTATCTTTATTCCCCCTTTTTTACATTCATGAGCTATCCATCGTAAAAGTTGTAACGTAGTTATGATCCTAAATATAGGATGTGAAAATATCATTTTTTGCTCAAGAACAAAATTTTCCAGACACAAATTCACTTTGGAAGCACATTTTTACTTTCGTGCTCAAAAACACGTTTTACTCCCGATTATGTCGCAAACTTGGATAAAAATTCATATTTCTCCACTAGTAGAGGTTTGAAATGATTATGTTCTATGCAAAAATGAGATTCGTTGTTTGTTTTTGCTGCGCGTGAGAGCCAGTGTTACAACTGCCCCATGTTACAATTGTCCCCGGTCTACCCTAGACTACAACTTCTACGTTTTCACCTTATAATGAGTCAAAACATATACCTACAAAAACTAACAAGTTTGGATTTTAGTAAACAGAGAAAGAGATGACGAGCATTTTTCCCGCCAAAACTGTTTGATTTGAGGTATGGGTCAGAAAGAATGTCTCCCTTTTGCTGCAAGGCTCATATGCTCTAGGATATCTTTGCAGCCATTTTTAAGACCATCGTCTCCATACTTTTGTACCATACCGCCAACCGCGGTGACTTTGTTCAGTTTTTGACGTTTTTTCGTCATAATTCTGATCAAAAATGGTGACCTGTAACAGAGCTTTTTTATGACAGCAATGTGCATCAAAAGAATAATATACAAAAACGAAAGGATAGCTTGGTGCTATTTTCAACTTATGTTGCAGCTATGAATAAGTAGTCAAAGTCTCTCCGATCCTTAAGTTGAAACTCAATCGGACCTTTGACGTCAAAACTGTTTTTGAGACAGACAGTTGTAAAATTGAGGCATGAGCACTCTAGCGGTCTTCTTTCCAAATCTAAAAACACTTTAATTATAAATGCAACAAGGTCTGAAAAAACCTCGCGTTTAATGATCACCCCCTTTTTAGAGTTTAGAGAGGAAGTACAAGTATGAATCTGTCGTCTGAGGCTAGCCTTTAGTTGCTGGCTTGCAAACTTTTAATGAGCCTTTATCATAACTGTTTGAACCTCCTTTGGTCAATCCCTGGGTAGTCAATCCCCAAGTAGCAACTGGTTTGACGACGGAGTGATTAAAGTTGTAAAGGTTGAGCGATCAAAGTCATACTACTAATCTAAGTCACCTCTCTTGAACGTAAGTGCATATGCATTAATATATCATAGCTAAAGCTTAGTTATCGTCAATAAAAATGCTGATGCATTTTAAACCAGGCGTACGATGTATTTGTAAGAACTAATGGCTTCAAAGTTGGCTGTTCTAGATATAACTGGATACTTTCCGTCTGCAGGAATGAGATGTAGAAAGTATAGGAACATAGTCGCTATGAGGAGAGCGCACTGGCTACAAGCAATTCAATTCATCGGCAGATAGATAGCGAAATAGCTGATTCAGAAGTGAAAATTCATTTCACTAAAATAGGTTTTACCGTATGGAAGCAAATTCATGAGTTATTCCACCTAAGGAAATTCATGAAGGAAATTCATGAGTTATTCCTCTTTTTGAAAGTGTTTGCAGAAGGACTAAGCAAGGCGATAAATAATTTTCAGTAATCAACTTTGACCGCCAGGAAGGAGAAACCTCACTTGAAAATGTGTCTTCTGCAAAATATAAACAATACTTACTTCAGATTCATTGACGATTGTATTATACAATTTTACGGATCCTGAAGCGAAGAAACTGGTTGGAATTGGATCGACTTTTGAGCATATCTTAAAGATTTTGCAGAAACAGCTTCCAAGAAAAATTGCCAAAAGCTTCAGTACCGTATGACCAATATTGATGAAATAAATGCTCACATCTAGTCTTTGCGATATAAATGGATACATACCGGGTGTCCCAAAAAAGTATACAGATTTGGTCAACCCAAACGATTAGAANCTTTGACCGCCAGGAAGGAGAAACCTCACTTGAAAATGTGTCTTCTGCAAAATATAAACAATACTTACTTCAGATTCATTGACGATTGTATTATACAATTTTACGGATCCTGAAGCGAAGAAACTGGTTGGAATTGGATCGACTTTTGAGCATATCTTAAAGATTTTGCAGAAACAGCTTCCAAGAAAAATTGCCAAAAGCTTCAGTACCGTATGACCAATATTGATGAAATAAATGCTCACATCTAGTCTTTGCGATATAAATGGATACATACCGGGTGTCCCAAAAAAGTATACAGATTTGGTCAACCCAAACGATTAGAATTTGGCATGGATCAATCCGAAATCATTTTTAAAACAATACTCGATAGTTAACTTGAACATAGATACCTTGTTTGTTTACATTGGTGCTTTGAGAGTAGATATATTAATCTTCAAAGGACAAATTTGCCTCCACTTTGGCGTTTTGGCCTAGCTTTGGCGTTTTGGCCACCAGAGCTTTGGCGTTTTGGCCTAGGCAAATTCTTACAGCACAGCGAATAAATCAACAATAATTTGAACCAGGAGGAGAAAAATTAAAAACTGCACAACAAATGCAGTTTCACAAAACTTTCACAAAATATAATTTACGTGACGCTTATCATCAAGGGAGCTCCGAAGTAAACTTTATTCATTTTAAGTGAAACAAAAAATGGATATTGCTTTGGCCAAAACGCCAAAGCTCTGGTTGGGAGGTGGTGGCAAATTTGTCCTTTGAAGATTTATATCTCTACTCTCAAAGCACCAATGTAGAGAAACAAGGTATCTATGTTCAAGTTAACTATCGAGTAATGTTTTAAAAATGATATCTGATTGATTCATGCTAAATTCTGATCGTTAGGGTTGACCAAATCTGTATACTTGTTTTGGGACACCTGGTAGTTTGTGTTAACTCACCACTGTATTAACTCAGTCACAAATTTATGGATAACTCACACTGTACAATTATTTCAGCAAATACCAAGTACATTGATCCTTTTCTTACCAAAAATCTTTGAAATAACTTGTCAGTTACATCTGCGAGCTTCCGTCCAATTTTGATTTTCTTGCTTCTGGAATATGTTCCTCCCTTTGCTTACTTGCAACAAGTAAATTTTGATTTAAGAAAAGTAATACGAAAGAAGACATTTAGTATGGCGCGACTGTAAAGAACATAGTATAATGTTGATCAAACAACAACATCTTCAAACTTAGCGAGTATCTGAAGATGTTTTAAAAATGTTTTGCAGCTGCAAGTAGGTGAGAACACATCATATCCTAATATCTTAGACGGGGGTTGCAGGACCGAATGAATCGAACAATATTCAGACCTTCAAAAATTGATGGAAGTTTGCTTTTGAATCAAAGAATTTTTATCTTGCTCAGTTATAGCGATGACTTAGCTAAATCATTTTCACCATTAACAACAATTCTTCTCCTGCTGTCGAAAGATCTTGAAATAAGAATTTGAGCCAAAGGTTTGATAAACATCGTAACACTTGGGAAGGTGATATGGTATGGTGCAAGTTGCGAGTTGATGTTCCGAGTTTCGAGTTACACTTATTTGGCGAGATACGAGTCACAAGTTGCATTTATTGCACGAGTTACGAGTTGCGAGTTGCACTGAATTTGCGAGTTTCGAGGTGAAGGAAAGTTGCGAGTTAGAAACCCAAAACTGTGAGTTGAAACCAAGATACTAAGATTACAAGTTGCCCTCTTTCTTTTGAAATATTGCTTTTGTTGGCACACCGAAATGTTTTTAAAGTCGCATTTCAATTTGCAACTGTTTTCCTTTTCGATTTTCTTTAATAGCGAAGCGTTTTTCCTACATTGATAGCATCAGAAATTAAGACAATTATTAAGAAATGTTTGGTACGAAAAGCCGGCCTCTGAAACCAGGTACACCCCTGGACCTAATATCAAAAGTTTCTTGTGTATAACCAAATTTATTTCGGTTGATCAGCTGTGCAGCAGAAACCCGTAGACAAGGCACAGCAGTCTAGGTCCCAAATTAAAGTTTAGGCCCTTAAAATATTCTTTATAAGAAGTCGTTAATAAGAAACTATATACCAATTCTTCAAATAAAAAGAAATGTTTACAATCTGCAGCTTTTTTCCCCCAGTCACTCAAAAATATTGCCGTAAAAGGAGAGTTCATTCTCTTTGCCTTTCAAGCGACTTGTGCAAGTCCATTTGAATTGTTGAGTCAAGAAATTGAAATAAATTAAGCTCGGAGGGTATGCTTCGATTTAACAAAAACACCTGCCGTACTTATTTGTTTATTTGAGAGGCAACACCCTCCTGTAAAGTCTTGTATTTTTTGGCAAAAACATTCTTTGCTTTTCGAGACATTGGCAATAATTCCGCATACACTGTTTTGCTTTTCAAATCTCGTTAAGTCTTTTCGAAAGAGTGATACGCAACTCGTGTCCGAAGATAAACATAAATGTAAACATAAAAAGCCATGTCCAATTTAAACTTGAGAAAAATTACTTGTGCAGACAAAAACAAAACAGCTATAATGATTTACAGTCAACATTAATCATTGTCTAATGCATTGTCTAAGCCAGCGGCGTGGCCACTGCAGATCAACTCGAGGGTATTACAATGAGGGGGTTCGGGGCGAAACCAACAGGAAATTTTGAAGAAACGCTCTCTACTTTGGCATTGAACACCTCTCCCGATTCCATGTTTGCTAGTGCTAAACATGAATTTGGAAATTTTTGTAACAGCTTCTTTTAAAAATTAGCATCCCCAGGAAACATTTTGAGAAAAAATAATTTTCTTTGGCTTAGAAGGCCTACCTCGATCTGATGTTTGCCAGTGCCAATTGGACACTTTGACAGTATTTAATCACCACTTTCAGGACAATGTTTGAGTAAACACCCTTATTTTGGCTCAGAACGCTGCTGACAATCCAATACTTGCCTGCCCCTAAAAGCCATAACAATTCTTTCCCTACCCTACGTACACCCAACCAATTTCTCCTCGTTTTTGAAAGGACCTCGAGGACCATATTTTGACAAAGTTCGATACTTTAAAATATATGAGGTCCTTAGTCTTTTATTGTAGAGTCGATTACAATCAACATAATTTCCATTAATTAAGATTGAGATATCGTGCAGGCCTGGGGCCCCTTGGTCTCGTTTATCATATCCAAAACACCGGTATATACTTTGAATCCGTAACAAAATTATAAAAGATCAGCTTTCCGTTTGCACTATTCTTGTGTTCTTGCTAATCCGTATAACTTTTGTCCCTTTTATCTGTAGAAAATTTTGTTCTGGAGCAGTGTATGCGCTCTTGAACCGTAAGAACTTTGTAACGGATCGAAATTGTACCGGTGCCGTGTAAATGTGGTCTAAGTTTGAGCGGTCTCAGCTCGTTTTGATAATTGAGAACAGGGACTCATTGGAAAATCAAGAATGTACCCCCGTGTTAAGTGGCAGCTGCTTTCGTGCGTAATGATTGGGAAAAAGAGCACAGGAGGCAGGTGCGGCGCAGCTTAAAATCAGATTATTAGATATCTTCAACGCTCTACAATAAGACTAGCCCCGAAATGTGCAAAAGCAGAATATTTTTGTCGAGCAATTTCACAAATCGATTGGGAAGTGTTTCGTTGCTTGGCAACAAATCGATAGCAAATGTCCTATGTATGAGCGACTACTTACAACAGGTACTTGAAAATGCTTTCATACTGGCAGAACGTTTGTATAATTTCAAATGAAGATAAATGCGAGAAGTTCGTCGGGTTTCAATGGTTCTTACTGGGCAGATTTGCAAATTAGTAAATTTAGTAGGATTGTGGGCATATTTTAACGCATTTCGAGAAGATATATTTCAAAAAACTCGCTTGAAAATAATTTTTATCTGAAAATAATCATTAAGATAATTATAATTTTCAATTTGTTTTCGTCTACTCTACATTCGTTTTTTTAAAGGTTACGGCAAACGTTTGTAGCACAAGCAGGCACAAGATTGGGTTTCTCTCCCCGAGAGCCAAATTATTAGCGGAATCTAGTGAAACTATACATCATTCGATGCGTAAGAATGTAGGGATTCTAAGCATATCAAAATAATTTGCAAAGATTACAAAATGATATTTTCCAGGCAACTTTATTGCTTAAGAGAGCATACCTCCTTCGAAAGCTATTTTGTACCCTTGCATTTAACGTAACAAAATCTAACTTATATCAACAGGAAGCTTAAGCTACCAAATGTGTTTTAGAGTCTTTAAAGTACTCCTTCCCTCGAAACTACAGGCTGTCATAAATTTGCAAATAACTTCTCTGCCCTCCTACAGTTGTATTGGGATATAAAAGGTGGACCAGAGAACATACCAAGATTCTGAGACACAATTTGCTTGCCTGAAGCCTGCTCTGGTAGTGTGCAAAATGTGTATAGTAATATCTATTAGGTGGCGGCAAAAAGACAGAAGACAGAAAAGGCGGCCATTCTTGCTCTCTGTCAAATCTCACTCAACTCACAACACGTGCATGTTACTTCATGTAAGGTACATGTAAGATACTTCATGTAATATCATCACATCCCCTTTATTTTAAATAAACAATCCATCAGTCCATTAAAGTTCTACTGGGTTAATTCAATTCTTTTCTTTAATATAAACATCAGTCCATCAGTCTATTAAAGTTCCTCTTGGTCAACACAAGTTCTTTCATTTCTCTAAAGTTCCTTTTTAGTTCAAAGTCTCAATAAGTCTGTTTGTTTTCGTTACTTCTCTTCCTGATCTTGTCCTAACTTTACTTGCTCTCTCTGGACTCCCAATCTCTCTGCTTTCAGTTCCTGGTCTTTCTAACTCTGGTCTCTCTAACTCTGTACTCTTTGCATCTGTATCATTGCTAACTGCATCATTTGCAATTGGATTATCATTTGCATATAGGCATTCATCTAAAATTGGCTTTTCAATAGATGAATCTGTACTTTATTATTATTATCAATTTCTTTACCGTTGGATTACAATGCAAGGATAGCTAAAAGTAATTAGCTAATTAATTCCAACATTAAAACTTTAAAATACAAATATTACATAAGTAAAATAGTGAATAAAATATTTACAAGTCATCAAAAGTATACAGTATAAAAGCAGATATCTAAAAATATTTATTATAAAAAGCCCAGGTTCGGAATAAAAATGCGGCATAATTTGCATGGACAAGTTTCTCCGTACCAATGTTTTATCTTTGTTTTAAACTGACAAAGGGATTCTGAATTGCGAATTGTTGGTGGTAATGTTTGCCACAGCTGCGGACCTTTGAATCGGACGCTTTCTGTCCCGTTGTTAACAGATCTCACTCTTGGTTGAACAAATTCATTATTGTTACGCAAATTGTAGTGACTTGTATTTTCACAGAAGATTTCCTGCATAAATGAAGGGTTCTGGTCATTTTTGGTTTTGTACATCTCAGTCATAAGTATTTGCAAGTTCTTTGCATGAATAGTAACTGCACTGTCCTTCTGTAATAGCTCACTAAAAGTAGATTCAGTATCCTTGTATGTAATTCTCAAAGCCCTTTCTTGTATTTTGTTGATTTTTTTGTTAAGCTGCCTGCTGTGAAACATCCAGATTAAAGGACAGTATTGAAACTGACTCGTAATAAATGCCCTCATGAGGGTTCTTAGTTTGCTCTGATCCATATATGGGGATATGCGGGCAAGTGCATACAGTTTATTGNGTCTCAGGAATTCCATGTCTAGCAAAGACAGACTTCATTACCTTTGTTACTGTGGCACTTGACTTGTTTCTTATACTGCCAACCTCAGGATAACTAGAATATGCATCAACAAGAACAACATAATCTTTCTTGTCTACCTCAAACAAATCTGTACCCACTACTTGCCATGGTCTTGTTGCTGCTGGATATGGTTTTAATGGCTCTTTTAACTGCTTATGTTGATACTTTTGGCACACTTCACAACTTCTTACAATGTTGTCAATATCTTGATTCATGTGTGGCCAAAATACAACTTGTCTAGCTCTGTGTTTGCATTTTTCTCTACCTAGATGGCCTATGTGTATTTTATGCAAAATTTCTTTTCTCATAGCTCTTGGTATCACTATCCTTGAGCCTTTCAAAATCATGCCTTTATGTACAGACAGCTCCTCTCGAAAGTTCCAATATTGTTTGAGCTCTGGTCTACAGCTAGACTGTCTGCTTGGCCATCCCTTTGATATAGTTTCTTTTAACATCTCTAGTTGGTCATCTTTCATTGTGGCCTCTATGATCTCTTTTTGCTTGTCATCAGAAACCTGCATATATGACAGTACTCCATCTACATAAGCTTGCAAATCTTTTTCAAGGTCAGTTTCTGCCCTCTGAACAAGTGATCTTGAAAGTGCATCAGCTGTATGCATCCACTTTCCGGGTGTGTATGATACTACTATGTCATACCTTTGCAGCCTCAGTCTCAATCTTTGAATTCTCAACGGGCTTTCACTTAGTAGTTTCTTGAAAATTGTGACAAGTGGCTTATGGTCTGTCTCAACTTCTATTCTATGGCCATAAATATATTGGTGAAATCTTTCACAAGCAAATGTAACAGCTAATGTTTCAAGCTCAATTGGTGCATACCTTGATTCACAGTCACTTACAGCTTTTGATGCATAAGCTACTGGCACCCACTCCTTATCATGGTATTGTTGCAATATAGCCCCTAGACCAGCTTTGCTTGCATCTGTTGACATCTTAATGGGCTTCTTTGGATCATAGAATTTCAAAACAGGTTATTTTGAGACAATTTCTTTCAAGTTACCCCATGCTTTATCTTGCTCATGACCCCAGTCCCATTGGTTTCTTTGGTCTAAGAGTGCTCTTAATAGCATAGTTTTCACTGAAATATCTGGAATGAATCTACCTAAATAGTTTATCAACCCCAAGAATCTCTAAAGTTCTTGTTTATCTCTTGGTCTTTCCAGCTTTAGGATTGCTTCAACCTTTTTTGGATCTGGTCTTAACCCACTTGCTGATATCTTGTCACTTAGGAAAGTGAGTTCAGGTACTGCAATCTCACATTTCTCTTTCTGAAGCTTAAGGCCTACTCTTTGTGCAGTTTCCATGACTTTCTCTAGCCTTTTATCATGCTCTTCTTTATCTGAACCCCAGACTATGATATCATCCATTGATGTATCTACTCCATCCAAATGAGCAAATAGTTTATGAATGACACGATGGTAAATTTCAGGGGCACTGGAAATTCCGAATGGTAGCCTAAGATATTGGTACAGAGACGTAGGAACCGGGGTGGCACTGGGGGCACGTGCCCCCCCCAAGATTTTGAAATAAACAAAGAAGTGCCCTTTTTGCTTCAGGAAATGCCCCTTTAGCTTGCTGAAAAAAGTGCCCTTGAAGTGTCGTGCCCCTCCAAGTTCAAGATGCTTCCTACGGCCCTGTATTGGTATCTCCCAAATGGTGTATTAAATGTGCACATCTCTGAGCTTTTTTCATTTATTCTCATTTGCCAGAAACCCGTTGAAGCATCTAACTTGGAAAATATTGTGGCATTTGCAAACTTTGCTGTGATTTCTTCTCTAGTGGGCAACTTGAAGTGTTCTCTCTTTATTGCATTGTTCAAATTTCTTGGGTCAAGACAAACACACACCTTCCATTAGGTTTAGTGACCAGAACAAATGAATTTACCCATTCTGTTGGTTTTTCGACCTTCTTAATGACACCAAGATTCTCCATTATTTCTAATTCTTCTTTAAACTTATCATAGAGTGCAAATGGTACTTTCCTGCAATATTCTATCACTGACACAGCATCAGCAACTAATTCAATGTTTACAACATGTGGTAAACATCCTAATCCTTTGAAACAATCTGAGTATTTCTCAAAAAACTGTTGCTCGTCTGATGCATTAGTTTCTTTCTCAACAACAAACACTCTCTTTATAAGGCCTAAATTATCCGACGATTTCCTGCCAAGGATTGGCTTAACATTGTTTGGACTTATAACGAACAGTGTCCTGAGCGTCATTCCTTTGTGGCTAATTGGTAAGATACATTGCCCTTTCACTGGTACATCTCCCCGTCATATGCCTTCAACTTGATGTTTGAGTGCCTCAATTTCGGTCTGTCCCCAAGTGTAGAAACATCTTTGTAACTGAGAATATGGACATCAGCACCTGTGTCTAAAATCTTTGGAACAATTAAATCAGTTATTTGTATGGGGACAACCCACTGATCATTCTTAGGATTTGATTCCATTGAAAAAACATGAAATTCTTGATCATCATCTGTTTCATTTTCTTCTATTGCGTTTACTTCTGTCTTTTGGCTGTTTTTACAAAATGATTTATTTTGCCACATTTGTGACATTTTTGTCCCATTGCTGGACACTGTTTGCCATTGTGCACATATCCACATCTTCCACATGAATCTCCTTTATTGTGTCTTTCTCTTAAATCTTGATATTCTCCCTCTCTTCATTTTCCTTTAGGCATCCTGGAAATTGCATGAGCTTCAGCTGTTGAATCTACAAGGATTCTCATATGTTGGCTAGCTACTTCTGCTGCTTTGCAAATATCTATCGCTTTCTGTAGAGCCAAATCTTTCTCTCTCAGTAACCTTTCTCTAGTACCATCATTATTAATCCCTTCAACAATGCGGTCCTTTATAATTTACTCGGTCAGTTCACCATATTCACAGTTATTTACTAAAATCTTCAAATCAGTAACAATTGGATCGAACTCCTCGCCTACCTTTTGTCTTCATGAATTGAATACATGCCTTTCGAAGGTCATGTTTCGTTTGGGCGTACAATTTTCCTCAAATTTTTCTATCAGTGGTGCAATTTTATCTTTCTCATCAGTTCGATCGAAAATGTATTGAATACCTCTATGGCAGCCTCTCCAGATAATGCTAGGAACGTGGCACACTGCAATTTTTCGGCCTTTTTATCTTTCTCTGTTGCCGTCATGTATAACTCGTACTTCTGGCGCCATCTTCTCCAGTTTTCTGCAATGTTATTCAGTTCAGTTCAGTTCATTTCATTTTAAAATGGCTGTATTTTAAAATTCTGCATGGCTGATATGGCAAGTTTTATTGAATAATTTATCACAAATGATCTTTATGAAGTTTTAAAGAGTTTCGACAAGTGTTCTTGTATTTGTATCATGGAATTTATGGCGTTTGAGAGTGGTTTTGAGGCAAATGGCAGGTAAAACACGTGCAGCTTCGAGCAAGGCTTCAGGCACAGAAATGTCCGATGATCTCAAGTCATACCTCGATCATCGATTCGATGAACTCCTGGTAAGCCTGGCAACCAAGGATGATGTCAAGGATTTAAAGGCAGATGTAGCCTCAATTTTGGCAAGGTTGGATGAACAACAAGAAAGATTGGATCTCCTTGAGGAAACCGTTGAGGAACAAGGAAACCGCATCGAGCAAATTGAGTCAGAAAATGAGATTCTCAAACGGCACGTGGATCTTTTGATATCAGGACAGGATGATCATGAACAGTATTCTAGAAGATTGTGCCTACGCATAGATGGAATGGAAGTACCCTCGCCAGGCGAGGATGAAACAGCTGAACAGTGTCTCGATAAGGTATTGAAAATTTTCGAGAAAATGGACGTCCAGATCCCAAACTCAGTGATAGATCGTGCCCACCGGATTGGCAGACCAAAGAAACCAGCAGAGCCTTCTGGCAAGGTCACCCAACAAATCATCATTAGGTTTGCAACCTGGAGGCACAAAACAATGGTATATCGGGCAAGGAAGAAAGCTCCAAAATATATCAAATTCCGTCTTGATTTGACCAAGAAGAGACTGAATTTACTGATCCGGGCTAATGAGATCCTGAAACCACATCCAAACTGGTTTGCATTTGCTGACGTAAATTGTAGAACGCGTGTGAAAATTGGTGACGATTTCACCTTCTTTAACTCCGAGGAAGAACTTGAAAAACTGATATTGGCAGCAAACAATGATCCCGAAGATCCAGGAGAAGCAGAAGAGGCAGGAGAAGCTGACTGACTTCGTTGTTATTGAGTATTTTTGTGTTGTTTTTCTAGTCTGACCTAACGAAAGTAATTGGTTTCAGGCGGGCGAATCTTTAAAATTGTTGTACGTATTTAAGCGAGGGGCACTTCACTCTATCGGAAAGTGTACGTGATTTTGCTATTAGAAAAAAGGATTTTCGAAATTTTCAATTTTTATTTTATTTTATTTATTTATTTATTTATTT
>REGM01000254.1:303589-325264 GCA_004194415.1 Aurelia aurita | reverse complement strand
AAAACTACCTTCGGATGCTAGGTAGCAATATAGAAAGAAAAAAAAAAGCTGGGCTCCAACCCAATCTGTCTTTGTCTTGATTGTTGGGATCAGGAGCGGTTGGGAGCCAAACATTTTCTGTATTAGTTTTTCATGAAATGCTCAAAATTAAATGTTAACAATTTATTTGCGAAGCACAATTACATCTGCAGTAACAAAAGATTATCAAGAAACAAAGGTCTTTGTTTGATAAAATGTGTAATGGATTTAGTAGCCAGACAGGTCAAAAGCTTTGTTGACATCAGGTCAACCAATTGTAACCTGTTGTATTGAGTTTTGCTTCTAAGAATTTTGGGCTGAGAAACAGGAAGTTGAATCTACAGATAAATCATTAAATTTCTAATGAACTTTAGACATTGGCCAAATTGGTGATTTTGGCAGACATTCCATAATATCTCAGGGGGAATAAATGCTGCAGAACTAGTTTACAGCTCATTTTCAACGTATTAGAAGGCTAAATAAAATTGATTGCACAAAATTTCACATGTATATTTCACAAGTATATTTCACATGTATACTTAGACCCAATATTCCTTTTTTAGATTCTGAACCAAGAACCCCTTTTACCACTTCTTAGTCAAGAAATTCTGCAATAGTGGTTGATATGGCACTTGTTCAATGTATTCTATTTGAACAATGGATGAAGTTGACATTTAGGGGACTGGGGCCTATATCCAATACTTTGGATTTCTAAACAAAAATCTTCTATCTGGTACATTTCAAGATGATCACTTTGGTAGATAAAGTACTTACGAAACATGGTAAAGAGATTTGAATGCAAAAAAACGAGAAGATTTAGCACACTGGGCCTTTCTGACTTATGGCATCATCAGGGTGTGACTTTAAAACAAAATGATGATCAGATGCTATCTAAGAGGTTCCTATGCACATAATATTGTACCAAGGATACTTCTTAGGATACACCTTATGAAAATAACTTAACCTTATCAAGCCTGGGTGGGAATGAGCCCCCCCCCCCTAGCAGCTTTTCTGCTGTGTATCCATACTGACTGCTCTTACCTCTCTGTAACTTCCTGACTTTTATTTTTGTCTTCTTACATTCAAAATTTTATTTTTTAGAAAACTGAAATTCTTACCGCTAATTTTGAATAAACCCTATAAAATCTACAGGGAACTTGAGAAAATGATGCGTAGCTAAGAATACAACCTATTTTTTTATGCTCTATCAAACTGACTACTTATTTTGAAATTTGGACTAGAAATTCGCCGTATTTATGCAATGCACAATTCGCAAATTCTTTGAATTTTTTGTATGATGACATCATCATTTTTTTATAAATTTTTTTTGCAAAGTAAATGCAATTTGACCACAGAATGCATAAAAATTGGACTGATATCCTTACTGATTTCCGTTTTCTGGTAACCAGTGATTAAAATTTTTAGTACTGAACCCTTATGATTTTGAACGTCATGAGGAGGTCACATGACAGATCTAGAAATAGGTTTCATTTTTGGGTTCATCTCATGATGTATATACTATAATACACTAATAATGTTCTATAAGTCTCATGGCTCTATGTTGTACAGAAGCTATGTTGTTTATTCGACTTAGATTAGTTTCTTTTAGACGCTAGACAAATATTGAATTAAAATAAGATGACAAAACCGAAATAAAATAGGGGGGCCGAATCAGCCCCCCTAGTCTTCCTGGAGCATCAAATACCCTAGGCTTCACAGGGTTAAGGATTCTAAAAAACTTAGGCCCTTTCTTGGGACACCGCACCCAAAATTTCCCTAATTAAAGCCCCCCCCCATTTATCTAGATTAGCCAAGGGAAAGGAAAAATCATGAACCATTCTTTCAGAGAATGTATTGGTGTACAGGGTGACTCAATAAAATTTCCCCCTGCTTGAAAAATCATTGCACAGCAAAATTAGTTGCGCTATAATCATAGAGATTGATTTTTCTAATAACGGGTACCCCNAAAATTGCAAAAAATTGGACTGATAATCTTACTGATTTCCGTTTTCTGGTAACCAGTGATTAAAATTTTCAGTACTGAACCCTTATGATTTTGAACGTCATGAGGAGGTCACATGACAGATCTAGAAATAGGTTTCATTTTTGGGTTCATCTCATGATGTATATACTATAATACACTAATAATGTTCTATAAGTCTCATGGCTCTATGTTGTACAGAAGCTATGTTGTTTATTCGACTTAGATTAGTTTCTTTTAGACGCTAGACAAATATTGAATTAAAATAAGATGACAAAAACAAAACCGAAATAAAATGGGGGGGCCGAATCAGCCCCCCCTAGTCTTCCTGGAGCATCAAATACCCTAGGCTTCACAGGGTTAAGGATTCTAAAAAACTTAGGCCCTTTCTTGGGACACCGCACCCAAAATTTCCCTAATTAAAGCCCCCCCCCATTTATCTAGATTAGCCAAGGGAAAGGAAAAATCATGAACCATTCTTTCAGAAAATATATTGGTGTACAGGGTGACTCAATAAAATTTCCCCCTGCTTGAAAAATCATTGCACAGCAAAATTAGTTGCGCTATAATCATAGAGATTGATTTTTCTAATACTGGGTACCCCAAAAAAAGTACTCCTGTTTTAAAAATCATCACAACTCGATTATCAAACCTAACATACAATTTTATTTGTAACCTCTTTTGTCAATGATCCAAATATAAAATCTTTGTTTTCAAAGCTTAAAGGGTAAAAAATTACACGTTGAAAAACCATATTTTGAGCTATCCTTTTTCAAGCAACATAGTAAATCTTGCCTAAGAGCCAACAATTTTTCAATTTTTCATTATCTTTCAAGTCTCCAATAATAGTGTACGTTTCTTTCTTTCTTTTATGACCAAATTAGAAGCTTAAGATACAAAAAGAAATTAATCTGGTAATCATCAGTGCTTTTTGCAGTATGCTTCAAAACCAGGCAGCCCTAAAAAGAGCTGAACTTGCTAATTTTGAAACGAATCACAAGATTGGCTATACTGGGAAAACTAATTTGGTCTTTGAGCTACTTGTCAAAAAAAGGAATTTGAAGATCAGCCATTTAATCAAATTTTGATGATTTTTCAAACAGGAGTACTTTTTTGGGACATCCGGTAGTTGAAAGATTGAAGTAGTTCTTGAATTTTTTGGTGATTTTCAAAGTAGTAGTCCCTTGGTAAAAGACGATCCCTTAAATACGAATACATTGCTCTGATGAAAGCTAACATAAAAAACTGAAAAACTAAAATTGATTCCTGCACGTGGTGATAGGCTCGAAGTCTGACACTGATAACCTTATATTTCCAAATATGACAAAATCTGACAGACCGCCGACAATTCTATTACGCCTGAGTGGCATGGCGTATTAGATTGGTGGCAGGAATTTTCGGGATCTGGAGGTTGGTCGTTCGGTCCCCGGCAGGACCTCGCTTTTCTAGTGATGCTAGCTTACTCGTATTAATGTTATAACAAATTGATTAATTTTTATTTCAATCAATGAAACTGGCGTTGGTCGCATTTATAGCCAAAGTAGAGGGCGTGGTCCGGAAAAAATTTCTGGGGCTTTAAATAAAATTTGAACTGACTATCTCCTCCGCAGAGGTATTTTATCGTCTTTTTAATGGATCTGTCTTAAGCCTTGCGATAGCATGATCTGAAAATATAATTGACGCCTCGAAAAATCAAATCAGAAGCATTTCGTAGCAAAGCAGCTACAGGACAAGGCAACATTATGTGGAGAATGATATTAAAGACGGTTTTGTGCGCATGCTGATCACTTCAGCTTTAATAATTACCGTGATGTGAAATGCAATGGTGTCATTGTGACAAAAGGCCACATTTTCAACTTTACGAACTTTTGAGCGACTGCTGTTGCNAAACTAAAATTGATTCCTGCACGTGGTGATAGGCTCGAAGTCTGACACTGATAACCTTATATTTCCAAATATGACAAAATCTGACAGACCGCCGACAATTCTATTACGCCTGAGTGGCATGGCGTATTAGATTGGTGGCAGGAATTTTCGGGATCTGGAGGTTGGTCGTTCGGTCCCCGGCAGGACCTCGCTTTTCTAGTGATGCTAGCTTACTCGTATTAATGTTATAACAAATTGATTAATTTTTATTTCAATCAATGAAAATGGCGTTGGTCGCATTTATAGCCAAAGTAGAGGGCGTGGTCCGGAAAAAATTTCTGGGGCTTAAAAGAAAATTTGAACTGACTATCTCCTCCGCAGAGGTATTTTATCGTCTTTTTAATGGATCTGTCTTAAGCCTTGCGATAGCATGATCTGAAAATGTAATTGACGCCTCGAAAAATCAAATCAGAAGCATTTCGTAGCAGAGCAGCTACAGGACAAGGCAACATTATGTGGAGAATGATATTAAAGACGGTTTTGTGGGCATGCTGATCACTTCAGCTTTAATAATTTCCGTGATGTGAAATGCAATGGTGTCATTGTGACAAAAGGCCACATTTTCAACTTTACGAACTTTTGAGCGACTGCTGTTGCTGTGGCATATATGCCTCCATATTCATCAATTTGCTGTGTGGAACTCAAAACAGCAGATGATATACCGCTCTCGTTATTTTTGGTAACAACATATAGATGAATGTCCCAAGACTTAAGACAGATCCATTAAAAAGACAATCAGCCTGGTTCCCTGGGTCAACTTGACCGCGTTGGCGTGAGAGTCCTGGACGCCAGGGAAGCGTTTTGTTGACGCCTGGACAAAAACCAGCGAAACTTCTCAATTTCACTTCTCACTCCTTATTTGGAAAACCGGCTCTGTGTTGTTCTGCGGCAGGCCTGATGCAAGTTTTTGAAGCAATCACAGTGACAGAAGATGGCAGAACTTGACGAAGATGGCAGAATATTATGAAGAGAGTAATTTTGAATCTTCAGACGATGATGAGAGTATCAAGCAGCTTCGCATTACTGATGAATATCCGGAAGAAGCTCCATTTATTGCCTCAGAATTCCATGCAGAGAGCTCCGGTTAGGCCCCAAAAGTCTTTGACAATTCAGTCACCTATACCTAGACAAGATACGGTCGTCATTTTTACGTACTAACATTGGGACTAACATTTCCAATACAGTCTCAAACGAAAAGAAAAGCAAAAAATGGAAGGCTAAGAGTAAGAGGTGAGGGTGAATTGATTAAAATTTCTGATAGCGCATGCACACAAAATATGTCTTCTCGGCGATGAACGAGATGGTTTCTTCACACTAACTTTAGAGCCTGGCAAACACGCCAATGTTCTTCTTCTGAAGCAATCTTTGCAAAGAACATTACTTCGGCCTTGTTTCGTCTTGCTTGAAAATGATTCCTTTATTTCAGTTCATTTATTTTATAGTATTTAAAAACTTCTTTGCGAGTCGAGTTCAAACCTTTGCGATTTTCTGCTTTGATTTGCAAATGCTCAAATTTTTGTTTTGTGTCTAGACAGGTTCCTATTTGTCGCATGAAAGAAACAAAATATTGTACTCTAACTGGTCAGATGAAATACGGAAGCTACCCACCTGAAAAGGATGATTGCGTCAGGCTTTAACTTGAGTTAAGTTAAGGTTTGTCCTGTCTTTGGAAAAAACATTTGTCAAAACAAAGTTTGGCGGATTCTCTCCTCTCAGTCTCAGCAAAGATATTCAAAGTCTATTGATATATTTTGAGGCCTTCACCTTAAATTCTCTGCCAAAATTCTTTCAATAAATGTATGTAAAATTGTGTATCTTCTTCCAGCAATTTTATCATGAATTACAATATCGAAATGACAATTTATTCATTTGAATAACACCGGTTGAAAACAACAAACTTTTAACTCACAAAATGAAACCCTTGCATGCTCGCACTTTTGTTATGCTATTGTAATTTGGAGTGATGTGTGGTTGGTATTGGAAACAATAAATCGACCATCTAATATCATTTCAAATTGTTTCCCAGTAGTTTTCATTCACTGGGACCTGAAATGAAACTTTGCAAGACCGAGCATCTAGACTCATTCCTAAAGTCTCTTTTGTTTCGCTCCCCCCAAATGATTTGTCGCTGCACCTGTTGTCTGCCAACTTGAACAAGCCACTCAACCGAATCCATCGTCCAGACGTTATTTTAGACCGCTTCCGTGGAGCCCAGTCCCCTAGTCGAAAATGACGTCAGGGTACCAGACTGAAAGACGATAAAATACCTCTGCGGAGGAGATAGTCAGTTCAAATTTTCTTTTATTTATGTAGGAACACTTAATAAAAAGGCTAAAACCATTCAGAATTGTCTATCTTGTGCCTGGGTTGTAGTATTTGCGTGTGTCTTACGGCACACAGTGAAACACTGAGGGGTCAAAACTTAGCAAAAAGGAGTAGTGGTCACCTTTTAACTAACATAATTCTTTCCCCTGTACGATCCTGAATAATCCCTTTGGCAGACTATCTGCCAAAATATGCAACTTTAAGAAAATGTAGGTTTGGTAGACATATTCGGCCTTAATTATTTTATTTTGTACTTTTCATTTCGAAATTACGCATTTTGAGGGTCCATATCCAGAAAACAAGCATTTTTAGGAATAGAGGAAAGAGTATTTTTTTTAACAGGAGATTCAAATTTATATTCTTATGTGAGTAGACATGTAACTCTTTCAATTAAACAAACAGAGTTAAAATCGAATAATCCTAGGCAGTGATATTAGCAAATGAATTTGTTGCTGTAGTGAGCATCCAGTAGAAATCGACCAAAACTTACATCAAAAGTAAACAATGTCAATTTCACCAAACTTTGCAAGCGAATATCTCTGGACTCGGAAGTCCGAAAAGTCTACTTTTTGCTTTGTTTTGATCCTTCAGATATCTTCTTTAAGATTATATACCACTCAGTCCTTTTCGTGCGAAAAATGGTACGCGTGCGATATTTCGCACTCGTAGATAATTTTGCGCGTGCGATCGCACACGCTGGAAAAATGTGAAAAGTGCCTTTGACGTCACAGCTAACACATAAATAGACGCAATAAAATAGGTTTATTTAGCAAATCAGTTTAAAGACTTTCAAAATTGTGTACCGAACATATAAAATTCCTGAAAAGTCGAAGAAACTGAGTAGGTGCAGGCATCTTTTCGTTGGTATATCATTTCCAAGACCCATGTCCTTTAAGCCTTACCCTATTCAATTGGGGCTCGTTGTAACCAGCTTCATCTTTGCACGGAAAAGGAGAATGAAAATGGTGGGTTCTTACACAGTTATATTCCGAAAAGTTCCGTGACGTCAATGAGCTGTTTGATAATTTTTTTATGATGACAAATGGTTTCGTTGTTCAACGCGATTAGACTGTTTTGCTTTGAGTCGAGGAGAAGTCAGGTTGCCTACATTTCCGATATATCTTGGTTGATTAAGTGCGAAGACCAATTGAAAATAGATCATGATATTGCAAAAGCCATTAATGGATTAAAGGAGCATTATTGATTAAATAAAGAGTAAACAATCCGACCACATTTGTAAACTTCGAGAAAGAGACTATGTGGTAGAGAGTTCCCAAGGTCAAAATACGTGCCCCTTTTGGCAAAAACTAGGACTCTTCGGTTTCCCTTTCATAAAATCTCGTTATAAGCAGCACAAACCAAAATTTACGAAGAATCACAACTGCAAGCACTCGAATGAAAATTAAAGTGTTTCTGACAAATAAAAGATTCGGACGAAAACAATTTCCATCAAGCACTTGTCCGAACCTTTTACCCCTAATTTCTTGCTGCACTCACCCAAATTTATGTTTCGATAAGAATTTTGCATCAAATTGCAGCTCTGCTCTTCTACCCATGTCAGAACCCCGTACAAGCAATAGGTTTTAGAAAATACACGTCTTTTTTATAAGAAACTCTTTATAACAACATTGAGTGGAACAACGATAAAAGCAACGAAAATTTGATGGACCTTTGAATAACTGTTAAGAAACTTTCAGATAATTTAAGAAACTTTCAGTACTGGGCTAATTTGTTAGTTTCTGGGTTTCTGATACAAAATACGTGCATGTTGTCGCACTCGATGTACAAGTAATACTGCCGCTAGCGGTTCTCTGTTTCCCGAAGTACTTTGTTTTAGTTTCTTGTCACTGTTTCAAACCCTGATAGCAATTATTGACGACGGTTTTTGATGATTCCAAGTGGCAATTTATTAACGGAAAGATCTTTAGAAGGTCGCCGCGGTTGCGATCTTTCTCGATGCTTTCTAAAAACATCGTCACAACATGTTTTGAGGATATCCACTGTCTTTCCAGGTATCTTATGATTTATCTCGTGGAAATGAAGGTGATGGCGTTGGATGCCGATCTCTCACATCAAATGAAATACCGAAGTGGCCAGCTCACATTATATTTTGCCTAACTACAGCACTAAAAGATCGTTTTGCGCGTGCGACAAAACGCACGCGTACCTTAATCTGCGCGTGTGCCTGCGTGTGCGATCGCACGCGTCAAACGAAAAGGCCTGATCACTGTAATTGTTTTGATGAAAGTTATTTTTTGTGACTTTTCGCCTTTTTTCCCTTAATTTTCGTATTTTGGATCACTGTGCAACTGTGCTTTCGCTGCATTTTTTCTCTTTTCTTCAATCAATCAGCAGCTCTTTGCTTCTTGTTCTATTACTAGGTTGTTTTCACATTTTTCCTGGTCCTTGTTGAATGAAACGTTTTGTGGCATGGTTTTATTGACAGAGAATGACGTTTTCACTGTACAGCTCCAATTGAACCTATTAGATTTGACCTGGCAATGACAAAGTTGCAGCTTTCAAAATTGCATATGCTTTATTCACTCCACTGGTGGGGGTAAAGTTGCAGTTTTTAGCGCCAAGCACTGTTATGAAAGAAGTAGAGAAGAAGTAATTGAGTCTGCAACCCTTTCACAGTGGACCAGCAGGCGCTTGTAGCGTAAAGATTGAATTTTGGGAAATGCATTATAAAGAGTTTTATTTGAAGTCATTGTAATCAGACTGGTGCTCCTGGGACTCATCGTAATCAATCCAGGCTTAGCCTAGCTTCTAATAAGAATGCAAAATTTATTTATCTATAGCCTGTTTATCATATTGCAGCAATGCCAGCAGTTGATACAATCCCAACAGAGGAAGAGCAAGCAACAGGCTTGGAAAGGAGAGAATTTGAGGCTATGATAGCAGGAAATATGGTATGTGCCCTGAATTTTTCATTGTTGATGGTTTTGCTCAGGGCTAGCCTTGAGTTTCTAAGGAATCAACAAATGTGCTAACCAAATGCTGTATCTGTGATGCACCCGTATTTTACTCTTTGTGAAGAATGCACTTTATCAAACCAAGTTCAAAATATTTACTGCAAGGGTGGAAGATCATGTTGAAGCTTCTAAATATGCTTTTCATTGTAGATTTTACATGTATCATTAAATGTATATGCACTGTGGATTCCTATGAACCTCTGCACGAATTTTGTTACCCTGCAGCATTGCCAAGTGCTGAATTGTGACATATACTTATAGGAGCATTCCGGCTTGCAGTGCATGCACTGTTTGCCTCATGCAGTGCTACAAAATTGTGCCCAGTGAAGATGTACATGAAGCCTCTGAAGCTTCATATTGAATCCTTGTTGTTGTCTTTTGGCATTTGTTCCTCAAAACTATACCCATGTTTAGGTTGCTTGTGCCGTGCTAAATGCTAAAACTTGTTTTTGGACACTTGACAGTAAATAAATGGACTTTTATCTTTTTAGTCAGCATAGCAGTGTGAGTCACGTTTCATGAATCTGCATTACCTACCTGCTCTATGTTTCTTCTTTTCTTCCTATCAACGTGTGTTTCCTCCAAAACTCCTAGTCGTAAAAACTTCCCAGTAATAAACACTGCAATCCCAAGAACGGTGTTTATTGAAAGAAACGTAGAGTATACAAGAAAAGGGATGCTAGAATTATATGATTCACTTTCTGGCTGGTGATGTAATATTTTACCAAAATACAAAAAAAGTTTATTTCTTCCTCCTTAAACCGTATCTTGAGAGGAGTCAGTCGGGACAGATTTACATTTATTTATGCTGGTCAAGAAATAATGCAGATTGATAGATTGTAGTTTTGCAATAAATGCCTCCCGCTTATAATTACCTCCCACTAGTAAATGTACAAGATCTTAAATTAACACCTCCAGCGTCTCTTAGAAGAAAGAGAATTTGACAATGCTTTTTTCTCTTTTTTAGGATCCTTTCAATTTAAATGTCAAGAAAGGCCCACCTGGAACAAAGGACACTCCAACTGTTGTCCTCTCATCGTTTGACCAAAGGATTGTTGGTTGCATATGTAAGTCCACCATTTGATTTTCTGTCTCCTTTTTGACTCACGAGAGTACAAGGTACGAAGTGAAGTGTTTGGGATTGTGAGGAGAAACTTCCTGTGTTGTGTCGTCTAATTGTGCATTGTTTTTAACAAACAGCGATTGTTTGGTTTTATTGTTTTTGAACAAACAAAACTTGCGACAATGTGTTGTGATAGTGCTTTTTTCCAATGTGAGAATTGTTTTAAAGCCCCGTTAGATTGGGGGAAGAGGACTGACTAACGAAACGTGATTTTTATGCTGATGTCATGGCGAGATAAACGCTAATGAATTGGAGTATTTTGACTAAATTGGCCTACACTGTTGCGCAACAAAATCAGCTTTAACAATGAATGAAAATAGCGAGAACCAAAGCCAAAAAGCAAATGAAACTTGCCTGTGTATAAACTGAAACATTCGTAACTCAATCTTAGGAAATTTATCATATTTCATATATTTAGCTAAGGTGGCCCTTCAGCACAAGTGCTGGTTTTCAAGGTGCCCTCTCATAAAATAATACCAAAACTAAATTACAAAAAATTAATTTAAAAACTTGCAAAACCTATTTTACAATGATGATTAACTTGATGATTATTTAATCGATTTAATCGAATTAATCACTTACCCGGAATTTAATCGATGATTAACTCTCTGAAAAGTGTTCCGAGATCCGAAGCAGCCTCATGCCACAGCTAGCACTATTTCTCCAGGGGTCTTGCTTTCGTTTCCCTCAAAATTGACCTGATATGGATGCTCGATCCAAACCTCTCTTCTGGCCAATGAATAATCTGTTCTTCATCAAATTTATGATGCTCGTTGAGTACCAAAATTAGAACGGCATGCTTGCTGCACAAAGCTTCAGTATCCTTCGCTTCGAGGCTGTCTCATCACCTCGAGATGAATCTTGCCATATGAACATGAGCTATAATCATCTCATTCAGTCACCACACTTTGGTGAGATGTCCACCTCATATGAACAGGCCTTCGGCTAGACTTTCATTTCATCAATAGATTAAAGCAACAACCTTTGAACTCATTACATTTAAGTGAGCTTCTAAAATTGACTCACTTTTAAATTACCTGGTATACCTTGACAAACTGCTACGTGGTCTCACTTACCCAGAAAAAAATTACTGCAAAGTTAATTGGGTTTGTGCCATTTTTCAGGTGAGGAGGATGCTACTGCGATAAACTGGATGATATTAAAGAAAGGTGCGGCACAGCGGTGCGAATGTGGAAACTTCTTTCAGCTGGCAGCAGGGACATCGTATGATTTACCTGACGAACACTGACGAATAAAAGAGTAGATTTTGTCTGTAAAATTGTTTACGATAGTTTTGTGAGACTATTCAGAAATTCGAACATCGTACGCACGCGGGATTGTTTGATTGTTATTTGCTTGAAAGTCCTTATTTTAGGCTTGCTAGTTAATTGTTATGTCCAAATTTTAGCATTCAACCTGAATTATACGGAAGGCGGTAATGCCGAAACGTCCTCATTTCTCATTGATGGTTATTCTCTGTTCATTGCTTTGTACAGTTTGTTCACTTAACTCGTGGACAAATTTACACCACTTTGACTTTGTACCGGTACAAGAATGGAATTTATTTGTTTTATTTTAACATATTTTAACACAAAAACCTTATCAGCTATTTTGAATAAACTAAAAGAAAATATTCGCTATAAATATATATGTACAAACTAAAACCTTACAGATTTGCTTGTCTTCCTAGGGATCATTCTTCGGGAAGGATGATAATTTCGTAGGAATTCCTTCAATTTCCTTTTGAATGTGGTAAGCCTGGGACTCATTCTAATTTGCAATGGGATTTTGTTCCATGTTTTTGCACCAGAATGGAAAAACTTCTTTTGGAGAATTCTAGGTTCTGATCTAACTGATTTCTTGTTGGATAGTTAGATATTTGAGATCTGGTGATAAGTCTCCCGCTTAAGTTGTCCTTGCAGAGACCATTCATTACTTTATAGATCATTGCGGCCCTGTCAGATTTTATTAAGTTTGAGACTGAAAGCCAATTACAGCTCCACCCATCCTTTAATCTAGAGTCCTCTATTAGCGTTCGTGCTCTATTTTTTAGACGCTGAATATGATCAAGCTTTGTGTTCGACAAACTGCCCATAGTTCATCACAGTATCTTAGATGACTCTCAAGCAGTGCCTTATACACCTGATTCAATTTTGATTGTGGGAGTATGTTTTTTAGTTTCTGCAGGGACGAGACAGCACTTTTAATTTTACCCTTGAGCTTTTTATATTGCTCATTCCATGTTAGGTTTCGTCCACGGTAACTCCTAGGTACTTAACTTGTTGGACCGGTTTAATTGGTCCTCCATTTATTACTTCTATTGGTCTAAGGATACAGTTAGTTTGTCGCTTGTGACCACAACCATATATTATTTGATCAGTGTTCAAACTAAGCTTGTTCTGTCGTAACCGTTCTGCAATATTGGAACAGTTACGGTACAAAGTTGTTACTCTTTGGTAGTGTAGCAGGTACAAGATTTTCACGGACGGAAAGAACAAAAGTGTTACGGGTTAGCAGGAAGAGTGTAAACTGTAGGCTGTTCCGTTGCACATTTGTTTTTGATCCAAAATTCTGTAACGGGGTCTTAAAAATTTGCTTCGTGGTTCATGTCGGAGGGGTCCAAGTGAACATTAATCTTGTAATATTAATCTTATAGTCTCCATTTTGAGCTTTCTTTTAGATGACAAAGAGCATTGTGTATTACAGAACTTTCCTAAACCTACTTTGATCTAAATTTGAATGAAACAAAACTTACAATACCACCTTTTGGCACGCTAAATAATGTTCAGTGATCCAGCGCATGGAAGAAATAGCAAAACATGGACTTCTAAATTTTGAAATCGTCTCATGCCCATATTATCAATACACTCTGAAGGTTCATGAACTACAAAAAATTGTTTAAAAATTGGTCAAAAGATAGTCGAGATAATACATTTTAAAGTTGGGACTAATTCAGTTATTTGTTTACAAAAGCCCTTCCGAAATAATGCTTCTTGCCCTGAAAATTTCAAAGTAATTGATAAAGTGAAACTATTCTGTGTCTAGGATGACTGACTTCCTTTACCAAGTTTAACAAATTGTTTGTCTGTCATTTATCTCATTGTATTGCTCATCCTCCAAACAATGTGGAAAATGATAAGGTCTAAAACGCTATTTCTGTGCATAATAACTGTTCCTTGTTCGCAGATTCGGAATCTGCATGGTTGATTTAGCTACAATCAAGGAAAATATTGGAGCAAATATGAAATGCAAAAATTTTCTGCTCGCTTCGCTCGCACTTTTATGTCTGCCATTCCTGATGAAGCATCTGACGGTTATAACCAAATGTATGCAAATTACTATGAATTAAGAATTAGTAGCATGAATGTATCCTGCTGAAGCATGTGTTCTTTAACTTTATTCCAAAGCGTCTTTTCTTGGAAGAGATTCAGCTAAACTCGGTGCATGTCTAAAAGATTGTCCGCTCGCAGTCTTTACTTTTCTTCTCCTTCTTCTCCTTTCTTCTTCTCCATGTTTCATGTCTCAGTAACTTTCTTTTTGAACGTCCATAAAAGTTTATGGTTTTAGTGTTTTGACGCAAGAAATTCGAGGCTTGATGAATTTTTGGGGGCTCTTTGAAGGTTACTGTAACGTCCATGAAATAAACATGAGGTGAAAGTTTAGTCTTTTACATAATTATTTACTAAGTGGGGTAATGTGGGCCTACTGAGAATTCAACCATAACTCAAATTCAACGAAGCCTTGTATTGCTTAAAATTTCGCACTTATATTCATCCTGCCACGTTGTTTTGTGTCTAAAATGTGAAAAGGCTTTGCTTTTACTGCAAGTGCTGTCTTATAACCAGTAAATGGGCGAAAACATACTGCAAAAGTTTTTATTTGATCATTACTATCAAATTCGATCACGGCCTTCCAAGTCAAAACGATGGTGGATCACCGCATAAGGACAGCAGTTTTATTTTCGACGCGGGAACGGGATTGCTTGCGATAAAAGGCAAAGACCCGGGGGGGGGGGGTTACTTCATTGTGGCCATGATCCGACCTGAATCTGGACTTTGACAAAAGGACCCATGTCTAAAACGCAATTTTCGAGAATTTCGAACCCATTTGCATTAATATCGGGAAATTTCAAGCATGCCTATGAATTTAGTTGATTTTGAAACCCTTTTTAAAGAACAGCAAAATGCAAAAAGAGATTTTTCGGTAATTTTGCGGCCCTTTTGCGGCTAATTTATGGGACCCATTTTCGGGACCCATTGGTAAGAAAATCCTAAAATACCAACCCTTTTATTAAAATCAAGCCAAATATCGGACCCATGTGTAGGGAATTGCAGATGAAATAACCCACCCATATGAGCGGCACGTCCAGTATGACTTCACAATGAAGTACCCCCCCCCCCGGGGGGGGCAAAGATTGGCACTTTATTGAATATAAATAGTTGGGGAATATGATTCCATTAATTATTTGAATTGTTTACCTTTCAATATTCCCCTATTATACGATTTTTGAAAATAGACCCACTTTTCCCGCTCGTCGGGAAATGTGGGCCTATTTTACTTAGTTGCCTAAAAATATCATGTTTTTTAAATATCCAACTGCGTCTATCAGAATTGAGATTTTTTTAATGAAACAAGAAGCATTGAATGTCAATTAAACGAAAAGTTTGAAAGTATTTGCATTTTATTGTCGTTTTACCTGCTATGTATTGCGAGATTTTGCTCAATTTAGACCCACATTACCCCTACCCTACCCTATAATGCAGGAATTAGACTCACGCAAAATTGGTTACCCACGCAAAATGTGTTATTCACGCACCAAAAAGTTAGACCGACGCAAAATCGGTTACCCACGCAAAAAATTTCACCCACGCAAGATTACCCACGCAAAATTACCTCAAAAAGTACCCACGACCCACGCAAATTTACCCGCGACTCGCGACCCACGACCCACGCAAATTTACCCACAACCCACGACTCACGACCCACGACCCACGCAAATTTTCCGACCCAATTTGCAACCACTCCGCATGAGTGTGCAACATTACTAAATTCTGAAATCGAACTCTGTTTTATACTGCATAGAATAAACCATGCCGCATGCATGACAATCTACGACACGTAGATAATAAGACAATAATAATAATAATATATCAATCTTTATACAGGTTTGCTTTGTCAGCTAAGAACAGCTGCTATAAATCAAGGACCTGTGTCCAACGAAAAGCAGCAGAAATATTATTTACAATAAAAGGTTGCTTAAAAGTTAAAGTCAAAGTCGTTGCATTTCTTCTTGAATCTCAAAATTGAGTTCTCATTTTTCAGTTCAGGTGTTAATCTATTGTACATTTGTACACCTTGATAACTGAAGGTTTTTCGGTCGGTTTCTGTTCGCATGCGAGGCACCACGAGGTTTGACTTGTTTCCTCGAGTGTCCTTTTGGTGATCCACACTTCTAAAGTGATCTCTAGAGACTTAGAACCTATGGTATTTCAAATCGCCAGAGGCGTGTATATGTGATGAATAAGAAACTTCATGTTCGTTGCGTTGCGTTCGTTGATTGGGAAAGCATTGTTTCAAATACTGATGATATAAATCTTCTTGTAGAGCAATGGACAAACATGTTCTCGTTGATTCTTGAAAAGCATGCACCTTTACGCTGTAGGAGGGTTTCAGAAAAATTTTGCCCCTGGTTGACGAAGGATTTCAAATGTTTGTCTGCTACAAGAGACAGGTTGAAATTGGCAGCTGTACGCTCGAAGTCCACAATTTTGATGGATGCCTATAAACAAACGCGAAATAGAGTCAATAGATTAAATAAAGATTTAAAGCGCGAATATTTTACTAACAAGATTGCCCTTTGCCAAGGTGATCTGAAAAACACTTGGAAAACCATTAACATGGTCCTCAATAAAAAGTCGAAAACGACTCGAATCCAGTCGCTTTGTGTTGATGGTAAGCATGTTACAGATAATAATGCTGTTGCTCAGACAATGAATGACTTCTTTTGTGATATTGGCAAATCTCTTAGTGACAAAATTCCACAGAAAGCAAACCCTCTCCTTGACGATAAGGTGGAAGTTAACCCTGAAAACCTACAGTTTAAATTACAAGCCTTTGATGTTCCTCGAATAAAAAAGGTTTTTGGTAAATTTAAAACGTCCAAGGGTTTCGGTCCCGATGGCATTGCTAATCATTTCCTTAAGATCGGAATGTCAGTCATTGCAAAATCTCTATGTGACATTTTCAACCTCTCAATTGCCACAGGTGTCTTTCCTGAAAACTGGAAAACTGCAAGGGTTGCCCCAATCTTTAAAAATGGAGAAACAAATGACCGTTCCAACTATAGACCGATTTCTGTACTCCCATTTCTAGCAAGACTCTTTGAAAAGTTGGTTTACAACCAACTGTACGATTATCTGGACAAAAATAAACTTTTGTTCTCTGGTCAATCAGGTTTTAGAGCACTGCATTCCACTGTAACTTGCTTGCTCTCTGGCACAAATGATTGGCATATTAACATAGAGCGCGGAAAATTTACAGGAAATGTTTTCATTGACTTGAAAAAGGCTTTTGATACTGTTGATCATGCTATACTTATTCAAAAGTTATCTAAGTACGGAATTCAAGGTCTTGAACTTCAATGGTTCGAATCGTATCTCAGCAATAGGCATCAATTCACAAAGGTAAATGGAGCGGAATCTAAAATTGGTAGCATCAGCTGTGGCGTTCCGCAAGGCTCTTGCTTAGGTCCGCTACTTTTCCTAATCTATATAAATGATCTGCCGTTCGCCTTAAAAAACTGCAAAGTAACGATGTATGCCGATGATACTAGCATATCCTATTCCTCTAAGAACATCGAGGATCTTACTGAAACGCTTAACAGCGAATTGAAATGTTTGAAAGAATGGCTTCAGGGCAATAAACTTTCTTTGAATGTAATTAAGACTCAGGCAATGGTCATCGGATCTAGACCAAATCTTAAAAAGATCAGTGAAAAAACTGTAGGTTCTCCTGCATTTGTGATCGATGATTCTCCTGTAGAACTCGTAGACAGTATTAAATATCTTGGTGTCCAAGTTGACAAGTACCTCGTGTGGGATGAACAAATTAAATCTGTTCAAGCCAAGGTTTCCCGCTCATTAGGTTTCTTAAAATATGCAAAGAAATTTTTGCCTAAACTTATTCTTTGCAGTTTATATAGAGGTATTGTTGAGCCACATTTGAGATACTGCTGTTCTGTGTGGGGGAACTGTGCTGAGTCCCGACTAGTTAAACTTCAGAAATTGCAAAATCGTGCGGCTAGAATTATCACAAATAGCAGCTACGATGCTCCTGCCGAAGCTTTAATTAAAGAATTAAAATGGCCAACTGTGAAAGATCTGATTAGAAGTGAGACAGCAACAGTTGTGTATAAGTCTGTCAATAATCTCGCTCCTGATTATCTTTCACACTTGTTTATCAGAAACTCTGAACGCAATATTATCAGTCTAAGAAATGCCGATACTGACTTGCTAGTACCATTCATGAAAACTAGCAATGGGCAGAAAGCGTTTTCTTTTAGTGGAGCGAAGATCTGGAATCAACTTAGCCGCGAGGCCAAGCAAGCTCCCTCTTTATCTTCTTTTAAGAACAAGATAAAGGACTATCGTAATTAGTTTTTGATTGTATATATTCTGATTGTAATTAGTTTCTTTTTACCATTATTATGTATTACTTGTAGATTTTTAATTTGTAAAGTTTTTGGCACGGCCCCCTGAAAATCAGTTATACTGACGGGGCTACCGTGGATAAATAATTTTAAAATGAAAAAATAATAAAACAAGAAACTGCAGAATTTCGTTTTAATCCTCTGATGTCTATTCTCGCAATTTTTGAGAAATATGGTTGCTTCTTCTAAAATGCTCAAATTTCCCAGTAATTGTGGTTATTTCTGGAAATGAGTTGGTTAAAACGGAACTCAAATACTTAAACCATCAGATTATGACGAAAATGAAAAATCGAGAAATTTTTTGGCTGAAGGGTTACAGTAACCTTAACATAACACACACAAATTCATCAAGCCTAGAATTTCTTGCGTCAAAACACTAAAACCATCAACTTTTATGGACATTCAAAATTAAAGAAGCTGAGACATGAAACAGGGAAGGAGAAGAAAAAATGGCAGCAACATAGGTCCCTTTACCAAGCTCATCCATTATAAAATCTGCAACATCAGTAATAGCTGTGGCTGTGGAGAAATTTCTCCTGAAACCAGACTGATAGGGGCCTAGTGTGCCAGTTTCTTTCAGATATGCAGCTAACTGTTCATATATTACTCGCTCAAGAATTTCCAGGGGGATTGGTTGAATTAATATTGGCCTATAGTTGCTGCATGCAATTTACTCCCGGATTTGTGACCCCTTTTGATATTTTGCGGATGGTTCGCAGATTTTGTCCCTTTTTTTTAGTAAATATGGACTCAAAATGACTCAAATGATCAACACAGCAAGAAATACAAAAATTTCCCTATAGTTTTTGAGTGGGAATTTAGAGGAAACGGACAATTTTCTTTAGGAAATTGAAAGGAAACGGACATTTCCATTTCCCTCTTGGAAAATTATTGGGAAACAGTCCGTTTCCTCGAAATTCCCATTGAAAAATCATCTTGAAATTTCATGATTTTNGAAAAAATGGCAGCAACATAGGTCCCTTTACCAAGCTCATCCATTATAAAATCTGCAACATCAGTAATAGCTGTGGCTGTGGAGAAATTTCTCCTGAAACCAGACTGATAGGGGCCTAGTGTGCCAGTTTCTTTCAGATATGCAGCTAACTGTTCATATATTACTCGCTCAAGAATTTCCAGGGGGATTGGTTGAATTAATATTGGCCTATAGTTGCTGCATGCAATTTACTCCCGGATTTGTGACCCCTTTTGATATTTTGCGGATGGTTCGCAGATTTTGTCCCTTTTTTTTAGTAAATATGGACTCAAAATGACTCAAATGATCAACACAGCAAGAAATACAAAAATTTCCCTATAGTTTTTGAGTGGGAATTTAGAGGAAACGGACAATTTTCTTTAGGAAATTGAAAGGAAACGGACATTTCCATTTCCCTCTTGGAAAATTATTGGGAAACAGTCCGTTTCCTCGAAATTCCCATTGAAAAATCATCTTGAAATTTCATGATTTTTTGCAGTGCAATATGAAGCAAATTAAATGCAATTTATGTATATTTTACACTTCTTAATTAAAAAATGACGTCATAAATGTGAATGACGTCGTAAATATTAAATTTTGCTGATGTCAGCAAATATGAAAAAATTATATATCAAATGCAATCTAATGGTGCACGTTTGAGATCATTTGGACAAGCGAGACAAAAACTATGGACGTTCTAAGCTGTTTTTACAACTCTCCAAATATGGTGTTACTGTGGTCACATGATCAAATTCAGCACAACAACTGCAGACTGTGTGTGAAACTGAACAATGATTTTCTTTATTTTGAGGACGAGACAGAATTCAAGGACCTTATTAAGCAGAAATTCGGCGAGGAGCAGCAGGAAGGGAGTGTTTTCGAAGAAGATTCCGACACAGCTACAGAAATGGACGAATGAGTATCTAAATTGATTTGTGACTTTTTCTTTTTTGTTGTTGTGTTCATCTGGTATTCGAACAAATCATCGTGCTGTTATTTTTAACTGTGGGAGTATTCCTCCCCAAAAATTGTTTTTTTTGCTAGATTTAAGGACCAAAGGTTTCTTTTGTCGTGAAAAATGAGTAAGAAACTTCTGTTAAAAATGTTCCCCCACGATTTACCCGTCAGATGGAGGGGCGTGTCACTCCTGTAAAAAGCATACAAGATTTTGAAAGCAAAAGGATTTGTCGGGATTTTTTTTAGGATTCTTCTTGAATACAATGGGAATTTTGCGTAAGTCGTACGAGATGTTCATGGAGTGATATGCCCCTCGCCTCAGTCTCTGTAACCATCATTTCTAAATCTCAGTTTTTGAAAATATCTAAGTTTGCTAGGCCAAACCAGCTTGTTTTTATGGTTTATCCAAAACTTGTCTCTATTGTAAGCCAAAAGCTTCCCTTAGGGAATTATTGTCCAACTGTCTGATATACTTGAGTTATAGACAAATAGTAAAGTCACCTTATAGGAGTCTCAAGAGTGTTGCCATGTTAATATTATTTCTTAAAATGACCCAATTCAACAATTGAATTTTCGACTGTTTCCACAAAGTTTCCACGGTTCGAAAACAACACGCTTGTGTTTTTTGTGCTTTCGAGGTCTCTTGAGGCCACCGTGTTATGCTTTTCTTTTTCTGATCATTGTGTTAAGGTTTATGTTTATTTCTACTTTGTGTTGTTTATCAATGTGATGTACGTTCTGTTCTGTTTTGTTCCCTTAGTGTACTTTTCTTTGTCATTTTCATTTCCCTTATTTTCCGATGGTGGTTGCTTTGTGACTGATTGCCCCTTAAGCCTGGTTTCCATATGATCGTTCCTGTGTTTCCTGTCGTTCCCGTCGCTGGTAAATTTTTCAGCGACACGAACGAAGCGAACGACAGTAGCGATCGAATGGTTTCCATATGATCGCTGCTGTCGTTCCCGTCGCTGGAAATTTTTTCATCAACAAGAACGAAACGAACGACACGAACGACGCGAGCGACGGGAGCGATCGAGCTATTTTCATATGATCGCTGCTGTCGCTCAGTTTGCATCACGGGCTCAAAATAATGAGACTGGGCTCAGATGCGCAGATGCGCAGAACGTCGCTGCGATCGCTGCGATCGCTGGGATCGCTGACTTTTTGAAAAGTGGTTTCCATTAAAAAAACTCGATCGCTGGCAGTCGCTGGCGTCGCTGAGATAGAATTTTTTCTATCTCAGCGACATATAGATAATCGATTTATTTAAAGTTGGCAACTTACATAGCTACTAAATAACAAAGCTAACTTAAGCCAACAAACTAAATATAATGTTAAATAAATATATATATACAAGTAAAAATAAGTCAATGAAATTACAAAGTTTATATCAAATTACAAAGTTCATATAGAAATAGTGTAACACTATAAAAAGCCGAGCCGAGGAATGTACTGCCTGCAAAGTCTGCAGTCGCAAACTTCATTGTTCCAATATTTGATCTTATTCTTAAATTGTTGCACAGAAATAGAATCCTTAATTTCCTGTGGAAGGGAGTGCCAAATACGCTGCCCTCTGTATCGGATTGTTTCAGTACCATGATTAACTGTATGTACCATGGGAAGCAAGAATGGATTGGTATTTCTCAAATTATATGTGACACTTCTTTGCAGGAAAATTTCGTCCATAAAACT
>REGM01000254.1:268757-291567 GCA_004194415.1 Aurelia aurita | reverse complement strand
TTGCTGCTTCTAACAGATGCAACGCAGCATCCCAAGATTACGCAAGTTTAACATTATAACTATACTGTATCGAATTATGAAAATTTCAAGATTCTAAAAGCAGCACCGTAACCATGGCAACCAATTTTTTACTGAGTGGTTGACAAAAATTGAATACCTTTTTTGAAATTGTTGCAAATATTAATCTCAAATATGGTACATATTATGCCTATACATGTATTTAATGATATCCAACTCAATTTGACACAAAAAATTACAATTTAATCCCTTATTTTATTGTTTTAATCATGATACCCATTATCATCATAATCATAACTTGATCTCTTTTTGTTGTCATAACAACAAGAACAATAGACTTAATTTGATTTTAGCACGTGATTTTGATTGTTTGCATCAAAGTCCATCTAATTACTAAGTTACAAGATCATAGCTACTGTAACAGCGGATAAAAACAGGGGGGGTGGAATCAACCCCCCCCAGGCATTGACCGCTTCAAAAGTCCCAGGTGAGATAGGGTCAAAGGTCAGGTCTGGGTGAAAGCTGAATCTATGGTAGAGACCCCTCAATAGCTTAATATGCTACGAAGCTTCGCTATCTTAATAACATGAGGGTAATCATTGCCATGCTTTTTGCTACTTCAAGAAAAACACAGAAGGATTTGGTTGTGCATCAAACAACGAATTATTTCTAGGAGGGTAGGAGCTGCATAAGGACTTGGATAACTAAGCAGAGTTTCAAGATGACTAAAGTACTCCAAACATTCTGTAGCCCAAAATTGTTTTTGGCCATAGAACTGCCATGTTATTGCACAATACAGTAAATCCCCGCGTATAAGAACCTACTTTTTTGAAAGCCATGATTAGGTTCTTTTGTTAAAGGTACTAATGTTAATTTCAAGGTATAAAAAAAAGGTTCTTATTTGAAGGGTCCCTTGTGCAAACCTCGTAGGGGTAATCACCAAGAGATTTGCAGCTAGTTTTCGCAATATTATTAAGGACCCAATAACCAATTCTAAGCTTCCAAATAGCAGAGGAGGAGGTTCAGATTTTAACAGCCAACTGGGACAAAACAAACTTACTACGGGCAATCAAAAAATCAACTTTATTACCTTGTCATAAGAACATAATTTTCCATCAAACTGAAACAACAACTAGGAACAACTCTTGCGCAATTCTGCTTATAGATTCCTGATCAGAAGACATTACGATTGCATACAATGCTAAATATTTTTTCGCAAAATCGAAAAACTTCAAATACTTCCCAAGGGAGTAAACCCTCCTACAGTCGTCGAGTTTTCAATACCCTTACACGATTCATGTTCCGCTCGCTAAGCTATTTTGAGTGACACCTTGTTTGCAGTATTTTGCAATAAAATGACAGTTCTATGGTCAAAACAACTTTTTGGGCTACAAAAACTTTTGGGATTACTTTAAGTAGTTTAAAAATGACTCAGTGTGTTATTGATTAAGTATTTTGTTAGTCTTTCAAGGATACTTGGTTAACAATGGTTACAGAAATTAAAGTCTCCAAATCCTTGATGAATTTGGCAAAAACATCCAGTTATAGAGTGGTCTCTGATCAGCTTCGTTGCTAATTTGATCTTTCAAAGCTTTTACCTTACTGAGTTTACAGAAGATGTCCATGATTGTAGTGTCTCAAATTGATTTGAAATCTTTAAAAAAGGGCCACGATTCACGATTCACGAAAAAGACCCATGAAGTCAGTTTTTTTTATATATATTTTAACTATTTAAACCAATGCTGAAAATTTTTCGGACACTCTGTCCATGTACTGGAAGAGAAAACTTATTTTCTATGGAAGTTTAAAAGGCAACACAATCCCTCTGAGGGAATCTTAGTCATTTTCCTTTGAAATTTTGCAACAAATAACTTTTATTGCTTAGCTCATTCGATCTTTATCGGTAGCTGTAGAACTCAGTCAATTGGGGTTCTTTTGACGGCAGGAGGCACATTCGGTTTGGAGAAGTAGGGTCTTGCATAATCCAGAGTTGGGTAAATCAGCTTTGATCTTTCAGAATTTATTTAGAAAGCAAGTGTGAATTTTAGGAGATATGTGATAAAAAGATTGAAGTGCTGTATAGGCTGCATAACATTCCATAATTATATAGTGTCTCAAATAGATTTGAAATCTTTAAAAAAGGGCCGCGATTATATTCCCATGAAGTCAGGTTGCTTTTTATAGTATATTTTAAATGAAAAAGTACAGGTTATCATTTATTTGACAGCAATTTCTTCGTGTTAATCTTCCCAGGTGTTTGATTGCTTTTTATTCTGTCTTTCTATCATTAAATTAAAACAAAGCTCAAATTCTTTTCTCACAATTTCTTTCTATGTTCTTGGTCGGCCTAAACATCTGCATGATGTGACATTTTGTGTAGCTGGTGCTTTATAAATCATCTAAACACAGATTTTATAACTTTTTAATCTAAATTTCAGGCAACTGTCAAATTCAGTGATGGAAGTGAAATGCCTATGATAGGCCTGGGGTAAGATTTACCATTTGTCTATGATTAGCCTTTCTCCACTGGCTCCACAGGCGGAAATTTCTCTAAAAAAATTTGTCATGTACGTAAAAGCGATTCTGCAAGAACGATTTGAGTGATATCACTTTTCTGCAAGCTAATCTGATGGCTGGAAAATGTTGTTACGAGCGGAATTGTCCGCTGCGTGGAAATTAGGCTTGACTGTACCTGGTGAATGATACAATTTCGATTCGTATATCATCACCCGAGCAATTTCCGGAATAATCAACTATTTTAAAGATAATTTTCATTTTTTCATTTAAACATTCTTTAAAGTTGGTTATTTACAGATAGTTATAAGCATATATATATATACGCAATGACTAATTAAAAAACCAACTGCAAAAACTAAAACTAATTACATAATATAAAGTATAATATAATGTCCTATTAACAGCATAATTTACAGTTGCAGTTTGGCCCCTTCCATATTTTGATTTTTTTTTATTAACGCTGCCACATTTTTACATATTTTGATGTCCTCACTTAGAGCATTTCAAAGGATGTTGTCTCTAAATGTGAAATAGTTGAGGCCAGAAGTGTGCGTTTTTATTTGAGGCAATTTTACTAAATTATTAATCCTCAGATTGTATTCAATTTGCTTAGCACTGAAGAAATTCCAAAGGTGTGATGGATTCAGCGAATTCAGAGTTTTGCATACCTCTAAAATTAGTTTTGAAGATTCTTGACATGAATTGTTGTATCTGCCTCTCTCAATAGACACATATCAAACGATGCATCGTAATCCTTATGGAGCACCCGGAGTGCACGTTTATGTGTTCGATTGATCTCTTTATTCGCAGCTTTAGATGAGAGCATCCAAATTAAAGGGCAATAATTGAAATTGGCCAACACTGTTGTATTGCATAGGAATCTAGCTTGCGTATTATCAAGACAGTTCCTAAGTCGTGTTAATGCACTCAATTTTTTGTTTACTTTACCGCCCAGTTCTAGAATATGCTGTCAAAATTCAGTTTAGAATCAATTGTTATTCCTAAGAGATTGACTTGTTGACACTGTTTGATGATCTGATCATCAATACGCAGACACATTTGCTGATCACTTTTCAGCCCTAGTAACATCAGTTGGAATTTTTCAGGGTTCGCTTCCATCCCATTTTCGGTAAACCACTGTAAAATCGAACTCAAGTCATTTTCTAATTTAATTCGACTGGATAAAAGGAGATATCTGTTTAAAATTCTAGAAAATGTCTTAGAGGCCCTTCACATGAGAAATTTCAACCCGGGTTGAGTTTAGGAAGCATCGCATATTTTTCGTTGCGTTTACATGAAAATCTCAACACGGGTTGAGATCAGGTCACATGATATGAATGTGGTTGTTTGTAGTCAGTTTTTGGCGGAATTTTTCGAAAATGGCGCTGCATCAATGGACAATCCTTCTCGTAATTGTTCTGAAATTTCTTCTCGCAAGCCTCAGTGTAGGGCTTCAATGTAATTTTCTGCTGTTGATCCAAGCTTATGCTCAGTACCAAACGCTACGAATGGAGGCAAATCATGTGTTGCAGGGACGCCGGAGTGATGCTGGTGCAAGGCGGGCAAACAGGAAGGGATGATCATAGGTAGTAGGTGCAAACTTCAAAGTATTAATTCGCCTAGTTCTTCTAAACCTGACCTAAATATTGGTAATGAGGAGATAACTATGGTTAACAACACCAAGTATCTAGGTTTACAGGTTGACCATCAACTTAAATGGTCTACTCAATTGTACTCTACGATCAAGAAAGTCTCTAGGGGTATCGGTATGTTAAAGTATTTTAAACGATACCTACCTAAGGAGAACCTTATGATGCTGTATAGAAGTCTCGTTGAGCCCTACTTTAGGTATTGCTGCCCTGTGTGGGGATCTTGCGGTGCTTCGGCCCTCGATAAGTTGCAAAAACTTCAAAATCGAGCCGCCAGGATAGTAACAAATAGCCCCTATGACACGTCAGCTCCGCCATTAATCAAGAATCTCGGCTGGCTCACTATTAGAGAACTGATCGATTTTGAGACTTGTAAGATGGTATTTAAATCTCAGAATGCCCTTGCCCCTGATTACTTGGGAAGCATCTTTCAAAAGGTATCTGAAGCTACTGACCGTCAGCTGAGGAACTCTAAAACAAGCCTTAGGGTACCTCTACTGAAAACTTCAACTGGTCAGAAATCTTTTGCCTACAGAGGGGCCAAGCTCTGGAATGACCTAGATAGTGGTGTCAAAGCGTCATCCTCCCTCTACACTTTTCGAAGTAAATTTAAAGCCCAATTATGAATCAACTCATTTTTCTTTCCTTTTTATTAATCGATGAATATCGTAAATAGGTCTATATTATATAGTTAGTTATTATCAAATTATTTATTTTAGCATAGCTCCCTGTAAAACAGTATTTAAATATTGAGTGGATCACCATGGATAAAAAAGTTAAAATGAAAAAATTAAATGAAAATGAAGGCAAGGGCAGTCGAGACCGAAGGCGAGCGAAGCGAGCCGAAAATTTGGGGGGTCCGGGGGTACTCCTCCGGGAAAATTTTTGCTGCCACGCCCTTTAGAATAGCTTAAAATGCTATTTAGAATGTTTTAACTAATATAAACGAGAATCTTGTAATGATAATTTGACTTTAGGGTTAAATTCGTGATTTTCATTATATTGTTTTAACGTTGTTAAAGAAAACAATTGTTTTATTAAAAGGAAACTTTTGCCCCCTTGCCCCTCTAGGAAAAGGGCAGGAGGGGCGCTTGACCCCCCGCGCCCCCCCCCCTCTCCGGCGTTCCTGTGTGTTAGAGGAGAAAAATCGAGCTTTAGCGAGATACAAACATCAGAGACGAAGATTTGTATTGAGAAGGAGAAGATGACAATGAAAGAACCCTGGTAGAACTGAAAATTGGTGGCAAAATGTTCCATCTTGCAAAATGGCGCCAAATGAAGCAGGCGGGATATCCCACAATGCAGCATCCAATATCCTACAATGCAACGCTTTGATCTCAACTCGCCCCGGGTTGAAAAAATTTGCGTTTACGTACATGAGAATGTGCACTAATTTCGCCCCGGGGTGAAATTTCCACCCGGGTTGAAAAAGCGAGTTGAACTGGCCCCGGTTGAGTTTCAACTCGGCCTCCCTCATGTAAACGCGATGAAGGCTTACACCGTCAGCTGAGTTGAAACTCAACCCGGGTTGACATTTCTCATGTAAAGGGCCTCTTAGTATGCTTCAAAACCAGGTCGCTAATTTAACTATAGAATTTCGATAATTGAAAGCCGTTCATACGAAAATCAGTATCTTTGTATTTAATTTCATTTTTCATGCAACACCTCAAAAGACAAATTCAACATTATTCGAATGCTCGAATTTTGATGATTTTTCGAGCGCCAAAATGTTTTTTTACTCACCCGGTATATATTTGAAGTTTCATCTCAAAAGAAATTGTGAAGATCTCACCCCAAGAATCTCCATTGTTTTGTTTACAACTTCCTGCACAGGCCGTAGTGCCTGTTATTTCTGCGAAACCTGCCGACATTACACAACATGTTTTCGTGAGCATATGTTGAGGGATAGAAAGAGTTCAGAATTGTGAAAGAATGCTTTTGCCGAACATTGCTTCACAATTCTGGACCCTGCCAAATCTTTGTATCAACTTACGATTAAGGAGAAAACCTACTAGATTCATAATGGTTAGAGAAAGCTTTTTTACATGAATTTACCGTTCCGGTTTTTGTTTTTGCCGCCATAGACATTTTAGCTACCTAGTATTCTAAAAAATAATCTGAATCGAACGATATTTGTATACATTTTGCAGAAATTTCGAATGTAAAAAATAGTGGTAGAAGCTAAAACACCACTCAGTAGACCACTTCGTATAAAAATGCCTGAGAATATCGCTCGATCCAGTCCCTTTTGTAGAATAACTAAAAGATTTATTGTATGCATCGATTGTAACAAATTTCTATTTTAAAACCTTTTTTCTCGTAAATTTGCCGTGTTTTTACGGCCATGCGCTAACTATATTAAATTTATTATATCTTCAGGTTTAATTTAAACTGATGATGATCACCATGGAAACATGTCTATGGAAATTAAATTGCGAAGATATGATTGCTGATCAATCTTCTTTAGTAATAAAGCACGGCATTACCAAAAATAAATGAGGCAATAAACATAGGTGTCTAGAAAATTTCAAAATTAGAGCTTTGATATGAAAGATTAGCAGCAAAACAACATTTTGGGGCTTGTTCAAATGTCGAAACTTTTTCTGACTTAACTGCTATTTCACGAACATTGCCGCTTTCAAATTATGGGCTATTTGGGCTATTATGGGCAGTAGAGAGAAAACCCAAATGAGAAATCGATATCTCTTGCCTGTAGAAAAGTTTAAGATAAATAATAAAAAAATATTTCTTTTTCGAACATTTCCAGAAATAGCTTCTTAGAAGTGCGAGGTCCGCGGGGAGCCATGGAGTATGTGCATATTCAAGGATAAGGGCCAATTTGCTTCTGACGAAAAGACATTTTCAATTCCCTTGTGCGTTCTGGATTAACCCAGATGAAAGGTTGCGTGAGCAAATTATACTCAATTTATTACCAATTTATTAATGTTTTGAAATCGAGCATCTTGAGCCGGAAACAAAAATGAATTTGGCCAGTTTTAAATTAGAAAATGTCTCTCTCGTTTGATGCCTTTTCGGGCCCTTCCTCGTGATTTACTATGACGGCTGTCCGATGAAGATATGCAGAAAATGATTCCATTGTCAAGCGTGATTTCAAAATTGCTATTCTTGTTCAGGACATGGTTATCGGAGGCTGGAAAAGCAGGAGCAGCCGTCAAGCATGCTTTGCAAACTGGCTACAAGCACATCGATTGTGCGCATATTTACAAAAATGAGAAGGAGATCGGGGAATATATGAGTGAAGTTTGGAAAGCTGGTACAGTAAAGAGAGAAGATGTCTATATTGTTTCAAAGTTATGGTAAGTGATGAAATTCAGAATAATTTTAGCTTCTTTGCAAATTCCATATGGCAACATAATACTGAATGATACAGAACATAATACCGAATGATGCAGAAAAAGACACTCAGCACCCTTGATTTCTTCAATTATTCGTCAGGTTCCTTCTAAAGCGATGCTTATGGGGTTGCCAATATGCCATTTTAGATAAAAAAGTTGTTGGTCAAAGATCGCTCTCAAGTTACGACTGAATTCATGAAAACTTTTCAATCTCGGTATCTTAGAAAGCAAGCCTACAATCCTTGATCGCATTTGCTAACAATTTGGCTGCGTGATACTAAAAACTAGTCGAAAACGGCTGAAAACGGTCACAATCGAATTCTTGGAAACGAGCGTAGATGATAAAAAAATAAAATATGTGGAGCAATTGATTGATTGTTGATTGTTGACTACTTTTGATTTTTGACTAGACTAATTGCTTTATCAACAATAGCCCCTTTACGAATTTGCGTCATTGGTCATGTGACCACACTAATACGATCTGTTAATCCAATATGACTATGGTTGATCGAACCATCCATCCATCGACCTTGCAGATTCGTTTTACAGCATATAAAGTTGCTACGCATGCGCTCTGCAACAAGAAAGTAGCATGAAAAAGATAGAAATTTTCTACGCACACGTTTTCTTATTATAGTCGTAGATTTATATAAATTTTTATACTTTCGTTGTAAGCTACCGGGTGTCCCAAAAAAAAGTACTCACGTTTGTTTGAATGTAGCGCCATATTTAAAAGCGACAGGAATTCGTGGTATCGACTGTCACAGTTCACAAAGGCTAACTTAGATGTCAATAGTTTGATTTTCACCGTAGGTTGAACATTCTTGGAGTTATGAGTTCCGAACGCAAAGACCATCGTCAAGACTAAAACAGTAGGCCGAAATGTTATGAAGGAATCAAGCACAGGTCGTCCAAAGTTTTAAAAGGTTTCCATAGCAACGCACTATAACTCTATAATTCTTTTGAAAGCAAATAATATTCAAATAATGCGTTGCTATTGAAACTTTTTAAAACTTTGGATGGCCTGTGCTTGCAGCTTGACTCCTTTGTAACATTTAGGCCTACTGTTTTAGTCTTGACGATGGTCTTTGCGTTTCAGAACTCATAACTCTAAGAATTTTCAACATACTGTGAAAATCAAACTATTGACATCTAAGTTGGCTTTTGTGAACTGTGACAGTCCAAACCACAAATTTCTATCGCTTTTCAATATGGCGCTACATTCAAACAAACGTGAGTAGGTTTTTTAGGACGCCCGGTAGATTTTATTTTTATTATGAACATATATTTAAGTTTTGGTTGGCGTTAATTAGCTACCAGTTAGACTAGAAGCCAACCTTAAATAAAGAATTTAATACTATTATTGTTATTATTGTTATTTGTATTTGAAGTAAATTTGCCCCCCCCCCCCCTAGTAGATTTTTTCTGATAACTCCCCAAGGTTAAAAATCACAACAACGAAACTCTTTGACTTATAGCAACGACCTATTGTGCAAGTACTAATAAAGTTTCATTGAAATATTTTGACGAATGAGGGGGAGGGAGGCATTTTTTCGGGACTGACCCTGTCAAAATCGCAAATTCTCAAATCTCAATTCTCGCGAAAAAAGTAACAAAATGGCAATATTTTGCAAATTTCTTTTGCAGAGTATTGTTATTTGATGTATTCTATCATAATGTTCATGCTTGGATGGAAATTGTGCTCTAAATTTGATTTTATCTCATATTTCCTGACTTTTTTTTGGCTGATTTTGCCGCTTTTCTGGACCACACAAAGGAAAATGCTGACGTGAGCAATATGTGTGGCAAATTTTAGGTTACTTTCTATATTTTTGAAAATTACACGCCCCCGGGGCTATTAGCAGACCAAATCTGGCTGCTCTACCTATTATCAGTCAAGAGTTAGGTAGGGGGGTTATTTTGCCCCCCAACCAAAATAGGGTAGTTCAGATAGCCCAACCACTATAGGGTTAATGAAATTTCCCTTCGAGGAAGTGTCGCCTATAATTTGAGAAAGACAAATACATTCTTACTTCCTATCATACACACAGTGAATCGTGTCAATAGCATATTTGCAACTCTCTCCCACAGGAAATTAAACATTTCAAATTGTTTACATCAATTCAAGAATAAAATCAAATCTTGGAAAAATGAAGACTGCGACTGCAGACTGTGCAGGCATTACATTCCTCGACTCGGCTTTTTATAGTTTTACACATCTTGTTTTTTGTATACTTTTTNCACAGACAGAGCACTTCGCCCCGTCGAGGCTCGAACTTGACATCTGTAAGTAACAACTCGCAAAACAATGTGATAGAAAAGGAGAAGAAGACCACGTCAAAAGTAGTGAAAAAATCAAAACCTGCCGATCTTTGACAGCAAGAGCAGATACGACACTAGATTTCAGCTATAAGGAACAATTAAGCTAATAGCGTTGCCAGGGGGCACGAAGAGGCGCCCCTAACTCGTCCCCAAATATCCCCCAATAATGGGTCGTGTGATTCATCGAAATCGGTCGAGAAGCTGAGGGGGGAAGCTATATTCTCGACCAACACTAGGGCAGGCATAAGGTTGTTTGTAAATGTCACGGAGAAAAAGAGAATTGCAATAAGCAGCAGGAGAGAACCTAGAAAGTTCTTTAACTACTTGACGACACAATTTGCTAAAACTTCTCTGCTCGCTACGCTCGTACTTCCATATACAGTATACATTCCTGGTGTAACATCTGAGTACCGCCTTGACTCCCTTTATCTTGTAAATCTGTATGTCCAGTACGCAGCTTTATTAGAATTAATAAACCCGATTTAGGCACCCATTTGCATCTCAGATATTTCTGCTCAATTCGCTCATTTCGCTGTATTCATATCGGGTGTAGCGACGGAGTGCCATTATTCTGTTCCTTGTCTCCAAATTTCTGTAATTTCTCATGTCTTCAACATTAGGAGAATCTATGAACCCGACTTGGGTCCGACTTATGCGGCATGCCTCCCTTAACTTCTATTCTTTTATCGCCGGGACTTTCTTTGAGAAATACGGCTAAACTCAGTGTGCCTCTCAAAAAGAATTTCTGCTCGCTTCGCTCGCATTCTCTTCGTGTTTCAAATGATCAGCAAACTCCACTCTTCAGCTGCATAGACAATTGCCTGCTGTCTCTAGAAATTTGCTCAGACTTTTGACTAGAATTTTTTAAACCATAACGTACAGCCTACCATTCTTCTTATGCCCTCGATGGCTCAACTGCCTTCCTCGGAAATGTTTTCCAACCCATCTGCAACGCGTGAAATAAATATTTTCCTGTTAGCAATGAAATTAGAGTTTCTGTACTACGAAATTTTCACGATATTCAAATGGGACTGAAAGAGAGAGGGCAGTGATTGCTTACTTGCTCTTTAAGGCTTAATGATCTTTCAATGTTTGAGATAAATTCTTGTTTTTCCTGACAGTTTGAGTAAATGAACATTTGAACAATAACTTCCTAAATTGTTGTCAGTAAGTTTGTTGAATTTGGCCCTTTCGTTCTTTAATTCTGGATTACCTGTTCTAAAAGAAGGACATCTCCAGCAATCTAAACGGCGTGGCCCAAACAAATTTTCCCAGGAATCTCATTTTTGCTCGCTTTACTTGCATTTTGACCCCTAAAAACAGCCTCCTAGCTACGCCACTGAATTAAGCAGGTGTGTCAAGCGTTGTTAAAAATGGAGAGTGCTAAGAACATTTACTTTCCTGTGAAAGAGCAACAGGAACGAAGGTTGATGAATTGTACAATGACATCATAACAACATTCGAGTTGCAATGTGTAACCTTCGAGAAACATGAATATATTTCGCAGATTCAGATCATATTACAAATAGCAGACCGGCAATATTGAATGAAAATTTAGGGATTTTTATGAGAAATGAGTGTTCTCAATGCTAGGACATGAATGATTTAAGTTCTGTACTTAATCATTATCTAGCTCACCAACTTTTGTAACATTTAAAAGAAACACATTACGCAAGAGGGGCGCCAAAATTGACTTGGCCACCCCAAGGAAACTATAGCCACCCCGCCACTGGGCACAGGTTTCTCTGAAGCAGCGGATAGTCATCAACAACGGTAAGGCTGAAAAGTCGGAGATCTCGGAGCACGGACTCAAACTTTTTCAACTCCGACTTTTCAGTTTTCACCCATATGCTAAAAACGAAAAGTCGGAGATGTCCGAGCAGGGATATTCTCCCTTCAAGTATGCACATTCCGTTTGTAAAATGCCCTTGTTATTAGAATGCTTCCGGATAACAACTAAAAGATGTACTCTGTGTGCAAATTTCAGCTCCAAAAAATTCTTTTTCAATTTGGAGAAACTNAAATAGGGTAGTTCAGATAGCCCAACCACTATAGGGTTAATGAAATTTCCCTTCGAGGAAGTGTCGCCTATAATTTGAGAAAGACAAATACATTCTTACTTCCTATCATACACACAGTGAATCGTGTCAATAGCATATTTGCAACTCTCTCCCACAGGAAATTAAACATTTCAAATTGTTTACATCAATTCAAGAATAAAATCAAATCTTGGAAAAATGAAGACTGCGACTGCAGACTGTGCAGGCATTACATTCCTCGACTCGGCTTTTTATAGTTTTACACATCTTGTTTTTTGTATACATTTTATAAGGGTTTTGTAATTTTATTGACTGCTTTACTTGTATATATTCTTCTGTAACTTTTAATTAATTTCATTACTTGAATTAGCTTTTTTTATGTAGATAGGTATGTGTAAGTTGCCAACTTAAAAAAAGCAGCTCGTTCACTACTTTCCATAATAATTATTTCTAGAATTCTTCAATCAATTCGCTTTTACCACAAGATGCTTTTTTTATTTAAATTTGAAAAAGGATTTCACGTTTGACGCAGCATACATATTTCAAGTTTCCACAATTGTTGGATTGCGGCATTGGATTCGACATTAGTGCAGACTTTAATAATGAAAATGCGGTTTCGTCTGCCTTCATATCATTGTTATGTCTGACGCAGACTTTCAACCTTCCACGATTGTTGTCTGGTGGTTTTTTGCATTCTATGTGTTTGTACAAAGTTAAAAACACAAAATCTGAAATTCTTCAACTCTAACAATCCTTACTGGACCAACATGATGCCATTTGACAGCAAGCACAAAATAACATAGCTAAAATAAAGAAGGGGGCTAAGAGCAAACTTGCATGTTTAGATATGCCTAAAAGAAAATTGATATCGAAATTTGAAAAGAAGACCTCCATTTTACCGTTAGGCTGATTGCCTAAGTCCCTTGTATCCCTGCGGTAAACCTTGCTTAAAAGGGACTCATTACGAAAATGTGACAACCATGACCCTGGCTAGGCCCATTTTACTTTGCAACCTTGCAAAAGCCATAGTTGCAAGAAATAATGTTGGGAAGTTTCTTTCCTCTCATCTCAATTCTCAGGGTTGGCACAAAGACAGAGACAGAGACGCTTCTTTTCTTCTCTTTATCAACATTAGGAACACTATTTACATAGGGACATTATTACTACCAACTACGACCACTATATTGGGTTACGGTATATACTGACCTGTTAGTAATTAATTCATTCCTATCACATGCATTAAGATATGATACGTCATTATCCTATGACCTTTTTATGCATGATCGCGAGTACCTAAAGACTTTTGACCTCATGTCTTCAGGTATTACTACAAACTTTGAGATGCGACCAAATAAACAACTTTTCTATCAATTTAAGGTAGGTCACCTGTCAAAAAACTACTTTCCCCCCTCGACAAGATATGGGGCTGTCAATCAGGCTCTAAATATTTTGATCGAAAGAGTTAAACAAGAATGCTTTATGGTCAATATGAGGGGCGCATTTCTCGCCAAAAAGGGGGCGCCAAGCTGATTTTCATAGTGAAGGGGGCAGCTGCCCCCTCTTCCCCTTTACATCTGCCACTGCGTGCAAGCATAGATTGTTTTAGTTTCTTCAAATGAATTTCTTAAACCTTTCTAGTAAGCAGAAACCATCCACTTTTGCATATGATATTAGTTTTCTTGAATATTGAGATCTTTCTTAGATGTTGTGAAGTATTTCTTTTTGACGTGAAGATTTTCTTCTTTGGCGTGAAGTTTTTCGTTTTGACGTGAAGCATTTCTTTATTGACGTGTTCTACTGGAGGATTGTGGTTGGATTGTGGTTGGTTGTGGCGTTTAGAGGCAAGATTACCTTGATTCTGGCATATCATTGCATTCATTGCTTTCCGTTGTTTTCTTCCAGATCGGGCAATAAACCAATGCTACATTTTTGCATCGGGCAATACCGTATTGCCCTCGCAAAAATTTAGTATTATATTTAGTGGTTGAACTGACAGCACATTTCGTCCAGGGTTAAGTCCATTTTCAAGAATTCTTAGGTGAAACATTTTCATATAGAATCGTTTATAACTTTACAACAATAGCACTGATTTTATCGTTGTATCTACATATATAACTGTCCTGATAACTAAACAGTAAACATTGCAGTTAGAACGCTGCAGGCCCAATAACATTGGAGCATTGTTCTGACTCCCCCAATTGGTGTCCAAGAAAATTGTTTATCGACTTGTACAATCATAGGTGTAAACTGCTTGCTTTTGGGGGAAAAATAAATGGTTTACACTCCTTAACAATCGTTAATTTCCTGTGAAACCATAATAGCTTGAATTCAAAGGAAATCTTGCTCTTCAAAATAAATTACCAGATGTCTCAAAACAAGTACCCTTTTTTGACTTGACAAAGGAAAAAACGATGAGATATTGCGACTTTCCGAGTGAATAACTAAATTTGTTAACCTTCAACTTAAATGCACGTACCTTGAATTTCTAAAGTACCCACCAAATACCAGAGATACGAACTTGCAAAGTCAAAATTTAGAGTGCCCTGAAACCAGAGGTTTTGAAAAAGGACCTAGCCATGATTTGATGTCATGCAGGGCCATCACGAACGGTTGGTGTAGGGGTGTGACTCTCCCCCCTCTGGAAAAATGGCTGTCGGCAAATGAAACTCGAGCTAGCTTTTGTCGGCAAATTTACATCTGAAAGTAGGAAGCCCCGATCCAGTTATGCTTCGGAACATTGTTGTTACGAGACTTTCAGACTGTAAATTACGATTGCTGTTACTGTTTGAAACGACAAGAAACCTTTTCAAGCGGATCAGGGCCAATCTTATCGCAGCAGATACGAAAATGTTTTGCTCGCTTCGCTCGCACCGTACCTTTATTGTTGGTCTAACATGCAAGTCACCTGTCCTCCCCCCAGATTTGCTCGTGAAGGTAAGAAGTTACAATGACAACTATTTTCAATTTGTTCAGCTTGCTTTTTCACTTTAGAATCTTATACTTTCAATATTTCGTACTGCAAGCATCATTAAAGCTTCACTATCTCTGTCTCCAATACCATCAAGTGGCACACATCCTTTGATGCAAACATGTGTTACGTCATTGGTGACTGGTGACGACTGACGAGCACATGATGATAGAGTATTCGAGAAATAAAATTTTACCGTAAGTCAACTCAAGCTGAAAAATCGTCAAAAAAGTAGCAGTAAGAAGTTATCAATTAGATTTTACAGTGGAGATCAAAGTAGAATTTCCAAGAAATCTCGTTATCTTCGCTTTATAGCTTTTAGTAACATGAAGATAGCTGATTCTAATATTCATGTTAGGTGAACTTGCTTGTAGAAATCGTTAAATTGGTAGGAAATCGGTAAAGTTAGTTGCTTTACAGTTAAAATGAGCTTCATTTGCCGATAAAAATGAAGGACAAAATGTGCAACGATGGCTATGATTTTCGTTTGAGTTCTTCGTCCACTTGACATAACTCCAATACCAGTTGATGCAGTTACACATGGGCTTATTGGGCCCAGGCCCAGGGGCCCCCTAAAATTCTTAAATTTTGGTTAGGGGGCCCCTGAGTAGAGCTTTTAAATTAGCAAGTAAAACTATGCACGTTTAATAAATTATGTGACAAAACCTTTCATTTCTAAATGATTTCTAGATGCTCTATTTTTATAATTTCATGAGGAAGTAGTTCATCTATTGCAATCTTTTGCTCTATTAATTGGTATATTTTTCACCAGAGAGGCGTTTTCCAACGATCTGAAAGGCGTGGTTTCAAATTTTTTCCCCGGGGATAATCCCCCCTACCCTGGGTACCAGACTCTCGACCCCCATTTTGATTCGTTCCACTCGCATTGAGCGTTAGCCCCACAATACGAATTTCCTCCCAACGGGCGGTGTTAATTAACTTGTTGGTTATGACTGAATCTATAGCCTTTTCCATACAAATGCATTTTTGTCATTGTTAGGAAGTAGCAGCATTTTGGAAATGACCACGCACAACGACCAAGCCCTTTGTCGGCAAATTTAAAGCTCACACACCCCTTCCTCGAGTACCTTCGCGACGACCCTGAATTGTCATGGGCATTTTCGAAAGGAATTTTCTAATTTTAGTTTTAGTTTTTTATTTTGAAAAGAATTATCAACGCTTAGGCACGACGCTAATCAAACAAACAGAAGACAAATGTGATAAGAATTATAAACTCGTGCCACATTTCTAAAATAAGCATGCATGTGCTCATTTTTCCTCTTCTTTGATACATATAACTCTCAATGGAATTTAAAAAATGCTTTTTTCTTCGAGGGAAAAGTGATTTCAAGAACAATTGAAGCATTTCAAAGTAGAATTCTTTTCAAAACTAAGCGCTAAAAATGAAAGTCGAAAGTTTCTTTGGAAAATGCTCATGAAATCAAAGCACGTCGTCCAGGCCCTTTTCAAAACCTCTGATTTCTGGTGCACTCTACTTTTTGACATTGTGAGCTCGTATCTCAGGTGTTTGGTGAATGATTTAAAAATGCAAGTTATGTGCATTTACGTTGAAGATTAACAAATGTAGTTTTTGTACTCGGAAAGCCCCGATATCTTATCCAGTGGCGGCGCTACAGGGGGGACTGGGGGGACTCGCCCCCCCCCCACTTCTCTCTAATGTCAGTTTTCCAATTCATCCAAATCCAAATCCGTAGAGAAATTGTCGAAGGAGGGGTTAGGTAGTTAGATCCCGAATTTTGAGGACAAATAAGGGCGTTCCTTAGCAATAAAAGGGCGCTTCCCAAGTATAAAAAGGGCGTGGCCCTGAAAATTTTCCCGGGGGCTTCGCCCCCGGACCCTTATTTCAGTTGACCTCCCCAGCCGTTGGCGGCTGGCGCCGCCACTGATCTTATCGTTTCGTTCCTTCATCCAGTCAAAAGGGGGTACTTTTTCGAGAGACACTTGGTAGGATATATTGAGTCTAAGAAGGTAATGTAATCTTGCTTCGTCCTTACGAGCAGCTAAAAAATGGCTCAGGCAGAGCTGTAGAAAATCGAAACCATTGCAACTGCTGGCCGCAGGCACAAACTTTTGTCCACAAAACGATACTAGGCTGCAACTTAAACTTTTTAAAGAATATGTTCTATCAATGCTGCAAGCAAATTTTGCTGAAAAATTTGATCTCGGGCAGAACAAAGTTCTCCAGCTATGGGTGCAGCGCAGTGGTCCTTCTTTCCAAGACCAGACTTCAACGCTGTTGTGTTAGATTCACAATTTTTCTATACTGATCGCTCCATTGGTTTAAAAGATTGAGCATATTTTCATGAATACATTTATAAATTGTACATTGACTTTGTAACGGGTTGTCTTCGTGGAATAGCGCAATTAAAACATGATATGAGCGAATTATGGGTAAATCTTATTTTAGATTTTTTCTATCGTACAGAATAAGTTTTGATGAAATCTCTCTTGTTGTTCTTTGCCGAATACCTTGCCCAACTGACTTTCGAAAAGGAACAGATATTGTTAAATAGATTGGCCTAAAGATAAGGTGAAAAAAACATCCACACAAGGCAGCCACTGTTAATTTGCTTTATATAAACGACTAAAAGGTATATCAATGCGTTAAATCTTGTGATGCAGGTGCAGTTACTTTGCCAAGGAAGATGTGATTGATGCTTGCAAACAAACCTTGACAAACCTACAACTGGATTACCTTGATCTATATTTGGTAAGATTATTATGTATCTTATATGTCGTCTTGCTTAGAGCAGTACCATCAGAGAGCGACAATGTAATCATGGGTTTTATGAAAATAACAATGTAAGCCTAAAGTCCACTAATCAAATGCCTTCAGTTCTTGTTGGCTTTGAAGCGTTATCTTATCAATTTGATGTCGTTCTTTTCATGCTTTATGTTGTGCTGCGACAGTTTGGGGGCGTATTCTTTTGGGCATCTGAAGTCTCGAAAATCTTCTGAAAACGGTAGACTTCGCAGAGAAAAATGTCAGTTACCAAAAGAATGCGCATTCTGAAAACGGTAGAGATCGGAGAGATCGGAGAGAAAAATGCCAATAGAATACACATTCTGAAAACGGTAGAGTTGGCAGACTTCGCAGAGAAAAATCCCAAAAGAATGGGAATTCTGAAAGTGACATAGTTCGAATATAGTGCTCCGCTGAGCGAATTGAAGCCATTGCAATGCACTGTACTTTTCTTATGCAAAATGCAAATCCCAATAGAAAAGAATTTAATTCTATTTTCGAATGTTTTGCGAACTTTTTCATTCACGAAACAAGGCTCTTTGCGAGCGATCTCTCGGAAGTCTACCAGCTTCAGGAGCAGAAGGTTTCCGAGGCCTCGGAAGTCTACCGTTTTCACAAGAGCCCAAAAGAATACGTCAAAAATCGATCGGAAGTCTACCGAAAACAGAATGACCAAAAGAATGGGCTTTTATAAAAAATGATCTGAAGTCTGCGAAGTCTACCGTTTTCTGTAAAATGGCACCAAAAGAATGGGATTTTGGCTCCTACCAACTCTACCGTTTTCAGAAGATGCCCAAAAGAATACGCCCTAAATAGGCTACTTAATAAAAATCTTTCACTCATTGCAGAGCTGAAGAAACTTGTATTTACTATAGCAGAGAGCCTGACCTAATTCTTTTAATTTTAATTGGCCTTTTCGTTTGTAGCAGTTTATTCATATAATTATATTGTAATTAGATTCATTCTGATAGTTCTATATTTAATTGCAAGTTTATATCTATATTATTTGGTCGGTATATTAATATGAAAATTCAAATTTCAAAACAAAATGATTTCTCTCAGAATAAAATTACAACATAAATTCACCTACTTGAACACATCCGTCCAGATCCAGAGTACCCAGGATTACAAGCACAAGTATAATTTCCGTCTATATCAGTACATGTTGCATTCGGATGACAAGTATGAGCGTTAGTAGTACACTCATCCACATCTACAAAGAAGTAAAAGATACTAAAATTTCACACCAGTCATTTCGCGACGAGCAGAATTTGTTGAGTGCTATTTTCGAGTGAAAAAAAATCGAGTGGAAATTTGTCAGCCTGTCGCAAGCAAAAATTTGAGTCCAACAACGGAAAAACATTTTTGCTTGGCAATCAAATCCCAAATGATTGGCACACAATATTTGCTCGCTGCCATGGATTTCTCGATCCCTCAGAAACGCTGAAGTCAATTAACGAGTCCCTCTATGAAAGACGTCTTCTGGGCAACAGTGCTTTTTTATACAGGAGCTGAGCTTTGGAATGGCTTAAATAAACAAGCTAAGGGCGTATTCTTTTGGGCATCTGAAGTCTCGGAAATCTTCTGAAAACGGTAGACTTCGCAGAAAAAGATGTCAGTTACCAAAAGAATGCGCATTCTGAAAACGGTAGAGATCGGAGAGATCGGAGAGAAAGATGCCAAAAGAATACACATTCTGAAAACGGTAGAGTTGGCAGACTTCGCAGAGAAAATCCCAAAAGAATGGGAATTCTGAAAGTGAGAGAGTTCGAATGTAGTGCTCCGCTGAGCGAATTGAAGCCATTGCAATGCACTGTACTTTTCTTATGCAAAATGCAAATCCCAATAGAAAAGAATTTAATTCTATTTTCGAATGTTTTGCGAACTTTTTCATTCACGAAACAAGGCTCTTTGTGAGCGATCTCTCGGAAGTCTACCAGCTTCAGGAGCAGAAGGTTTCCGAGGCCTCGGAAGTCTACCGTTTTCAGAAGAGCCCAAAAGAATACGTCAAAAATCTCTCGGAAGTCTACCGAAAACAGAATGACCAAAAGAATGGGCTTTCATAAAAAATGATCTGAAGTCTGCGAAGTCTACCGTTTTCGGTAGAATGGCACCAAAAGAATGGGATTTTGGCTCCTACCAACTCTACCGTTTTCAGAAGATGCCCAAAAGAATACGCCCTGGATACGAGAGCAGGTTATCACGCGAGAATAACAACAAGTAGTTTAGTTTTTATCTTTTACATGTAATGGCCTCGGGGCAGTCACAGTCTATTGCTCCCTGGGGTATCGTCCTTGTAGTGTTTGTAAACTAGTTTGTAGGTAGCGTAATTAGTAATTTGTCTTGTAAAATTTATAATGGAATACATCAAAAATAAAAATGACAACAAGTTCACTTAATTTAATATCAAATTGATATGAAGAATGCTTCAAAGCCAACAAAGGACTGAATCATGTTGATTGGTGGGCTGCAGGCCTACATTTTTATATCCATAAAACCCCTGGTAAAATCTTGCTCCTGGGATCCTGGGAATATGCCCTCTGGATCATCGTTGGTTTTGAGAACTTTGCATAAATAGATTTCTAAATTTATTCCTCGAATTGATATTAAGGATGGGCAAGGTTTTTCTAGATTATGGATTTTTGATGGAATTTCGCAAGTTGTTGATTATTTGGGCATACATATATTGAGGTATTCGGTATAAAGTTAGGTACGAGAACGTTTAAACACGAGGAAATGGAATTACCGTGGATCCCTCACTAGTCTTTTTGTGGCAAGCATAATAGCAGAAATTCTTCCATCGAGATGAGTGCAACACATTGCACTATAAAATACAATTGAACTTGATTTAGAAACGAACATGTTTTTTTAAATTCAGTTAGAGGCTTAGATGGTTCAACACAAGCAATGGTTTTTCAAACTTTTACAAGATTTTTTTGATTCACGAGTAATTCAATAAATCACCCGCTGGGAAGCAGGAACTGAAATAATGAGTATGTAGTACTAGAGAACTTTCACCGCAATGCGCTTCAAAGGAGGCGCGTATCACATCGCTCGCACACTTCAATGCTCGTTTCCTCTCCCGTTAATGCTTGAATCTCTCTGATTTAAACAATCTTTCAGGTTCACGTGCCTCCGAGATTGGATCATAGCATCGGTGATGGCGTACCTAATGCTGAGAAAGTTGGGTTAATAGGATATAGCCCTGACCTCATGAAAGAAACTTGGCAGGTATAAATTATGAAGAAAGCATAACTGAACGTACTGAACATTTGAAATTTGTTTGTCCTGGTTTCGAACAACGCTGGGTACAAGGTGATTCAAAAAAGTTCCTGTATTCTAAAATTCAATGGAACGAAAGTAATGTTGTATAGTACTATATTCTCACGGACCTTCTGCTCTCCTTACCAAATATTTAGATATGGGGAGTGCTTCGGAGACTGCTTGTAGTTAGCATAAAGTATGAATTCCCAATAGGTATGATAATGCTAAAAGAAGGGAAGAAAATCCCCAGAAATACCCTCTCCAACACTCAGAAAATAGGAAGTATGCTTTTAATTAAAAGGTTCAACGCATAATTGTCTTGTCTCTTTTATATTTTCCAGATAGCAAAAAGCAAATCAGATAGCAGATACCACATACGGTAGATAATGATAAAAGTAGCAAACTTGGATAACTAATTTATTCTTAAATTTTTTTACATCCGTCAAGATTCCTCTGCGACCGAAGAACTGGACTATAACTTTGTAAAGAAAAGATGTAATTTTACAGCCATTCTGCTGGTTATAGCCTATAAAGATAATAACAGTGAACTTTAGGCATGTTGGAAAGGATCAACTAACGCAATTGAGCATAAAACAGGTTTCTATCCAATCTCCAAAATATCTGATGACAAGCCAAATTTTATTTTAATACAAGAGCTGAATATAAAAAAACTGGCAACTCAAAATGATATAGCTCAAGTTGCAAAGCTCAATCTAAGTTCTCCTCATATGTCCTTAGCAAATAACTTGCAATTAAATATATGTAATCTATTTATGTCGCTATTTTCCTTGTCAAACTAAGCATTACCAATATACACTCATTATTTGCAATGTATTAGTTTAAGATTACACCCTTCAGAAAACGATCGTGAGTATAGCTTGCAAAACAATACCATCAAACCATGTCACCATATTTTCGAACTTTGGATTCCGAAGAGTCGAGCTAGGGGGCTCTCCGTCCTATTGGCTACAGCAATAATCACAGTGTGTGTACATACTTTTCTGATTCTCTGCTATCATCATGTCTAAAAAAAACCTCATATTTATCTAAAATTGCTGTCTAAAAGTCAGATGTCATAGAAATTGGAAAAGATGGCAAAAGCACAGGACGAGGATGCCCCCTAGCTTCGACTAACGGAACCCAGTGTTAGCCGAGTGTGAAGGCTCTTAGTTGAACCCCCGGAAGGTCGAAGCTAGGAGAGCAACTAATTATAACTTTGATACGATAGATGCTGCATCTTTCCACCGTTATAAACTGATTGACCGCATTTTAATCAGGCTGAACTAATCAGTATTTGAAGCCAATTGACAATCACAAAATGCAGCAGAAAAAATTACTATCAGAAAACAAGTCTTAAATTACTATATCCCGCAGCAAAAATAGCCTGCTGAACGGGCTTGAAATTAAAAGCAAATTCCTAAAATTCCGCAGCACACATGCAAACTGCTGAACGGATATACGCCAGCACACTCCCGCAGCACAAAACGAAACAGCTGAACGGACTTAAGATTCAAAACAAGTTCTTAAAAAACTGCAGCACACATGCAAACTGCTGAACGGATTTACGCCAACACACTCCCGCAGCACAAAAGAAAAACTGCTGAACGGGCTAAACATTCAATGTAAATTCCTGAAATTCCGCAGTAAAATATGGAAACTGCTGAACGGATTTACGACATCACACTCCCGCAGCACAAAAGAAAACTGCTGAACGGGCTAAAAATTCAAAGTAAATTCCTGAAATTCCGCAGCAAACTATGGAAACTGCTGAACGGATTTACGACATCACACTCCCGCAGCACGAAAGAAAACTGCTGAACGGGCTTAAAATTCAAAGTAAATTCCTGAAATTCCGCAGCAAAATATGGAAACTGCTGAACGGATTTACGACATCACACTCCCGCAGCACAAAA
>REGM01000254.1:231177-267920 GCA_004194415.1 Aurelia aurita | reverse complement strand
AAACTGCTGAACGGGCTTAAACTTCAAAGCAAATTCCTAAAATTCCGCAGCAAAAAATGATAACTGCTGAACGGATTTACGCAAACACATTCCCGCAGCACAAAACGTCAGATGGGAAATGATTGAAAATAGCAACCTCAAAACACAGCAAGAATTCCAACACGAGGTGCAACTGCAAACATAAACTTACTTTATTTCCCCCTCCAAACAGAAACAATATACTTGCTTTCCCTAATCTGTGGGTAGTTGTATAAGTCGAGTGCTTGCACTTTCTTCTACACCATTAGAGCAATATCTTAGAGGGTAACTGCGTTGGCAATGTTCACTTCGTCATCTTCTTAGATCCATTTAGGCTCAGTCAGTGGCAGCGCATGTTTCAGAAAAGATTTCCAGAGTTCAACGATAGAGTTGTTTCTTGAAGAAGGCTAAAACTGACTCGTGCAAAGGTTTAAATATGACCTTTGAACAGTGGGGGACTGGGGCTAGTCCCAAGACAGGCTATTTGGCATAAACTAGACCCGTGGGGCTCAAATATTTTAAATTCCGAGCATCGGGTCCGGTGAGAATAGTAAAATACTGTTACATGACTATAGTTACATTAAATTGTTGGAAATTGTTTAAGATCTAATATTTGCCTGTTCCGAAATCTAATATTTGATCTAATATTTGCTTTCAAATGTGGGAATATACATCGTAAGAAGTGAGAGCTGTCACTATAAGGAATCAAAGATGTCTATATTGAACAATATACTCATTTATAGTCGATTCAAAATATACTTCAAGGTGTTCCAAAAATGTTTCCCGTTTCTGCATTTGCTGTGGAGGAGCTGTAACTTCAATTGTATCTGTGTTTATTCAACTTAGAGTTTGAGACCTCGTTTGAGTCTATCTAACATGTGGTTGCTGATTTATGGCTCAAGAAAGCCAAAATAAGTGTTTGCTTCAATAACAGCCGTTCCTTTGTTCTCCAACAACGTCAACATCAAGTAAATATCGAAAGAAAGGGTTCTAGCGTTGTATTTAAATTTTGTCTACACTTGAAAATGGGTTAAAAATGGTGTTTATTTATATCACAACTCTGTCAACCCTTTTTTAAATCTTGAAAAAATTCAGATAGTTAAACCTGAGACTTTACCTGATGAGGATGAATTTCGAAAGATTTAATTTTCCAATTTTAGGAAATGGAAAAGCTAGTCGAGATGGGCCTTGTCAAATCAATTGGCGTTAGTAATTTCACCTGCAGGAAGGTCAAGGAATTAATGGAATATGCCAATATCAAACCAGTTTGCAATCAAGGTACGTTTTTTCATTTCCCTGTTGATATTTTTTCATTCATGATTTCTGAGTGACTGAAATCAAGGGAAAATCTTTGACAGGGCTGTTTGCAAAATGGTTGATCAGCTGTGCATCCGACATGGATTTAGTCGGTAACCCTATTTGTACTGGGGGGCGTCATTTGCCCCCCCCACCAAACCTTGATACACTGCGCTAAAACGACACAAGATATGACAACGAGCCTTGGTGACTTTTAGTCAAATTTAATAGGCAATTAAAATGTTTACATTTCATTGTTTTGATTTTGATCATGTGACAACAGTAACACCATAATTGGAGAGTGGTCAACAAAAAAGCTTAGAACGTTCATAGTTTTTGTCTCGCTTGTCCGAATTATCTCGATCATGCACCATTCGATTGCTTGTGATGATTACTTTCATTTGAAATATAATATTTTCATACTTGCTGAAATCAGCAATTTTTAATATATATGACGTCATTCACATTTATGACGTCATGGTTCGAATTAAGAAGTGTAAAATATAAATAAATTGCATCTAATTTGCTTCATCTTGGTTATTTGAGTAATTTTGAGACCACATTTAGTATAAAAAAAGACAAAAACTGCGAAGATAATCAGCGCATGAAACAAAAGGATAATTTAATTTAACCCTATTCAGCCCGGGGGGGGCCATTATGGCCCCCCCTATCAAACTTTTTTTAATAGAATCTTAGCCATGAAAGAGTTGACTTTGAAACTTCTTGACTTTTATCAAAATTTAATAGGCTACATAATTATCAACTTTGCATTGTCTATTGTTGTGTCACGTGACCTCCGTATGCCTTTTTTTGGAGACCGGTCACAAAGAAAATCGTAAATCCTCTATTATTTTCTCCCCAGTAGCATAAAATACAAAGTTACATNAAGATAATCATCGCATGAAACAAAAGGATAATTTAATTTAAAGCTAACTATGCTAAAAATAGAAACTAAGAATGCCACAAAGTATGTATTTTAATTTATGAGATGTTTCCTACTATTTGCAATAATCTTGGAGAAAATCAGTGCTGTAATTAATTAAATAGAATTTTTCTTGTCAAGAAGCAATAAATTTGCCAAATTTCCCTTATTTTTTGGTTGCCTAGTAGCAAATCATGTGACTAATTAATTACAATTGTTATATTTGAAAAGCCAATTGTTCAAAGAACAACAAGGGTAAGTGTCATCGTTTTAGTTTTGGAATACAATAGGGGGGGTGAAGAACACCACCCACTACAAACTAACTAAAAAATCGCCCAGTACAAATTGGGTTATAACGATATTGAAACGGATGAGTCCTATACAAATTGCAAATAAGAAGCGGGATCTGTTCTGGTGACACCCAACTATCCAAGAAGACTTATTTACCCAGCTGATTTCTTGGTCTTAGATAAGAAAACAATCCTATATCGGATGGACAACTGATCAAGCAAGCATTTCGCAAACGGCCTCTGATAAAGACAAGACAAGAGTGATCGTAAAACAGATCTGATTTAACCCATTTTTAGCTAAACGACTAGCCAACATCGCCATTTTTTTCTTCCCATTTTTCTCAAATCGCGTATTGGTGCAGGGTTTAGTGGAGCCAAGAGGCCTTCCTAAGATGTCATTGCTATTTGTTTACCTTGCACTTTGGCAATGATAAGGTTTTAGTTGAATTATAGGCATATCTGAAACTTTTCGAAAGTCGTCAAAGACAGGGGCCAGTCGACAGCCAAAAAGGTGAAACAATTTATTATTGCTTCATTTTGTTTCTAAAAGCTCATGTTTAAAGGCTGTTGGGAAACCAGCATGCATTGCAGCCCTATATTAACTCTAATTTAACCGGGCTTTTCTTAAATTAACATAGCCGTGGGGGGTGCTTTCCACCCCCTCCCTCTATAAATCGCCTTAGACTAATGGGAAATCATTCAAACCTGGCAAGGGCGTAGTTCTACCAATTTTTAGTTGATTGACAGCTTTGGGTGTGGCCACCTCATTAGATGACGTCATTATGACCTCATAATGTTGCAAAATGTCAAAATATATGTTTCTCCAGCTAATTCGTTCTAAAAACGGAAAAAATATCTTATATAATTCGCTATTTTTCATCTTATTTGCCGTAATATTCATTCCTAATTCAAAAATAATACCTAAAGGTGTTTTTAGACAGTTATCTTGGAAGAAAATGACGAATATTTATGACGTCACAACCACGAAGTTGGTTTTAAGACCAAAAATTGATAATAACTTGCTCAAAATACTTTAAATTTATTGCAAAACGCCATTCTATACATTTTCTACAACTTCCCCTGGAAAAAGCTCAAAATTTTGCAAGATTGACCCAAAATGGCAGCACATGTGACGTCATCATTTAAAAATGCTGATCTCAGCAAATTCCATTGTTCTTGATAAAAAATGAAAGCTCTTTGTTTGCTGATTCTTTTGAGGTATAATAATCAACATTTGAAACTAATTCTGGTTGTAAAAATATCAACAACATTGACTTTTTCAATCCCATCTTCCAAATATGGTAGTGTCATCTGTCACGTGACTCCCATTGTTCAAAAATTTTATTGTCAAAATGTAACTAATAGATAATTAGTAATTGTCAGAAAATTAGAGAGTCATAGCTCATGCTGTTAATAAATGCTCTGCAAAAAGCTACAGTGGGTGGAAACACCCCCCGGTCAAATTAGGGTTAAAGGTGGCCTAATTTCATGCTGCATGAAAATCAGCGAAAAACAAAACAAATTATCACAATGCATGCCGGTTGCCCAAGAGCCTTTAAGTCAGGCTTTTGAGAAGAAAAGAACTAAACAATTTCAAAATTAAGTCAAGTGTACTGTTTTACCTGTCCTGTCAATCCGCGCATACCTGGTAATTCTTTATTGCATCCAAATGCCATACATCGCCCCTTTTTAACATGTAATGATTATTTTACAGTTGAACTGCATCCTTTCCTGCCTCAAAACAAACTGATAGAATTCTGTAAAGAGCATGGTAAGTTGATAGTAAACGTCATATGATAGTTTCAGACCATATCTCTCAAAATTCTGCTGTGTACCGGTTGTCCCAAAAAAAGTTCTTCCGACGTTTGATTGAACGCAGAGAAAAAAGTTTCAATCTGGCAATTTTTATTTATTCTGGTTACATGCTAGGTATTTCAACTTACAATTTGGCATATTATACCGGGTGAGTCAGAAAAAACACTCCCCGTTTGAAAGGCCACTGCTCCCTGGATATCGAGGCAATAATATTGGTAAATATATTGTTTAATAGTGGACATGTTCAAATAAATTCTAAATTTTACCAGACTGTGATCGGCCACTCCCTTCCAAAATTAGGAGGGATTTTCTCAAGAATGCCCCTCCAAGAAACGTTCAAAACCGGCATGAAATCACGACCAAATTTTCGTCATATTTCTGCCTAAATAGCAATGACTTGTGCATGCTTTAGCACGTTTTATCCCTTTGGAAGGATGAAAGTGCCATCCCTGGAAACATAGCAACAATATTCTCGGAGATTTTATCCCCCAAGAGGATAAAGGATGTGCAAGTGTGCAAGTCATTGCTGTAAGGCAGAAATATTTGGAAAATTTGCTCGTGATTTTAGGCCTGTTTTGAAGGTTTCTGAAGAGGCTTTCTCCAGAAAATCGCTCACAATTTCAAAACGGAGAGGCCGATGTCAGTCAGGTAAATTTTAAATCATATTTGAACATGTCACCCATTACATAATGTATTTGTCAATATTATCGTTTTGATATCCAGGGAGCAGTGGCCTTTCAAACGGGGATTGTTTTTTCTGACTCACCCGGTAGGAAGAAGTTAGTTATCTGAAAATTGAGTTATGAGCTATAACATTTGATGTTTGTGTTGAAGGCCAAACCAGAGAGGTCTGTATACCTTCCTGCATCATCGCGGTGAAGGGGGACTCGCCGGATGAGCAAGGCTAAAATTGGGTTCACAATTCGTTTATCTTGACAACGAGCAAGAGTCCTGCTCATTGCGTATGTTTAAAGTAAGGTCTGAAGAATTGAATCAAATAAGTCTCGGGAAAAATGGTTTTCTGATGTTATTGTTGCATTAAAACAACTGGGAATTTCATTGGTAGAAATAATTTACCTTTACTGATTCACGGAGTGGAACAAACATCTATTCTAAAAGTAAAAATAGTTTTCAATCCGAGACCTATTTGATTCGATTCTTCAGACCTTACCAGAGTGTGTTTAAACAGAGTGTGTTTAAACACACTCAAGGAGCAGGACTCTTGCTCGTCGTCAAGGTAAACGAATTGTGAACCCAATTTTAGCGTTGCTCATCCGGGAGTCCCCTTTCACCGTGATGATGGAGGAAGGCGTAGAAACCTCTCTGGTTTGGATGCCTAGCATGTAAACAAAATGAATAAAAATTGACAGATTCAAAACCTTTTTCTCTGCATTCGATCAAACGTCGGAACTTTTTTTGGGACACCCGGTATGTCTTTGATGATGACCCTTGATGAGAGGGCCACTGGATGCTTTTAGANCCAGAGTGTGTTTAAACAGAGTGTGCTTAAACACACTCAAGGAGCAGGACTCTTGCTCGTCGTCAAGGTAAACGAATTGTGAACCCAATTTTAGCGTTGCTCATCCGGGGAGTCCCCTTTCACCGTGATGATGGAGGAAGGCGTAGAAACCTCTCTGGTTTGGCCTTCGACATGAACATGGAATATTATAGCTCATACATCCATTTTTAGATAACTAATGTCTTCCTATATATGCCAAACTGTAAGTTGAAATGCCTAGCATGTAAACAAAATGAATAAAAATTGACAGATTCAAAACCTTTTTCTCTGCATTCGATCAAACGTCGGAACTTTTTTTGGGACACCCGGTATGTCTTTGATGATGACCCTTGATGAGAGGGCCACTGGATGCTTTTAGAGTGGAAAATATGCTCACAAAACTGAGATGGCCAATTGACCAAGTGGCAGTTCGTTTGGCCCACCTCTCTTACTTGGAATTTTCAGTATTGGCTGGCTAGATTCCCCTTTGATTGGACAAGTCCCTTGTTGACTTTTATTGGTAGATTAAAAACAACCAATGAATGAATGAATTCTGCCTGACAGTAGGACTTTTTTGAAAATTTCTCCCAAGTTATGGCATAATTTATCTCTATTAATCACACAAATCAGCTCAGTTGAACAATATCGTAAAATGGACTCGAGAGTTCCCGTCGTTGGAATGGAACTTGTTCAAAATTAATTAATGTTTTCTCTTTCTTTTTGTTGTAGGAATTGTTTGCTCGGCTTTCTCGCCGATAGGTGCACCTAACCGACCTGCTGGATTTAAAGATCCATCCCATCCAGTCCTACTTGAGAATGATGTCATCACATCCATTGCAAAGAAACACGAATGCAGTCCTGCACAGGTTTGTATCTTTATTATAGAATCTATATAAAGCCTGAGTCAACTTCATCCATTATGACGTCGTCAGTTACTGACGTTTTGCTTTCGTTATTACATATTCCTACCAACATGTAGCCTAAATTTTTAATTCAGGAAGGATACTTAAATTCATACGAATCGTAGCTCCGACTTGACTTGGGATAGGGATTAGTGTATGATGTGACTTCTGTCCTTATTTACGTTAATCTGCTTGCTTAGCTTTATTTTCTTTTGCTTTATGTCACTTTACTTTTCCCCACGTTGCCTTACATTACTCGCAGGGAGACTTGGCTTGACTTAGCTTGACTCAATTTTTCTTTACACGAGATTTGATGTGATAGCTTTAACTGGCTTGGCTTGATGTAATTTGATTGAACTTGAAATTGTTTGATTCGACTCACCTTTGCTTTGTTTTACGTTATCTCGTTTTTGTATCCTTATTTCACCGGGAACCTGGCTCTGTTTTAGGACCATTGCTCTTTAACATTTTTCTGAATGTTATTTTTCTATTTCTAAACAGAAGTGAAATATGTAATAATGCTGACGATAACACAATATGGATAAAAGGGCAAACAATTAACAATATAATCCCAATCCTTGAATCTGAGATTAGCACAATAAACAGCTGGTTCGAAGATAATTGCATGCTTCTAAATAAAGAGAAATGTAAATATATGGTTAAGGACCACAGAGGGCAAAGTGTGAGGAGAGTGAAATAAGAATCGGGGACTTTTCAATAAAAAACAATGATAAAGAAAAATTACTTGACAATCAACTAAAGTTTGTTCATCGCATAAAAAAGATTTGTAGTGAAGCTGGAAAAAGATAAGTGCTCTTGCCAGAATAGCACCTTATTTAAATGCAAAGAAAGAATATTGCTGATGAAAACGTTTATCACTACCAATTTTTGATTACTACCCAATTGTCTGGATGTTATGGAACCGAAAATTAACAATTTAATCAACAATGTTCACAAAAGAGCACTAAGAGTAGCATGTAAGTGCTATAATTCCACTTTTGAAGTTCTGCTTATTAAGGATCATGCTTCGAAAATATCTCGACAAAACCTGCAGAGACTATTCGTTGAAATGTATAAAACAAAGATTAACCAAAATCCAGAGTTTTTGAATGATGTTCAGATTTCATCAATCTTCATATAATCTCAGAAGTGAAATATTTTCTACTAAAAAACCTCACACTGTTATTTATGGAACTGAAACAGTTTCTTTGTACCGGGTGAGTCAATAAAGACAATCAGCGTTTGCAAGGCCACTGCTTCCTGGATATCAAAGTAATAATATTGGCAAATATATTATTTAATGGTGGACATTTTCAAAACGATTTTAAAATTTACCTGACTGAAATCGGCCACTCCGTTGTGAAATTATGAGAGATTTTCTCTTGACAGCCGCTTTAAGAAACCTTCAAAACAGACCTAAAATCACGACCAAATTTTCCTGCCTTACAGCTATGACTTCAACACGTTTTAGCACTTGTTATCGCCATGGAAGGATGAAATCATCCGGAATAATGCTGTTATGCTCCCAGGATGACAATTTCATTCTCCCAAAGGGATAACACGTGCTAAAGCGTGTAAAAGCCATTGCTGTAAGGCAGAAATATTTGGAAAATTTGCTCGTGATTTTAGGTCTGTTTTGAAGATTTCTTAAAGGGGCTTTCTTGACAAAATTGCTGATAATTTCCGAAAGGAGTGGCCGATTTCAGTCAGGTAAACTTTAAAATCGATTTGAATATGTCCACCATTAAATAATATATTTGCTAATATTATTGTCTTGATATCCAGGGAGCAGTGGCCTTTCAAACGGGGATTGTTTTTTCTGACTCATCCGGTAGATGTAGTCATATTTGGAATAATATCCCTGCCGAAATAAGAAATGCAAACAACCTAGAAATCTTCAAAAGACAAATAAAACAAATTTAAATCCCATGCTCCTGCATATTATGCACATACTATATCCCAAATCGCAAATAATAACAATGATAATAATAAAAACTTCTTATTTACAGTTGGTAAGTTAATTACTGATAGCTCGCACTCTTTAGAAGAGTGAGCTAATAAAAATCAACCAATATATACATACTTTATACATATACAGCAAACCATAATATTTATAATCAACAGCATAATTTACAATTGCATCCTTCCCAACATAGGTTTCAAATCTTTAAAAAGGTCGGTGTAAAACTATGTGACCTATTTCTTTGAATGGAATGGCTTGAAAGAAACTTTAGCTACTTTGTAATAATTCTACCGTTGGACTTTTCAGAAATCTTCAATATTTTCAGAATTAGAGTACTTTTCTTCTTTTTTAAGAATTCAAGAAAATTTTTGAAAAAAACTTAAAACCATCGTAATTTCTAAACCTTTTAAGGAAACATCTAATAACTTTCCAAAAAAATATGGTTTATGAACGTCTACAATATGGTATCAAGCAAAAGTCACTCTTCTAGTATGCGATTTAGAAATTTGATGACGTCACATCCTCGAATGAGTTGAAATATGAAATACGCTGTAATTTCGAAAATAATCAAGATTTCTGAAAAGTCCAACGGTAGAGTTGTAGCAAAGTAGCTAAAGTTTCTTTCAAGTCATTCGATTCAAAGAAATATGTCACTGAATTTTACACCGACCCTTTTACGCCAATTTAAAGATTTGGTACCTATGCTATCCTTCCCCACCCCATGGTTTGATTTTTTTGCAAAAGGAAGGGACCGTTTCGCTGCTCTTTATCACATCAGGTATGCTTTTCCAGAGTATACTACCCCTAAAACATATAGAGTTCATGCCAAAGGCCACGGTGGATGTGCTTGGAAGTAAAACTGTGTTCTTTATTCTGAGATTGTATCTAATCTCTCTTCTCTGGAATAACTCCGAAAGAAATAAAGGGTTCACGTGATGTAATGTTTTGTAAATCTCTATCATCAGTCTTTGTAAATTCTGAACATGGACAGTTTTTTTCATTATTTCTGACAAGGATGTCAGCAAATTGTGTATCATAGTCCTCAAGCAAAACACGTAGTGCTTGTTTGTGGATCTGATTGATTTTATTATTTGCTCCTTTTCCACAGAATATCCAAGTTAAGGGGCGGTATTTAAAGTTTGACATAACAAACGAATTGTACAGTACCCGTTTTTGAGGTTGCTGAAGTTATCTTGCAACCCTAGAGAAAGCACTAACACTCCTGTTTTCTTTGACACATAAGGACTTTACGTGGGTATCAAATTTCAATTTCGAGTCGATTGTTACACCTAAAAGTCTAACTTGATTACTTGACAGGATTATTTTGCAAACTTTGTTGACTTGATTTAAACCCATGCACATTAGCTGGAATTTCGATGGATTTGCAACCATCATGTTAGATTCAAACCATTCTAAGGTATTGCGTATGTCAATTTCTAAACTCGAGATCACTCTTTCAATTTTCTGGTCACATGCAAACTTTGTGTTGTTATCGGCAAAGTTACATATTTCTGATTCCTCAATGAAGTAAATCAGGTCATTTTATGTAAATATTGAACAGAAGCAGACCAAGGACTGAACCTTGCGGTACACCTGATGTGATATCGAGCCATGAACTATAACTAGAGTCGATTATAACTCTTTGTTTTCGTGACGTAAGGTAGCTGTGAAGCATTCGGATGCTACCCAAGCCAAAGCCATAGGCCTCAAGTTTTGCGATAAGGAGATCATGAGGTAAGCAATCATACGCTTTGGAAAGGTCCATAAGCACCATACCAACTATACCACGTTTATCAAGACACTTACGACATCAATCTATCAACCTTATGAGGGCATCTTGTGTACTGTACTTCTCGCGAAAACCACACAGCAAATCCGAAAGATATTGGCTAATGTGAGGCAACATTCATATAACCACATATCACACATCATATAATCACACATATATCACATAGACATGTTGTATTTTTTGTTCTATTAGTTGGTATTAGTTAGCTGATTGTATTTATTTTTATAATTAAGCTAGGATTTGTATCCAACGTCAAATAACGTATCAAAAATATATTTGACTCTTATTTACCGTATTTGGCTGTGCTTCGTAGGCGTTTTTCACTCAATGAGACTTGGCTACAGTAATATTTACGTAATCTAGCATAACTGAACCAATATAGTCTTATCTTAGCTTGGGTTGGCTTTTCTCTCACGTTTACTAGGCTCAGGCTAACATGATTAAGCTTGGGTGGTCTTTTTTGTTCCGCTCTGCTCTGCTTAGCCATTCATGACTTAGCTTGAGTTGTTTTGGCTTGTCATGGCTTTTTAGCTTGAATTTATTTGGCTTGGCTTGGCTTGGCTTGGCTTGGCTTGGATGCAATCTTGCAAGAAAAAGCAAGATCATTGTTTCCAATTAACTAGCTGTGCCTTGACTTATAGATAAAATTGCTTCTTTAGGTCCTTCTTGCTTGGGGAATGCAACGAGGCAATCCTGTGCTTCCCAAATCCGTCACTCTGTCAAGAATAGAAGAAAATCACAAAACTGGTGATGTGAAGTTGAATGATGATGACATGAAGAAGATAAATGATCTAGAGCCACGTGCTCGGTATGTTGATCAAAGGTGGGGATTACCGCTCAATGCTTCTATGGAAGAATACTGGGATGGAGAATACCTTAACTAGGGATATTTTTATTCAAAATATCATTTGATTAGAATATTTGCTCTGTAGCGTAATATAGCAAATTTGGGCTTAAAATCTAAAATGAAATATATCTCCTGGCTGCACAATAGGGATCGAATTTCAAATTTCGGATCGTTTTCATGAAGGCTTGATGGAAGCTCTACCATTGTTGACAATAATTGTACAGATTTAAAATGGCAGACACTTTTTTTATATGTTGACTGTTCCATTCGTCGAATTCTTGTGATTAATCAAAATACGAAGCTAATCCATGTGTCATCCCGCTTATAGAGAAAATTTCAGTTCATCTTAAACTTTACTGTTATATAGATACAGTCAATCAATTTCATGAGTGTTACTTTGGTTTATCATGTTCTTCCGAAACAAGCTCAAGTTTTGGAAAACCATCAAATCTTACAAATTTCTCTTTGAGCTAAAATGACAATAGCAAAACAAATATTTGCGAATATTATTTCCATTTATTCTTAACAATCGGAAAAATTGATGTGATAACCTTCCATCTAAAATTGACAGATCGTTTGAAATTGGGTAGCTCCTTTAGATTTTGTTACTTTAGAGCTGTTCGAGAAATGAGATTCCTCTCTTATAAAGACTGGCAATTTGTCACCGTTTTTATATACTAAAAATTAAGTTCTTACCTTTTAATACGACATTTCCATCGTTCTTGCCTACTCTTGACTTGGCCTAAACTCCATTAACCCTATCCAGACTAGGCTTTTTGAAACTCTGGGGAGACTAGGGGGGGCACAAAGTGCCCCCCCCCTCTTTATTCTCAAAACTATAAGTGCTAGAGACTTGAAACTTGGCACAAATAACAAACAAGATATTGCAAACAAGATGACGTCATTTTTTTTGTTTATGTCACGTGGGTAAGTGCTGACGTCAGCAAATGTTGCTAAATAAGGTGTAAAAAATGGTAAAACCACTCGGACTTTGACGTGTTGTATCTCAAAATCATTTAAATATATTGATATGAGATTTGAAAAATACAAAGATTATATCCTAAATATTCTTATTTAAAAATTTTTGCATCGCATCATTAATATTTTTGCTGATGTCAGCATTTATTTATTTTGTTCACAAAAAAAGTAACTTTTTGCCTAAAATCGGTTACAAATTGGTCTAAAAAATTGCAAAAAATGCTAGATGTGCATAAAAAAACCTGCTGCATCCTATGATATTGTTAATTTTTCTAAAAATGAAGCTTAACATGGTTTTTCGCAAGTACACATGCGCAACANCCCCCCCCCCCCCTAGTCTGGATAGGGTTAAATTATAAGGGTCTTCGAAAATGTTCCTTCATTTTCCTTCTCAAACTTTACCAGATTTAGACGCTCGATCCAAACCTCTTTCCTAGCAAGTAAAAGGTCTCTTCTACCACCACAACTATCTTTCACGCCTCTGTAACGGTCAGCTCCTACGCCACGATGCTTCTCTTTTCAAACTCCAAATCTGGTAAAGTTTGAGAAAGAAAATGGAAGCACGAGCCCCCGTTCTCAGTAGAAACACTGCTAGCTGTGGTATGGGGCTGCTGCGGATCTCGGAACACTTTTCAGAGAGTTAATCATCGATAACTATTCTCAAAGTAAGTTACGAAAGTTTCAGTTTATAAACAGGCCAGTATTATTCGCCTTTTGGCCTTGTTTCTCGCTATTTTCATTCATTGTTAGCTGATTTTGTTGTGCGGGCAGTCGAGAGCAGGCAAAGACGAACAAGTCACATTATATTATCAAAGTAGGAACACAAAAATCGTTCATTATTATCCATGATAAAGATTTTGTTATTGGCACATTTCATCATTACAAGCAGCGGAGTTACAGCGAGCGATAGGCTGAATATTTGTAGGATACAACTAGTAATGGGTGAGTCGGAAGAAGTAGCTAATTTTGCTAGAGTACAGGAGAAAGAGCAACCCAATCATTTTGGAAATTGGAATTGCTATGCAACAATGAAACATCAATAGATCTTTCCCATAATTACGTCATCACCAATGCGGCGCGCGTTGCATTCTGGGACCAGTAGTTAAAACATCTGTTCTTGTGGTGTGATTTGTATGGAGGTGTATGGAAGTGTATAGATGTGTGCGAAAGTAAGAGGTTTAATCTGATAAATATCGAAGGAAAACATGGACAAATCTAATGAATTTACCGATGAGCATGTCCCTGGTTTTTTTCAAAACTCTAGTCCGGGGATCAGTGCGACTGAAGTGCAAATACGGGAAGTTTTCGCGGAGAAAGGCGACGAATGCTCAATATGGCCTGAGGTAAATATAGAGAACGAAGAGGGGCGAAAAGAAGAGAAAGCTGTTGGAGGATTCACATGCTGTGTTCCTGAATGCTTTAGAAATAGTAAACGGAATCCAGAACTTTCGTTCTACAATTTTCCCAACGGAAAGAGTGCAGAAAAGCAGGAACTGCGTAAGAAATGGCTGCACATGATTTCGCGAAAGGACTTCAAGGACCCGGGGTTGGGGCGCAGAGTTTCTTCAAAGCACTTTGTCTGGGAGCAAAAAACATACATGAATAACATCCCCACTATTGCTCCAAAAACCAAAACCAAGAAAGAGCAGAATGAGAGGACAACAAATAAATCAAGGAACAGAGAATTTTTGCCAACATGCCACAATCATCTACGTTCACTATGTTTACGTTAGGCCGCACTGAACATTCGTCGCCTTTCTCCGCGAAAACTTCCCGTATTTGCACTTCAGTCGCACTGATCCCCGAACTAGAGTTTTGAAAAAAACTAGGGATATGCTCATCGGTAAATTCATCAAATTTTCCCATGTTTTCATTCGATATTTATCAGATTAAACCTCTTACTTTCGCACACATCCATACACTTCCATACACCTCCATACAAATCACACCACAAGATCAGATGTTTTAACTACTAGACCCAGAATGCAACGCGCGCCGCGTGGGTGATGACGTAATTATAGGAAAGGCCTATTAGATCTGAGTAATTTGTTTATTTTCTTCAAGATTGAAACATGAGCTGTATGAAGGATCTAGTAATAAATGTAGAACATAAAGTGGAAAAAATCCAGCGAACATAAAGGATTGATTTCGGACTCAGTTCAAACTTTTAGATATTGACCTGGTCTTTTCTATTATGGCTTGGGAGTTCTAAAATCAATTCGAGCTTTCAGAATATATATATAATATTCCATTACATCAATAGAATTTATTTTCATTCGAGAATATAAGGCAATTGTTTATATTATCTGCTAAAAGTAACCGAATAACTGTTTTCTTTGCAATGCAGTTCTCAAACAACTATTTGACTGGTGCACAACATACTCAACAACAGATGCCAAAACAATCATTTATAGTAACAAAGTATCTTTCTGTCCACTTATAAATCAATTTTGCAAGACTCAAGCTGCAATGAAAAAGACCTGCATTTGTTTTAAAGTTGAGCTGAAACCAAAATAAATCCCCAGTTTTTGATGATTAATTTACAGATTCGTGGTCTCCATTTTTTACAAAAACCTTCATATCTCTGGTGTTTGGCCTTGAAGGGAATAAACAAGGTGCTCAGATCTAAATTGATCTTTCACTGTTGGATAGCAATTCAACTATAAAAAAAATGCATTCCTCGTTGTACTGAACTCAAATTATTATTTTTAATTATTATTAAAAATGAGATGTAAAGATAAGAATTTTAGCGATTATGCATACAAACCCGATTTATAAATCAAACACATTCACTTTTATTAGATCTCTAAATCGCAGGCCATTTTCAGTGACTTCTGGAAGAGATATCATATGGGCCTAAGCTTCTCCTCGCTTAACCATATCCCAATCTCGGGGGGGGGGGGGTACACGACTTGTGGATGTACGGGGGCTGCCGCCTGGTTTTCAGAAATCCACCCTCTTCTAATTGCCAAAATTTGCCTTAGTACCCACTTTTATGATGAATTTTGGTGGAAAACTACCCATTTTTAACAATTTTTTGCCGATTTCAGTCTAACCGACCCATGTCTAAGGAAAAGCTGCCAAAAAATGACCCTTGTTTAGAGAATTTTCAGCCCAAAAACCCACCCATATGGGCGGCACATACCCGTACTCTCTACATGTTATGTATACCCCTCCCCCCGGAATGCCAATGCCCTGATGAAGTTAGCTTAAAATTCTTGAGCTATATGATTCACTTACCAATGACTCAAGCATCAGTTTGACTTTGACTTCGTTTGCCGTTCGTACTTCAGCAAATTTGATAAGAAACAACAATTTGTGGATGAATTGCAAAAACTTCCATCGGTCCATCTTTTTCTACTCACACTCTTCGCTTCAAATAACAACGCAACGATGAACTTTAACTTTGTATCACAAAAGACTTGCATTACAGAACATTTCTGGTATGACAAAACGATTGAATGCGCTTGAAACACACATGAATAGTTTTCTCCAATGTTTTCACACATCTGATTTCACTCAATCAATGCAAATAAACATAATGAGCAAAAACTTGCAGCGCACTCAAATATAATCTTTTGTTCCTTGTGTTTATTTGCATTGATTGAGTGGAGAAAGATGTGTCAAAGCTATTCATGTGTGTTTCAAGTGCATCCAATCGTTTAATTATGATCTGATGTAGTGTCGTCACTTCGAAAGATAAAGAGCAGAGGTTTTGCAGATTTTCCTAAACTTTAATAAGTTAAAAAAAGATTTAAAAATTGTTTCAAAATGGTAGACACTTATCACGTGACCAAGAGGGGTACTTCAGGGTTTGCGGTGTTGCGGTATCAGTGGTCAAACTTGCGCGGTATGGCGGTATTGAGGGGAAAAACTTGCGGTATTGCGGTATTGAGTTTTCACAGCGCGATATACGGTATTGTGCGAACATTAACATCCAAACTTGGTGTAATGCCATTTTCCTAACAAGGAGCAAACTTCTTCGAGACGAATTTGTAGAGGAAAGGAAAATGAAGGAGAGGGAGTCCCTTATTATCATCCAGAGACGTAGGAACCGGGGGCATTGGGGGCACGTGCCCCCCAAGATTTTGCAATAATCGAGAAATTGCCCTTTTTGTTTGAGGAAATGCCCTATTAGCTTAATGAAAAAAGTGAGTATTCTATATGTCGAGCCTTCGAGCCTCGAGCCCTCGAGCCTCGAGCCTTCGAGCCTTGTATTTCGAGCCTCGAGTCCTCGAGCCTCGAGCCTTTGAGCTCTGTATTTCGAGGTCCTCGAGTCCTCGTATTTCGAGCCAAAAAAATAGGAACTTTTTGGTTTATCTCAATGCGTCACCGACTTGAAATCCCCTTTGAAACTCCCAAGTACAACATATCCCACAACATAAAAACAGAGCCATTAGAAGCGAATAATGAAAATAATGGCATAAAGCCAAACTGATATCTGTCGTTCGAAAAGTTATTTCTGGTTACTGGCTGGTAGTGACATACACATGAAGCACTTTCCTGTATTTGACAAAAATATTGATATTTCGAAAATGATCTCAAATGTATTCCTTTTCATACCAAGGGTATAGAATTTACTTAAAGCAGACTCTTGACTATTCTCTTCTATGTTAACTCTACGTCACGCCAGGACAACTGCCAGGTAGACGAAAAAGCCAGCGTGTCACGATGCGCTGAGTTAATATAGCATAGAAAATTTAAAAAATCAACACGTAGCTGTGGAAATAATTTTTATCATAAAACAACTGTGACGCCATTGCCTAAATCCATTCTTCCTAATACGCTTGTTCATTCATACCTTCAAAAGACAAGGTTCTTTTACTACACATTTAAATGCAAAACATAAAATAAATAAAAAACAACAAAGGTATCATAAACAAAACTAGAGTATCGTTCGGGTAATAGATACAAAGTTAGCAACTTCTCAACGCATCTCAGTTTCTTTATTAGTGTCTTAATATCAAGGATATTTATAATCATGTGATATCTTTAAAAAAAAGATAAGCCTCAAAGATCGAGGTCTGTAGTCTCGATATATAGAACTCGAAGGCTCGAAGGCTCGAGGCTCGAAATGCAAGGCTCGAAGGCTCGAAGGCTCGAGGCTCGAAATATAAGGCTCAAAGGCTCGAGGCTCGAGGGCTCAGAGATTAGAAACACTCGAAAAAAGTGCCCTTGTAGTGTCGTGCCCCTCCAAGTTTAAGATGCTTCCTACGGCCCTGTTATCATCCCTCTTTGCTATTAAGACATTAAGACAGTCCAAGGCAAGGCAGTCGCCTCACTGCGGGTGCGGCAACCCTTTGACATATGGTACCCAGGATACCCCTGACCAAACAACCTCGGTCGGCAAATCGAGAAAAGGTTTGATCATCATTGAAAGAACAATCCAATTATAGAGTAATCAATCTAACAAACAAAGCTCGACATTTGTCAGTCAGTCCTAGTTGTAAAGGCATAAATACATTTCTGCAGTAAATAAGCTCGGCTATTGCAAGTAAAGTCCTTGTCTTCAGAGAATAATAGACCTGACCTTTATGACTCTAAGCTTAACTTTAACTTGGAGTCTTTTTGGAAGAAATTGATAGAAAAACAGAGTCTGCTTTTTCATAATTCTCTCCTCGCCTCACTCGCATCATTTTTCCCCTTTACTATTCGTTTGTTTGAAAACATTTCTGCTTTTAGACCAAATGACAATTTCACATCATTATGTTCTAAAGTCAATAATAAGATCAGTGCCTTTTCTAGGCTAAATAATGATATTTCTAGAGAGCAGGCGTTAACAATTTGTAATGCGGTAATTTTGTCGAACTTCAATTATTGCCCTTTGATATGACTGTTCTGCGGTAAAGGTGCAAACAAAGAAATTGACCGCACACACAAACGTGCTCTTCGGATCCTCTATAAAGACTACGCATCGTCATTCGAAACATTGCTCACTAGAAGTGGCAGCTTTAAGATACATGTCAAAAACTTGCAGAAACTGATGACAGAAATTTACAAGTCCATGAATCACCTGAATCCTTCGCTTGTGTGGGAATTTCATGAAAAGAAACATGTAACGTACAATCTAAGAATACAATACTTATGCAAACTGCCAACAATTAAGACATTGGGCTTTGGACTCGAATCACTGTCTTTCAGAGGTAGTTTCCTCTGGAACACTCTCGATGACAGTATCAAACAAAAATCAACACTATCGGCTTTTAAAAAGAGGATCAGAGACTGGGCTGGAGATAAATGCACCTGTAAAATATGTCGCTAATTATATAATCTCTTTTTTTACTGATTTTGTGTATATTATGTTTGTAAATAGTTGGTTTGAATTAGTATTCTCTTTATACTACTGTAAATACCAACTTTAAATATTGATATTGTATTGTATTGTATCAGCACATATACGTGCACTAGCAAGAATAGCACCTTATTTGAATGAAGATAAAATAAAACTCTTAATGAAAAGTTTTGTTATAAAATTTTTCAATTACTGTCCCTTATTATGGATGTATTGCAGTAGGATGTATAACATTTAATAAAATTCATGAAAGAGCATTGCGAATAGCTTATAAGGATTTTCATCTAGTTTTGAACAATTGCAATTTATAGACGATGCGGTTAGCAATCACACAAGAAATCTACTACAGCAACTTGCAACAGAAATTTATAAAAGTATTCATCACAAAAACACAAGTTTCATGGAAGACATCATTTGTTAGACACCATATCCTATTCCATCCCCACAGAAATCACCTCAAGTGCAAATATAACAATTTTTAAAGCAAATCTTAAAAATCGGTCATCAATTTCATGCTTGTGCCGCATCTGCAAACCATTTATAGCACAGGTGAGCTACATAAAATAACAACAGGAAATCTAATGCGCATTTTCGCATTTCAGTTATTGTTTTTGTATTATTGTTACTGTTATTCAATTGTTGATTCTTAATAGTTTAGATAGGTGGTTTTAATTAGCTTTTAACATAGCTATCATGTATTTAACAACTTAAAAGAAAGTGAAAAACCACACTTGACATCCACGCATACAGTTTAAGAGGTAATGGCCTTTCGCAGCATTATGTAGCGATAATTTGGTGGCGATAATTTTTCCGGGACAAGCCCCGGACCACCAATTTTCCCTTCGCTCATACTCAATCCACCCAAACCAGGGGTATCACCAGCCGTAAAAAAGTGGGGTAGACTCGGTATGGAACCAAGTTCTGAAAGGTATACCCGGCCTTTTTTACATCGTTTTTGACTGTGAATAACAACTGTCTTGAGAAAGCTGGGATGGAAATACCCCCATTCTACCCCCTGGTGACGTTTTTGACCCAAACATAATCCACTGAAATCAAAATTCGATATCTCAGAAGCCAAACTCAAGTGATGATCAAACTGTAAATCAGATCAGCTTGACGTCTTGTAATGAATTCAAATTTGAGCGCCGCAGCTTGCATGCTTCTGCGGAGGATAAAATGCATATAGCTCTGCGGAGGAGGTAGTTTTTATTTTATTTAAAATATATTTACCCTGGTGTATAATTCAGTTAAGTAAAACAAACAACTGATTTCCAATTGTCCCAGCAAAATATTTGTCAAAAATTTGTCAGCTCCACGAAACGCAAATGACTTTTGGCCATAAGCAGTCTTCATTTTTGATACTGCAAGATTGCATTTATTATAGCGTAAAACCCGGGTATGAACATCAGACAACCTGGAGAAAATATTACCTACCGGGTGTCCCAGAAAAAACGCAACAGATTTGATCCGGGCTAGCGACAAGAGTTTAGGTCGAATCGATACCTAATAATTTTTGAATTAATCCTCGATAGTTAACTTGAAGATAAATACCTTGTTTGCAGACATTGGTGCATTGAGAGTTGAATTATTAATCTTGAAAGTTCAAATTTGCCTCCACTTCCAAACCAGAGCTTTTAGGTCTTGGCCTATACTGCAAACGGGCTGTTTAGGGGCATCTCCTCGATCTTAGACATAGCATAGTAGTTGTGAACAAGGACCCATGCTCTGCCACACATTTGAATAGAAATTTGAAAGCTGAGAATTGAAAACATGTCAATGCATACAGTCACCAAGGAATAGCTTTCTTCAATCAAAATGCACCTACAAAAACAGCAATCCAAGAACGATTGCGTGATCATTTTTAAAGATCTTATCCGTGGACATTAGTTCCCTTGGGTGTATACGATTGCTTATTTCGTAATAATGCCAAGATAGATGATACAAAATGCATTTCATTCAAGCAATGAAGATTGCACGAAATAATTTATTTTCTCACCCAACGGAACCAACCATTCCGCTGATGGCTATCTTTTATTAGACAGAAGTAATGGGAAATTTTTTTAAAATGAAGAAAGATGTCTCTTCAGGACTAAATTAGTGAATCTGGTTGTCAAGTTAAGTTTGGATTTCTATTCAAATACGTTCCTAAGCACGAGTCTTCTTGCTCGTATTTTGCCATGATTCAGGAGATTGCCAAAACAGCGAATTTGCAGTATAGGCCAAAACATAAAAGCTCTGGTTTGGAGGTGTAGGCAAATATCAACAAACAAGGTATTTATCTTCAATTTAAGTATCCAGGATTACTTTAAAAATTATTAGGGATTTATTCGACCGAAATTCTTGTCGCTAGCCCGGATCAAATCTGTTGCGTTTTTTTTTTTGGACACCCGATAGGTTTTCTGGTGCAAGGTCATTTAAGGATTTATAAACCATTGTACATGTTCTCGATCGACAAGCCTCTCAACTGACGGCCAGCCAAGCCACTGCAATACAGTAAATCCCCGCATATAAGAACCTACAAAAATAAGAACCTATAGGCTGTTTTTCCTAGATTATGCACCTCATAATTAAGAACCTGTTTCAGTCTCATGAAAAAATATTTTCTTATTACAAGCGTAATAATTTTGATTTTTGATCATCCTCGTTAAGTTTATTTTGTCCCAGTTGTCTTCTAGAATCAAAACTCCTCCCCTACTATTTGTAAGCTTTCCATTAGTTATTAGGTCCTAAATAACATTGCCAAAACAAATAATATGGTTGAAAATCTCTTGATAATAACTCATAAAACGTTTACACAAGGGACCCTTCGAATAGAAACCTTTATACCCTGACATTGATCTAAGTACCCTTGAAATAAGAACCTAATTCAGCCTGGCTCTCAAAAAAGTAGGTTCTTATATGCGGGGATTTACTGTAGAGGAGCAGCTGGAGTGTCGAATGGGCTACTTGTAACAATTCTAGCAGCTCTGTTCTGTAATGTCTGCAATGTTTTCAATTTAGTTGCCCCACAACATCCCCAAACAGAGCAACAATAACTGAAGAGGGGTTCTACAATACTAAGATACATATTCCTTAATGTTTCCTCTTGCACATAACGTTTCGCATATTATAAAAGTCCAATAGCACTAGAGATCTTCTTCTGCGTACATTTAACATTGCTCTCCCATTTTAGATTATCATCATCATAAGACCAAGATATTTAGTTTTTTCACAAGATCGATGTCAGTTCCATTTACTTGAAAATTAGGAATCGGTGCCGTTGGTGTATCAATTTTCCTCAACTTTTGCGACGATCCTATGATCATGGCCTGTGTCTTGACAATATTCAAGGAAAGCTTGTTACGCTGTAACCATTTCTCAAGGCAGGCGAGTTCCGCATTGACAACAGCATCTATCTCTTCTATATTATCTGAAGAGAACGAAATTGCTGTATCATCTGCATACATTGTTGCTTTTGCCTTTTTTAATGCAAAAGGAAGGTCATTAATGCAAATCAAAAATAGAAGCGGTCCAAGGCAAGAACCTTGAGGTACCCCAAATTTTATTTCAGCAGGATCGAAGGAGACGCCGTTGACCTTGCAGAACTGCCTGCGATTATCTAAGTATTAGCTAAACCACTGATGTTCAAGACCATCGATTCCGTAATTACGCATCTTATTCAGAAGAATTTGCTGGTCGACTGTATCAAAGGCTTTCTTTAGATCAATGAAAACCATGGCGGTATATTCCCCCTGTCAATATTAACGTAGCAATCATTGGTACAGTTCAGTAAACAAGACACAAACCGAATGCAAATTACGGAAGCCGTACTGATCTCTACAAATAAATACCTGTTTGAATCAAGATACTTGTAAAGTTGATCGTAAATGAGATTTTCAAACATCCTTGAAACTACGGGTAGGACAGAGATTGACCTGTAATTCAAGGGCGCCGGAGGCACGGGGGCAGATACCCCCGTTGCCCTGGTGGTACGGGGGCAGAACGGGGGCAGCTAGTGCCCCTTAAAAAAAACTTGTCTCTTTTATCATGTACATTTCAAAACCTAGTGCTTTTTCTGATTAAATTCTCAGCAACTGGAAGCAAAATTCGACGTAGGTTACTTTAGGGAATGCAACTAAGCAAATGCAAAAAGAAAATATCAATGTTGCTCATCAGATTCGAAGATGCTTGCGATGAAGTAAATCTTCTGAATTAAAGCTTACGGTGTCATATTCATTTTAGGTTAATGCTAACCTCATAAGAGGGGAAATCGATACGCAACTTATGAAGATTCGATCGAAAAAATAACAGTATATCTTTGCTTTTAGTTCTTATGGACCAAACTTTTAATTTTCATCAGCCAAGATGCAACAATTGACAAGCTCACGCAAATTGGCAAGTTGCTTATGAAGGAAAGATGCTTCAAATTTACTACATTGCTCTCAAAAATTTCTGCTCGCTTCGCTCGCAAACCTGAACTCAAATTGACGGATTTTTACCTCAAAGAAATTTTCCCAATGTAGCCTCACAACTTTACCACTTTCAGCCCCATTGCACATCTAATGAACCGCTTGAAGTGAATGACCTGAGCTATAAGGCGCCAGTCTATAAATAGGACAAAGACAAACCAAAACATGTCGTTGTGTTCTTTGGCTTGGCTTTCTTTCCCCATGCCTTGAATGATCAAGTACAATAGGCTATTTATAAACCTATGAGATCTCATCTTTTAACTCAGGTCATTCACTTTAAATCGTAAAAATCATAAAAAAAAAATGCAAAGAATTGCACATACACAGATACTAAATTTTCCTGGTCAATTTAGATTCTTGCTGCTCTAAAACCCTACGTCCACTGAGGCCCCCACTAATCTCCACTCTTCCACTGCTGCTCGTAACCATACCGTTGACAAATAGCATCTCTGAGAAGTATGTATCAGTTCTTCTATTTTGCAATGCCCTTTTTGGGTGCCTGCCCCCGCCGCTTCGTCCTTCTTCCGGCGCCTCTGCTGTAATTAGATCTCCTCAGTTGATCAACGTTTGAAGATAGTGGCAACACGTGCTATCTTCCAACTATTAGTCAAGAGCTATATAAATTTTTTCTCCGCAGAAGCACAACTGCAGTAGATAACGCCTATATGCCACGCCTACTGGTCAGCAAATCTTGAGCTTGCACTCCTCCCTTTCCTGCTTGATATCAAGCGACGGCTCTGGTTCAAGGTGTCAAATTTTGACCGTAACCTATCACGTTTGAGGAATAATTATGATGAATTGATTGTTCAATCAACGTGTCAGAGGAATAATAGTCATCCAGGTCAGTGGAGAGATGCATCGACATCAGCAGAATTGAATAAAATGTTTGTGTAAGTTTTTACGGGATGACAGTGATATAAAAACCCGAGTCCCGAGTAAGAACCGTTCCATATATGCATAATTTGTCTAATTTCTACCTTCAATACAGTTTACTACAAGCACATCAATGGAACTATTTTCTACCGTTCTTCAGTCTTTAATGCAAGTGCCACTAAACCTTTTGGGGAGTTTGGCTTATTTAATAGAACTTGACGAGCTGGTTTCAAAACAAAAAGCATTTTTCGGATCCGATCAGTAGTTTTTTTTTCTATGGCTTTTCAAAGTTCGTATTTTGAGCATTTATTGCAATCAATTTTGGTCAACGACCTCGTCATCCACTATTGTTACGAGACCTCGGGCGAGGCGCCTTTGACGCCATCCCGGAAATGATGCAATATCACACACAATAAGCCCCGCAATAAGCATGAACGTAAACACGCTATAAACTCACTTGGATTCTTGGTTCTGGAGAAAGAAAATCGCAAGAAAATGCCTGCAAGGTGGCTGGCGGCGAGCTGCAGTAACTTCCCTGGCAAGGAAAGGGGAATAACACTTCATCCCATTCCTTTTTATAACGATGCAGTGTCGGAGGCTTGTTTGTTTGTTTGTTACCTTACTTTAATTCGATTGTTATCTAGCTATATACATATATATATACATACAACTAATCTAAATCGAATCTACCAATAAATGAAAAATAACTAATGAAATTAATACGTAAATACATAAGCTAAATATTACAAAACTATATGGACATAAATGGACAAAATCTACATGGTATCGTTATAAAATTTGCAAGCGTTGCATTTACAGGTAGGACCGTCCCATTGTTTTATCAAACCCTTAAAACTGTTAAGATTTTCAGCTGATTTTAGTTCATTTGGTAAACAATTCCAGATCTGAGGTCCCATGGCTTTGAGGCTCTTGGAGCCGAAAGTTACCTGATTTGGTCGAAAATGATTTAAGTTATTCGGATTTCTAGATGGATACTTTGAAGTTCTTAAACTAAATATGTTCCGCATAAAAGATGGATTTAGATTTTTGATTGTCTTAAAGATTTCGATACAGAGGGTTCTTTGACGAGCAACTTGCATTGTGCATCTTTTTGACTTCAGAAGAAGGTCATCATAGGAGCTTTTATGATCATTGTACAGAAATCTTAACGCGCGTTCCTGTATTCTTTCAATTTTCTGGACTGATTTTGAAGACGAAAAGTACCAAACTAAAGGACAGTAGTTAAAATTCGAGTACACGAAGCTTTGCACCAAAACTTCTTTTTCAGCAAAACCAATAAAAGACTTAAGTCGTTTAAGAACGTTTAGCTGTGCCGCTGCTTTTTTGCAAAGGTTTGATATATGTGGGTCAAAGTTCAATTTGTAATCAAGTGTTACACCTAACAGTTTAACAGTTTCTTCAGATTTGATAGAATGTCCTTGGAAATCAAGATTTATGCCGGAAGTGTCTGTCTGGTCTTTTTTAACAAAAAGTGCATGGAATTTGTCAGGGTTCGCAATCATTTCATTCCGTTCGAGCCAAGATAAAGCGTTATTTGCTTCATTTTCCAAAACCTTGACAAGATCTGGCAAGGACTTGGAAAAGAAAGCTAGCGTATTATCATCAGCATAGTTGTACATGGTTGCTTGCTTTATGAAAAAGAAAAGATCATTTATATAGAAATTGAAAAGAATAGGACCTAGCACTGATCCTTGGGGTACTCCTGATACAATTTCTTGGAAAGAACTGTAGACATTATTTATCCGCACACTCTGCTTCCGTTTTTTAAGATAGGAATAGACAAGAACAAGTGCATTTTCATCAAAGCCATATGCATGAAGTTTGGCTATTATCAAATCGTGCGGGATGCAATCAAAAGCTTTCGAGAGGTCCATCAAGACGGACCCTACAATAAAATTATTATCAAGCTTGGATTTCCACTCTTCTACAAGTTTAATTAAAACATGCTGTGTACTGTAGGCTGTTCTATAAGCTGCAATAAAAATCGAAAGAGTCTTATCAAGGAAGGGACTGAGCTGTTCCTTTAGAATTTTTTCGAAGATTTTGGAAAAAGTGTTAAGGACACTGACCGGTCGATAATTTCTTTCCGCAGTACGAATGGGTTCACATTTGTCTAATGGGCAAACTGCAGCAGTTTTTGCATTCTGGGGAAATATGAAGTTACGAATGCTGCAATTGATGGCGTTAGTAAGAGGGACAGCCAATTCATCGCTTGCCAGAGAAACTAGTTTTGGTGGAATTTGATCAACACCTGTTGATTTACTGCCATCGAGCCTCTTTAATTGGAGCCATACATCTCTGGTAGTAACCTCATTGAAAGAAAAGGTTTCAAAAGTATGTTCAGGGTCTTGTACTATAGCTAGGATACTCGGATGATCCTTGTACTTATCAAGAATTAACCTAACAATTTCTCGATCATCATCAATAGAATTCGTATCGGCGATGCTGGATGGTTTCTTACCGGAAGTATTTTCGACAATATTTATATAATAATCGTTAAAAATCTCACATAAATCATGATCATTAGTAACTATTTTGTCATCTTTAACAAGTGAGATATCAGTACCTGCTAGACCACCCTTATTTGAGAGAAAAGGTTTCACCAGATCCCAGAAGGCTTTATTGGACATGAGACCATTGCTTGTGACTCTCTTGAAATGATTCTTAATGGCTTTTTTACGTAGGGCAACGCATCGATTTCGTTGCTTCTTGAAAGCTACTTCATTTTCCCTGGAAGGGTGTTTANCAGTTTATGTCATCATTGATTATTATTAAATTATGATAATAGTCCACAATCAGGAAAGTTCTCTTCAAAGTTCTTTCTACCAGCAATCAGGAAAGCCAACAAGGACACCATTGCAATACGACCTTGCTGACAGACTAAACTGTGACATCTTGTGGAAATTCCTTTGATGAGGGAGGTTTTGAAAGAAAACAGGACATGTCTCTTGGGTGTTCACCTGCAAAAATTAAAATATTCTAATATTTGTAATGTTATAAGAGCATAAGATAAAAACCATAGCATACAGCCCTCCATTTCTGTGCAGCACCAACACTCTTTAGCGTCCTCCAAGCTTTCCAATGAACATTTCCCACATTTGCACCAGTATTTTAAATGAAGCTTGCTTAGGTTTATAGTTGATCAGCCTAGCTGAAAGGTTTCCCATCAGATGTTTGAGAGAGCAAAAAGGCTAATTACAAAATTAGTTCAGTTCACATTTCATTTCACACAGGATTTCCTGACTGATATCAAACTAGGCTTCACACCCCTGTCTGCCAGACTAAGAATTGGCATAAAAGTGATATGAAAGGAAAAGAAAGATGTTCAACATGCTCTCTGGGACCAGGGTGGGCAGGAAATGAAACTTTGATGTCTAGTTTCCTAAAACATCCTGGATAAGTGAATACCTGTCAGGTAATTCCTGTTCTGTACTTAGCGATTTATTAAGTCTTCTGAAATATTTTATTATTTCTGTGAATACAATATTACTTTTTAAAAGTCGCATGGTTTGGCAAGTACAATCAAACTTGTGTTATATTTTGCTTACTGATATGGAGTCACTCAGGCCTAGGCCAACATCCATGTTCATTGATTATAAATCGATTTATCCTAACATTACAACAGGTATAGATAGCTCATATCGAAGGCAATCATACTTACCATATATCTGATCAATCAATTCGTTGAAAACGCCTTAGTCTCGCTTATTGTGTATTCTCATGCTTGTCTTGTTTCTTGCTTCAATGTTCAATCGATAATAATTTTCAAGATATTGTCATCGCTGTCTTTGGGCCTAAAACAGCCGCTGCTGCTGCTCTCGCACCCTCAACTTCTTCTTCGACTTCCACGTCCTAATCTTGATAGTCGTTCGTTGAAAACGTGAGAGAATGCCCACTTGCTGAAGAGCCATCATCGTTCGAGGATGCCATGATAAAAGAACAGAAAAAATGCACACGATTCCTTGCTCGATTCTGCTCGATTCCTTCTTCTTCAACTGAACTCCTTGTGTGGATTGCTGAACAATGATTGCAATATTCCCGGGATTACGTAAAAGGCTGACTGGTTCCCAGCACCCTACAATCCCGGCCGTTGACCGCGAGTGGGTGTTGTAAAATCCCCTATAGCGGCGAAACCCTTTCGCAAAATAAAACAAGAATGCTTGTGTGACGATGCTCGAAGATTGATCTTTAAAATAAGCCAAACTCCCTAAAAGGTTTAGTGGAACTTTAATGCATAATACTAAGATCCAATACATCTCTAATTATAGATTCGGAAGGAGAAAGGTGCATTTAAGGTGGAATTAAATTGATATAAACCGTTATACTGTATTACTAGCATCGCTTTCCTTCGTTTTCTACCATTTGCGGTATTTTGCTATTTTTTCTTGCGGTATTGCGGTATTTGGTGACTTTTTCATGCGGTATTGCGGTCTTGGGACCCCCCCCCCCCCGAAGTACCCCTCGACCAACTTCTTTTCGACACTTGTTTGTCTGGTAAATTAAAGAAGTGAGTCTAGTACTATCGAGAATACCACCATTCGAGAGCTTTCAGATGATGTATATCTTGCGTTCCTGTGGCAATCGAAGCAATCATGACTGTATTGTTAAGATTATTACACTGTTTCAGTTTAAAGCATTTAGATTTGACTGGTTAAATATGAATCAAATCTCGATTGTTTTGATTGCCAAAGGAACGGAAGCATAATGTTATTCATTTGGCATGACGTCAGCAATTTTAACTTTAATGACGTCATCAACCTTATTATCATTATCATTATCATTATATGTTTAAAGTGCATAACTATAATACAATATTCTATACACTTTACAATTTAAAAACCTATTACGAAATATCATACGCTAATTTAAATAAATGAGTCTTTAAGATCGATTTAAAACTTTCAATGTTGTCAGTAGCACGGACTTCAATCGGAAGACTGTTCCAGAGACTAGCTGCCGCATATGCAAAAGTTCGAGCACCTAATGTTTTGTTCTTGAATCGAGGCACTTTTAGTAGCAACGCATCACTCGATCTTAGAGTCCTTTGAGGCACATACTTGACCACCATGTCCCGTAAATACACAGGTGCCTTGCCTATCAAGCACTTGAAGGTGAGTAGCATTATTTTAAAGCAGATTCGTTGCTTGACTGGTAGCCAGTGCAGATCGAACAAAGCTTTACGTATATGGTCAAATTTAGGTATTAGCAATACAACACGAGCAGCTGCATTTTGGACGCGCTGCAGTCTGTCAATAAGATGCTGTGGCATACCATACATCAGAGAGTTGCAGTAATCCAAATTGCTAGTGATGAACGCATGAACAACAGTTTGGATTGCGTCGTTGCTAAGAAACTTCCTTATACGTTTCAGTTTATACAATTGGTAGAATGCTTTACTACATAATTTTGTTATGTGTTTGTCCATTTTCAAGTTTTGATCCAAATACATACCAAGGTTTTTTACTAAGCTGACAGGAGTAATCGTTTCATCACCCACTCTTATACCTTCAACAGAAACCTTAGACAATTGCTGTNCCCTCGACCAACTTCTTTTCGACACTTTTTTGGCTGGTAAATTAAAGAAGTGTGTCTAGTACTATCGAGAATTCCACCATTCGAGAGCTTTCATTTGATGTATATCTTGCGTTCCTGTGGCAATCGAAGCAATCATGACTGTATTGTTAAGATTATTACACTGTTTCAGTTTAAAGCATTTAGATTTGACTGGTTAAATATGAATCAAATCTCGATTGTTTTGATTGCCAAAGGAACGGAAGCATAATGTTATTCATTTGGCATGACGTCAGCAATTTTAACTTTAATGACGTCATCAACCTTATGACGTCATATAATTAATAACAAATGTAATAGATAACATTTAATCGTCAAATTTGGTTCTCTAGGTCGTTTTAAATGGTTTTAAGGCATTTCAGAGTATTTAGAGTATTAAGGCTTTTAATGAAACAATGAAAAACTGGTGTAACTAAATAATGAATAAACGAAATAAATAATGAGCTTAAATAGATATTATATTGCGGATGTTTGCTCCTTGATGATTTGTGATACATTCTAGAGCCATTATGGAAGGAATTACTACATAAAACTTTAAATATTGCCAATTTTGCCAATAGTTAGCAAATATTGCAATCTTCCTCCATTATGACGTCATAGTGACATCATTGATGTAATGAAAAATAAAAAAAGTGCCCTGTTGTGTAGATTGTGTTACTGTGCACAATTATACCAAGGTGCGAGCTCATATCTGCGTTATTTCACGGAGTTACGAAGGGGGGGGGGCACTTTGTGGTGGTACTACAAGGGTACAAAAAGCCAGGTATTAATGGTCGAATGCTTTTAGAAGTCCATCAAGATTGCACCCGTGTTCACTCCATTGTATAAACGGACTTTTCATTTTTTGAGCATCCGAATCAAGGCGTCTGCTTGTCCACAATTCTCTAAAAAAACAACTGTGGAAACTGTTGGTAGCACACAAACAAACAGGTCTATAATGTTCTTTGAAGTTTTCGCATCTGCTTCATAAACAAAAGAGACATTTGCAGATTTTAGTTTATCTGGAAACATCACCTGTGGCGCCTTTGCCATGGTCAATGACTGCACTTCAGGAGATAGGGCTGGGTGCCACGCAAGTGTTCAAATCTAATTGTTTTATTGTTCGGCATTTGACTTTCATTAGGGTAATGCTAGCAAGAGCAATAAGTTTTTATCACTTGGCACAAATTCAGACGAAGAAATTAATTTTTCCATAAGTTGGCTACCAAAATTAGAATTATCTTACCGCAGGGGAAAGCAGGATGTTTCACGTACCCGAATCGTCAGCAGTGGTTGGGGCACGGGGAGCACTTCACTATTGTGTCATATGGGGGTGTGAGCTGCAAGAATTTTCTGTTATGATCCAATCCCAGAATATAGGCGGGATTTTGAGACCCAATCCCAGAATATGGATAAGGTTTCCGACAAATGTTTTCACTACGAAACAATTGTAAAATTGTTGTTTATCCGAAACATGAACATTCCCAGAATATCTGCTAAAAATTAGACCTCAATCCCAGCAAATTTGTGCAAATAGTAAATCACATTCCCAGATTGTTGGCAGGGGCAGATCCAGCTTAAAATCTGACCGTGGCTGCGAGCGTGAAGCGCGAGCTACGGGGGTCCGGGGGTGGTGCCCCCGGAAAATTTTTTGGGGGCCACGCCCTTAACATCCTCGAAAACGCCCTGTTTAACGGTTTGTTGTCAAAATTTGGAGAATAAATTTAGCTAGAGAATGCCCTTTTACAGGGAGAACTATTCAAGAACGGCAAGGAAAGAATGTTTGCTACCATGATTACCACGCAAGATTCAAAAAGTCAAATTCAATTGCATAAAATCAACGATCGAAGATGTTGTATAACAACAGACTAAACACAAAAAGTCCATTACCAACCCAAATGATACCAAAAACTATACTTTTGTTTACGATTTGCTTCGAAAACTTTGTTGAAACATATATTATCTCCTACAGTTGAATCTGGAATATTTCCTGATAGTTGGAAAATAGCCCGTGTTGCTCCGATCTTTAAAAGTGGATCAACTGAGGATAGATCGAATTACAGACCAATCTCCGTCCTACCCGTAGTTTCAAGGTTGTTTGAAAAGCTCATTTATGATCAACTGTACGAGTATCTTGATTCTAACAGGCACTTACTTGTTGATCAGTATGGTTTCCACAATTTGCATTCGGTTGTCTCATGTTTACTGAACTGTACCAATGATTGGTACGTAAATATTGACAGAGGGAAATATACCGCCATGATTTTCATCGATCTAAAGAAAGCCTTTGATACAGTCGACCATCAAATTCTTCTGAATAAGATGCGTAATTACGGAATCGACGGTCTTGAACACCAGTGGTTTAGCTCATACTTAGATAATCGCAGGCAGTTCTGCAAGGTCAACGGAGTCACCTCCGAATCTGCTGAAATCAAAATAGGGGTACCTCAAGGTTCCTGCCTTGGACCGCTTCTATTTTTGATTTACATCAATGACCTACCTTTTGCATTAAAAAAGGCAAAAGCGACAATGTATGCGGATGATACAGCAATTTCGTTCTCCTCAGATAATATGGAAGAGATTGATGCTGTTGTCAATGCAGAACTTGCCTGCCTTGAGAAATGGCTACAGGGTAACAAGCTTTCCTTGAATGTTGTCAAGACACAGGCCATGATCATAGGATCGTCGCAAAAGTTAAGAAAAATTGATACACCAACGGTACCGATTCCACATTTTCAAGTAAATGGAAATGATATCGATCTTGTGAAGGAAACTAAATATCTTGGTCTCATGATTGATGATAATCTAAAATGGGAGAGCACTGTTAAGTGTACACAGAAGAAGATCTCTAGAGCTATAGGACTATTGAAGTATGCTAAACACTATGTGCAAGAGGATACATTAAGGAATATGTATCTTAGTATTGTTCAACCTCATTTCAGTTATTGTTGCTCTGTTTGGGGATGTTGCGGGGCAACTAAATTGAAAACCTTGCAGAAATTACAGAACAGAGCTGCTAGAATTGTTACAAGTAGCCCTTTTGACACTCCAGCTGCTCCTCTATTGCAGCGGCTTGGCTGGCCGTCAATTGATAAACTGATTAATCGAGAAACATGTACAATGGTATATAAATCCTTAAATGACCTTGCACCTGAAAGCCTAGGTAATATTTTCGACAGATTGTCTGATGTTCACGCCAGGGTTTTACGGAATGCCAAATGCAATCTTGCTGTACCAAAAATGAAAACAGCTTATGGCCAAAAAACATTTTCGTTTCGTGGAGCAAACGCATGGAATAAACTCGACTCGGAAATGAAATTAGCTCCTTCGATTCAGTCATTCAAAACGAAACTAAAAACTTTGAATTGAGAATATTCAAGGAAAGCTGATCTGCATCTTTATCTTTATTTTTCTTTGACACGTTTAGTTTTATAAGAAATCATTGTACATAGGTTTATATCTTTAAATGTTTAGGTTTATTAGCTATTTTTTTCTTTTATTTGCTGGGACAATTGGAAAGCAGTTGCTTAATTATTTAACTGAATTGTATCCCAGGGTAAATATGCTTAAAATAAAAATAAAAATAAAATAAAACAGTCTCTCAAATCCTTTGAAAAGTAATGAAAAGTAGCCTACCAATCGTAGACCCATTATCCAAAATAAGAAAGTCTACTTTTGGATAATGGGTCTGCTCGTAGGCTATTGAAAAGCGGTTTCTCATAAAAAATGCGTCTATTTTCCTTGAAATATCAAAAGGGCAATCGATTGATTTACTGGAAATTTTATTTGATTATCTTCTACAGGAAGGGAAGGGCCTTTGCGTTTGAAGAGAAACCGTTGAAATGCCATATCTGGGTGCCATCCTGACCTGCATTCACCCTTAACATTTAGCAACCATGGCCATGGTGCATGTTCTGCTATGTCATCGTAGCAAAGTTGTCAGATCTTTCATAATATGTTTATATCTAGGCCTATATCTTTTACATCAACATTTCCCTGTGTCAGATCGTAAATTTTATTGTCGACTTCTGTTTCCTACATCAACATGATTCATCAGGACCATTTCAAAGAAAGATTAAAACAGGACCTACCTCCCCACCTCACGGGGCAATAGTTTGTCAAACTTGTCAGCCGTGAGCAACTTGACAACTGCAAAAGGCTAAACTGGCATACGGTCAACTTCAAGCCAGATTTATTTTCTTTCGTCGCATGATTTACGGTCTGTAGGCACTGATCAGTTTCAACAAGACACCATCGCTGTGGGCCGCCATTATGAAGAACACGATTAGAGATCGTATTGCGTTGAAATTAGCAGAGACTGGGAGCAAGTTCCACAGGATTGGTGGATGGTTGACCCACATTGATTTCTATTGGTCTGCTCCATTTTTCAAAGTGAAGAGTGGCTCGCCGTGGCTCCCGCCATTTTTTAATTGATTTTATCGCACGATGATTGGTTGAATCCTGATCACCGTGGCTCGCATCTGCCAAGTGTGGCTCCCGCCAATTTTGAAATCTTGTATAAGTCATTCAATGATTGGTTGTGTAGATTTGGCAGCTGCCATTATGATTGGATACGAATAATGATCAGTTATTACGAGCATTTGACAGAGCGGGAAGCTAATTCATTGAGTTGGATAGGAGAAGTGTTCGCTTTTGAGCCCTGTGGGGACAATTCTGTTTTATTCATAAAGCGGGTTGATGAATATATATTTTAAGTTGCAACAGAGATTTTGTAGCGATTTTAATAGGATCGCGGAAAATAGAAATTCTTGGAAATCTGACCGTGGCTTAAGCGACCTTCGCCACCCTCTTTATCCGCCCCTGTTTGGTGCCAAAAATTACTCAAAACTGGCGCACATCCACGTATAACTGGATAGTAAAGTACCCATCCCGGGGGTTGGGGGCTTATTTGGAAAATGAAGCCAATAACAGCAGCATGCAAAAATTAAATCTTTCAATAGCATACCAATTCGAAAGCGCACGGGGAAGACCCTAAGGGCCTGATTACATGAGAGCTTTCAACCCCGGGCCTGGGTTGAGTTTCACCTCGGTTGACTGGGTTGAAATTCCATCCCATTCTCCACATATTCCTTTGTTGATTTCAATTTTCAATTACATGGAGAAATCTCAACCCCGTGGATGAAATCATACCCAGGCAATATTATTAGGCCCTTTTTATCTAATAAATGCCAAAAAATAAAGTTCTGAATCCCAAATAGATTTTGGACTTCCGTCACGTAGTATGACATAGGAGTTCATGTGCTGCAAACATTTTCAAGATTGGTCAACAGAAAACGGACATATTGATTTTTAAAGTTGGGCCTAAATTACTCCTTTGTTTACATAACCTGCAGAGGGATGGCACTATTTTGATCGCACTTTACAACTCCATGTTTCTAGGCTCAGAATTGGCAGATCTTTCCATTTTAATCTTATTTCGATCCTCTAAATGTGTGCTTCAAAGCAACGTTAAGCATTTTCAAACATATTTCCTTTTTGTGACCATTGTTAGACAATTGCATGATGGTGCTTTTCTGATAATTTCTGTCTTCAAAAATCGATTTTAAAATTCAAACCTAAATACAAAAAATGTGTGTTTGGCTATGCTCTTCAAAAACCTTTCAAAAATTAGAAACACCTTTGTAGCAAGTTTCTACCAAAGGGATCGTGCCAATTCGTACTCAAAAATTTCTATGACAATTTTCATTCCACGAGTTTGGTACATGATTTTTACATTTTTTGCACATTTCTTGATGAAAATTTAGATAAAGTAAAATGGAAAGCCTTTCCTTTGTTTAAAAGCGATGCAAGTTCGAAAGTTTCCCATTTCTTCCTCCTTTAAGCGTGCTAAAGCGGCAAGTGAAACATTTTTAAGGCACAAATAGTATTTTGTCGTCATTTGCCCCCTAAAGAACTCATTATTTTTAAATTTTATTAAAAGGAAATTCATTGAAAGGGCAACTAAAGACAGCCCTATGGAGCGTTTTACAAAATCAATAAAAACAGATATTTCCACTTAAACACGCAATAGAATTAGTGTCTGTTGCCGCAGCTATCCTTTAAACTAGACAGCATCAGTTGGAACTCACTCACAATGAGGAATTTTTCAAGCAAAAAATTATCTGATAGCAAAATTTCTATTTTTAAAACCACTTTGTATGTTAAAAGATGCCCTGCTTCATTGTCATGTCGTTTTTTCATCTAAGTGAGGTCTGGTCACCTTCAGGCCTTTTATTGGATGTCTTGTTAATTAAAGTTCAGTGGAGAAAACCTCCAAAAATCTAGTAATCAAATGCAAAACTTGTGGAATGAAAATAATTATAGAAATTGTTTGGGTACGAATTGGCACGATTTCTTTTGTAGAAATTTGCTACAAAGGCGTTTCTAATTTTTGGATTTTTTTTAAGAGCATAGCGAAACAAATATGTTTTGTATTTAGGTTTGAATTTTACAATCGATTTTTGGAAGACAGAAATTCGTTAGAAATGCACCATCATGCAATAGTCTAAAAACGGTCACAAAAAGGAAATATATTTGAAAATGCTTAGCGTTGCCTTGAAGCACACATTTAGAACATCAAAATAAGACTAAAATTGAAAAGATCTGTGACTTCTGAGCCTAGAAATATGACGTTATAAAGTGCGATCAAAACAGTGCCATCCCTCTACAAGTTATGCAAACAAAGGACCAATTTAGGCCCAACTTTAAAAATCAGTATCTCCGCTTTCTGTCGACCAATCTTGAAAATGTTTGCAGCACATGAACCCCTTGGTTATACTGCGTCTCGCAAGTGCAAACTAAATTAGGAATCTAAAACTTCAAATTTCGGTATTTATTCGATGCCCTGGAATCTAATCTGAAATCCAAAATGCCCTGAAATCTAATCCCACCTTGATAGTGCAGAAACATGTGTATCTGAGTGTTTTTTTAAAGGTAAATTTGTGGCACCATACGTTTCTACATCCTCTAGGATGCCAAGAAACAGAAAAACATTGGTGCCAATTTTTTTGAGCAATTTTAAGGATATTTTTTCGAGTTTTTCGAGTCTTTGGTGAATGTATCCTTAAGAAGTATGACATTTTTATAACATGACTAAACGTATTGCTCTTTACCGAATAGGCAACGTAGCTCTCTATTTGTCATGTTTCTGGAGGATAAAATGTTATTTTGTCTACTGTTTTTCCTTAGACTTGAATCCCGGGACCTCTTTATAAAAAATAGAGGTTTTGGGGGCTTTTTTT
>REGM01000254.1:183393-230507 GCA_004194415.1 Aurelia aurita | reverse complement strand
GCAAGTGCTGGTTTTCAAGGGACCCTCCCATAAAAATACAAATAAATCGAAATTAAATTACATTTAAAAAAAACCTAAAGCTTGAAAACCTATTTACAACTTACAATCTAAAAAGTTCTAAAATTTAGGAATAAAAGAAAATGTTCCAACCCTAAATACACTGTTTAAAAGAATTTAGGGAGGATGCTATAGCTTTGATACAGCTGAGAGGCTATTCCACAACTTTGCTCCTCTGAATGAGAAGCATTTTTGTCCATTGGCTGTTCTCTTCATTGGAAGCGTCAAGTCTGTCTCAGTGTTACGGAGGCTATGAGAGGAGCAATCGGAATTTCTTGTAAAATGATCACACAAGTATTGCGGAGCCAACCCATTGAGATATTTGAAGACCATTGTCTGAAAATCATTTCTAATAAGTTCTTCAATGGCCTTCCACCCCAACCCTTCAATAAGTGGTCTGCTTGGGGCTTCATAGCTGCTGTTTGTTAAAATTCTGGCAGCACGGTTTTGGAGCTTTTGCAAATGATTAAGTTCAGTTGTGCCGGCACAGCCCCAAACAGAACAACAGTATCGAAAGTGGGGCTCCACAATGCCTGTGTAGAGGATTTTCAAAGTTTCCCTTGGTAGAAGAGACTTAGCATGTTTTAGAAAGTCTACTGCCCTGGAAACCTTGGTGGAAACTGCCTTGATTTGTCCTCTCCAATCCAAAGAGCAGTCAATTTGTACACCAAGGTATTTCGTTTTTTGAACAACTTTTCACGAATTTTCAATTTCAAATCTTCATTCCAAATTTTGAGAATGTTATTTTCTGCTTCGTAGAAAGAAGCATGGAGTGCGTTTTAGCTACATCCAAAGAAAGTTTATTACCTTGAAGCCAAGTGTCTGGTTGCCTAAGATCATTGTTGATAGCCTCATTCAGCTGAGTCATATCATTGGACTGCTGGTAGCACAAACTGGTATCATCAGCATATATGGACACGGTGGAATCTTGGACAGCCTGTGGGAGTTCATTGATATAGATGAGAAAGAGAAGGGGGCCAAGACACGAGCGTTGTGGTACACCAACCTCTATGTCCCCAATTTTTGATTCTACCCCACTAACCCTACAAAACTTTTTACGGTTAGTAAGGTAGGATTTGAACCAAGAAAGTTCGCGACGTTGAACACCATAAAGCTCAAGTTTTTCAGAGAGAATTTGGTGGTCAACAGTATCAAAGGCCTTTTAAGGTCAATGAATACCAGTCACACAAGCTTCCCAAGATCAAACCCATTGTACCAGTCATCCGTATTTTTTAGTAGGCATGTAGCAGTCAAATGGAGACGCAAAAATGCAGACTGGTCAGGGGGAAAAAGACCATTTTCATTCATATACTGATACAACTGGTCAGTTATAAGTTTTTAAAGAGCCTTGAGAAGACTGGAAAAACTGAAATAGGTCGATATAGTTAGACTTTTGAGCCTTGTCTCCATCTTTGAAAATTGGAGCCACTCTAGCTACTTTCCAAGCATCTGGAAACTGACTTGTTTCGATTGATGTATTAAACAGGAAAGCAAGCGAGTTTTCAATAAAAGGCAAAGCAAGCTTCAAAAAGTAGCTAGAGATGTTGTCAGTCCCAAAGCTCTTTGCTGTTTTTACTTTGGCAAATGCATCCCTGATGTCTTGTACTCCAATAGTCCCGAAGTAAAATTTTGCCCTGCTTTTATTAACTTCGTAGTCACCTGATAGGAAGGGATTCGGAGCTAGATCAATTTTGTTGGCAAGATCTACTGAGCAAAAGAAGCTGTTCATGGTATTGGAAATATCCTTTTTGTTAACAATCTGTGAACCAGACCTCTTTAAGACAGTCTATGTTACTAGACTTTGACCTCTTGTTTAGCAGTTCATTGATTGTTTTCATATTACCTTCACAAGCAGAAATCTTAATAGTATAATACTGCTTCTTGAGATGGATGTTTTGGGTGTTGACCTTATTACGGACCTGCCGATATGAGTCCATGAGGATTTTGGACTTTCTTTTGGCTGCAGTCTTCTTTAGCCTATCCCTAGTCTTCATTTGGTCCCTAAGGTCCTTATATATCAAGGGGCAGTATTTCTCTGAGACACGCATTTCAGTTAGCGGTGCATCAGTGGCGGCCTGGCAGGGGGCCAGGGGGGCCACGGCCCCCCCAGCAGACTTTTTTGAAGTGGCTCCAAAGTTTAGAAAGGGCGCCAAAACCTTCATGAAGTTTGACACGTCATAGCTATCATCCAGCAGCATGTGGCAGGGCAGGTTAAGGTGTCAAAGGATACCTTCGTCATAGACATAAAAGGAGGCTTTTATAGAAAATAGGCAACCTGATCATCAGTTCGAAAGAATTAATTTCTACTCAGGCTAATTGGAAAAGACAACATAAGGCTAACATTTCATTCTGAGTTAACTTAAATATCATCTTAATATACGATTCCAGTGGTGTGGCTTTGGGAGTATTTGCCTCCTACTTTTTTCATAGAACGTCCTCGAAATTTTTGGAAAAGTAATGGTTGATGTCCACAAAGATTTTTCTACTGACGTTAATTGATAGAACAACCGTTACAAAATTGTAATAGTGTCCATTTTGCATTGGCAAACATTGGATTGAGAGAGTCATTTCAAGCCATAGTAAATTGTGTTTGCTCAAAGATTTTCCTGAATATTGTGATTCATTGAACATTTTGAAAAAATTGTTAAAGTCTAAATGCTGGCACTGTCAAAAATTGGATCGAGAGAGGCATTCTAAGCAAAAATAAGGAGTATTTACTCAACATTCTCCTGAAGATGGTGGTGATTCATAGAAAACTGTTACAGAATTGTCAAAGGTTCCATTTTAGTACTGGCAAGCATGGGGTTAGGCAGATATAGTGTGAATGAAAATTCATCCACACATAATTTGAGCTAATTTAAACCCATAACATTTGCGAACCTTATGCACAGCATAGGCACAGTGTCTGGATGGATAGGGACTCTGCGGGGGGAGCAGTGGCGGCGGTGGTTGTTGTCGTTGTTGTTCTCTCGGTCGGGGTTTCTGTTGCTCAGNTATTGTAAATCTTTTAATTGAAATAAAAAAAAAAAAAAAAGCATGGGGTCAGGAGAGGCGTTCTAAGCCAAAGCAAAGGGTGCTTCCTAAAAGCATTTCCTGGGGACTTCGCCTCCAGACCCCCTCATTTCAATACCCCCGGTTAATTTACCCTGGCCATGCCACTGTAGGATTCGTTGATATTATTGAAAATATCATCCAAAAATTGTTTGGGTTAATTTCTTTACTGGGAGTGCGAACCATTTCTTGAATTTCTCCTTCTAAATTTTGGGCCATAGTTTTCAAGCCACGTAACGGTCCTGATGTATCATAGGAAGATCAATGAATACCTTTCTTGGTATATAAAAGCCCTTTTTGCCTTATTTTCTACAAAAAATAAAACGAGGAAGGTTGAGACCTTGAAATCCCGGTTTGGAGGAAACTCAAAGAGTTTTTGCAACTCAGGTCTGGTTAAACAAATTTTGATCATATGGGGGTCAGTTTTTCTATGCTCGACATGGTTAACCCTATCTGACCTGGGCGTTTTGAAACATTCAATGCCTGGGGGGCGGATTCCGCCCCCCTGCTAATCTCTCTTGTTGTACGAGACATGGCAACAAAATTTGGTACACAGGTAGTTCATTATATAAACAATATAATATAAACAATATAAACAACATTTTTCGGCAGATTTCCCATAAACATGGGTCGATTTGGCTGAAATCGCCAAAAAATGGCTAAAGATGGGTGGTTTTCCACCAAAATTCATCATAAAAGTGGGTGGCTTTCTGAAAATCGGGCGGCAGACCCCCGTCCATCCACAAGTCATGTACCCCCCCCGGGGGCAGGAGTTGTTCCTTGAAAGCTGAAGAAGTTGACTCTTTAGTTGCTCGATTTCCTGTTTCATGCTTCGATAATCGAGAAACATTGACCAGCAGTCAGGACAGAATCAGCAAACGCTAGCTTCGTCACCATCCTCATTCTCGTTAGGCCCTGACAATGCTTTCTGGTAGTCAACGCTGACGCAAGCAACCATGGGACCTCCCTCTTCGTCGTTTCTATTGTAGAAAAAGTCGGTAAAGCAGTGGAGTATTTTATTCTTATCAATTGGTTTGAAATACGGTGTTATTTTCTTCATTTTGCTCACATCAGGCTGTTCGCGTCCTTCGGCTAATTTGCATCCTTCGGCCATTTTGCATCCTTCGGCCATTCGGCCATTCACCAATAAGATCAAGACAAATCCCACTTCTTTCCACCTTTTTATCATCATTAATTTTGACAAAATGTGATCAAATTTCACAGCCTTTTCAGTGAACTCTCCAGTGCAAGTTTTCTTGCTGCAAACTAGGAAAAGTTGTGTAAAACAAAAGTGTGTGCACAGTTCTTCCATATGACCACAGGTGGCGAGGGAAAATGAATATTATTGCATGATAAAATGTACCTTTAGTGCTTCATTTTTGTTGTTGTTTCTCTTCCAGTCCATCTGTTGTCCGTTCGCTGTTAGGCCGCCACGCACTCTTAATATGCTGTCTCCACTTACACCGCATGCTCAAACCCCCTACTTCCCCCTACGTCTCGGAAACCCTTTCTCCCTACGTCCCCCTACAAATATCGGATTTCCCCTAAATTTTTCATCTGCATAACTAATTGGAGTGCAAGATTTTGATGAGTTTTGAAGATTTGCAATATTTTGATAAATAATTTCGAATGTTCTGCCAGCAGCATGGCCATGGCAAATTTAGTGGGGGTCTGGGGGCGTAGCCCCCAGGAAAATTATTGAGAACACGCCCTCTACTTTGGCTTAGAGCACTTCTACCGATCCCATGTTAGCCGTTGCTAAAATTGAATTTTTGATCATTTTGTGACAGTTCTATTTATAAATTAGCATCCCTGGAAATTTTGGAGTAAACATCATTTTCTTTGGCTTAGAATGCCTATCTTCATCCCATCGTTTCAGTTTCAGTTTCAGTTTCAGTTTCATTTATCATCAATCAATCCTAAATACAATTTTCAACAAATACACTCCACAACTAAATACATTACAACACTTTAAACTAAAAGCTAACAATACCAGCAAAAATTAAAATAAAATAAGTTACTATACATAATTGTGTTTAAGATTGACTGATTAAGGAGGAGCTCTCTACGTAGGTTAACTAATCGAGAGAGAGCCCCCCCATAAAAACGAGAAAAAACTAAAAACTTTATATTAAAAGCAGCAACCAGTAACCAGATGATTCCACATGAGAAAAATAATTTCTGTAACATTTAGTGACATGAGGAAAACATTATACCAAAGAGTTATATGACTCAATGAAATAAGACTTCAATTTTGACCGAAAGACTGCTACTGATGTGGCAACACGAATGAAGATTGGGAGAGTATTCCAGAGTTTAGAACCAAAATATTGAATGGTTTGAAGACCATACAAGGTAGTATTCTTTAGTGCACTGAAGAGGTCACCTCTAGTAGCCTGACGAGTACCAATCCTATGAACAGCTGAATTTGGATGAAAGTAATCATGAAAGAAAGGAGGAGATAGCTTGTTAAGTGCTTTATAGACAAAGGTTAAGATATTCGTGTGAAGAACATCTTGTAGTTTAAGTAGTTTTAGTGATAGGAAAATTGGCGAGGAGGGAGCAGAAAAAGGTTGGAATTGCATGGCTCGCAAAATTTTCTTCTGCAATCGGAATAGTGGATTAAGATAGGTTTCGTAGGTAAGGCCCCATGCAGTAATGCCATAGCTGAGAAAAGATGAGAAAAGGGAGTTGTAGAGACATATGAGAGTAGGAAGCGGGACATAATGTCGTACCTTAAAGAAAATACCTGCAGTTCTAGACAGCTTCTTGCAGAGTTCAGTGGTGTGATACTTCCAAGAAAGATGCTCATCCATCAAAACCACTAAGAACTTTACATAGCGTGCCCTTTGAATATACTGTTTGCCAATTTTGAGGTCACTATATTCTGTCAATTTCTTTCTAGGAGAGTGAAACAAAACAAAATCGTTACCAGTGCCAAATTGGAAACTTTCACAATTTGTTTTTTAATGTGCTTTAATGATAATTTTTGTTAACATTTTGTGAAATCCCTGTGCTCCCCTACCTATTTCCTATTTTCACCGTAGGTTTCCCCAACCACCTACACTTTGCTAAAATCACCTACCGTAGGGGAATTCCCCTACGAGTGGTAGCCTTGGGCCCATCTGAAAATAACCGCCACCTGGAGAACTAGGCACAGTCTCCTCTTTCTCTCTTTTCTCGTCGGAGACTGGGCCTAGTTCTCGAGGTGGCGGTTATTTTCAGATGGGCCTAACAGCGAACAGACAACAGATGGATTGGAAGAGAAACAACAAGAAAAATGAAGCACTAAAGGTACAATTTATCATGCAATAATATTTATTTTTCCCCGCGAATTAATACCTTTGAGAATAAATTGCTCGCCTCTGTCTCTGAGAATAGATTGTAGGGGAATTTCCGAATTTCCTAGCACAAAAACAAGGTGCATGTTTTCGATATGACAAAGCGTTTTGCTATTTTTGTTTTCTGTATATTTTGCTCTGATGATGGAGTGTCCTCTCTAATTTGAGACCTCTTTCCAGAGTCCATTCCCCTTAGTCCAAAATGACGTCAGTGAACCAGACTGAGCTCGTGGGAGCATCCACTGCGAAGGAATATCACTGGGTCAAAGATCAGTATTGTGACCTGCCCACGTGACTACTTTGCTTCTCTCTGGTGAGGTGAGTTGGCCTATACGAAAGCAGGAGCAAATAGAGCAATAAAAAGCATTCCTCGGCTCACTAAAGCTGACTGTCTAGGCTTGACATGGTGAGAATTTACTTTACTTTGATTTCAGCACAACCTGTACGGTAGTGGTTATCACTGCAATGCTGAAAACTGGAGGTGAATGAAGTATACAAACCAAATATAGGCCTACTACTCTATATATCTGGGCCTGATTTTATGTGGAACAAAAAAGTTGGAGTGTACACTGTACAGTGCCTTGTATACATGGAGGGGTTCTGTGAGAGACTTAGAGTAGATAAGTTTTGATTTTATACGTTTCAGCAATGGCCTGAAACAGTTAAAACAGCGGTGAAATAAAAACATTGTGATTGCACAGTCAGTACCAAAGCTACAGCTTGGTATCATCAGTAAAGATTGCACTGCACTGGGAGCCTCATTATTGGTATAAAGTCTTGCAATCAGTAAGGATTGCAATATGATGGACAATCATATGATTTGTCAGTGCTATCATTGCTGGTTCCAAGACTTTTCCAACAATCTTGTTTGTGATTGCATTAAATGTGATAGTTGCGGAGTGCACCACTGTTATACCTGATGATTCAGTTGGTGAGGTGATTGGCCAGACTGGAAAGTTTGTAGTGCGCGCGCAATAACTTGCGCTCGCAAAACGTCCCGCGGTTAGGACCATTACCGCGCAACTGACGGTTTGTGTCAGTTTGAAATGCGATGCACATGCGCAGCGTCCCACGGCGCACCAAAAATCATATATGGTTTGCTCTCAAACCGCGCAGTTGGCAGCCCTAAAAAATTACTTGCGCGCGCAAAACGCAAAGTTTGCAGTCTGGGTGATTGGTTTCTTTAGAAGAAAAGGTAAAATCAAAAGAGAGCAACTAAAACTATTGAAGATGAAGGCAAAGTTGCGGGTTTTAGCACCAAGTGCTGGTATATCGGCAGAAGTAGAGAAACCTTATCGAGTCTGCAGCCCCTTGTCTTGATACTCATGAGGTGTTGGTTGGGTTTAAACCCCCGTCCATCCGTCTGTTCGCCTGACTGTTCTGGTTGCAAAGTCAGTGTATTACAACACTGTACCATAACACTTTCAGCCATATTCAGAGTATATTATTATTCAAAATCTACCCTTGAAGTGAACATGATTTTTACTGTGTCACCCATTGCCACCATCGTCAATTGCTACAACTTTTTCTGAAGTGGTACACTTTTGCATTTAGTACCCCATTGTATTAAGTTTGGGACAGTTTCATTGTTATCTTGTTATTATTGAGGAAGATATAGGCCTAAAGGTTTTTTAGGAGCAACATCCATACCGCAACTTGCCACGCATTAACGTCAATTTGATGGGCCAGGTCTATAACACGCAACCCGCGGACCTTGTCGAGAGAAATGACTTCCAGGTCTGCGAAATTTGGTCCGCGTTATAGAATGTTTCTATAGGGCGAAATTCTAAAGCGCGGACCTTGATTTTGCGGACTCTTTACTAGATTTTAAAACTTTTTTACTGCATTTTACAAGTAAGATCTTACTGAAAATATAACCATTCGAACAAGAAATAGGATTCTGAGAAACATCACCATAACAATAACCTACTATAGGTTACTGTGGGTATCTTTTTCCTTTAGTTTGTGCTGCAATTTTAGGCAAGTTCAATTTTAGAACCATGGGGAAGATGTGTTTCAATCAAACTTTATCGGAGGTTAGTTACTTCTCGTATGATATCGTCTCTCCAAACGCGAGGCATATTTTATATTGATGAAAAGTGGGTGAAACAAAGATCTTTGGGTTGCTATCTGTTGTTGCATCCTCTTGAAGGATGTCAGACGAACAGCTTAAGTATGGTTTTACAGTACTGTCCATTTTGCAGCAAGTTTCAGACTTTTTTACATCAGAAAATATTTCGAAAATAGAGTTTCCTGAGTCCAAAAAATATTTTTAGCTTCAGATCGAATTTTTTTCTGAAGACCTTCATTTTGACATATTTTAGCATGCAGAAATGGACAGCAATACTGATATTTGGCGATGTGCTTTTGTCTGAGTTTTTTGCTGGTTGAGGACAGAGAAGAATGGAACGGATTTTTTGCCATACCAACTTCTTGCTTTTGTGCTTTGAATGATATTCTGCAGTTCCTTATTGCTTTCATTAGACACAAAATTATACATCTGTTGCCAGACTATACGTAACAATCTGGCCGGATTTTGCCAATTTTGGCCGGAAAATCCGGTTCCGGCCGGATTCTGAAAACCCTGATCCGGTACACCCCTAGGCAGTTTGATACTTTTCTGATTAAAGTTAAAATAATTTACAAGCGAAAGAAAAACTAATCTCACCACTTCCAGTTTGACTGTGATGTTTGCAAGATGACCTCAGAATACAAACCAATCTTCAGTTTTACTGCATTTGGAAATTTGATCTTCTGTCACCAGGCTTGTGTCAGTGGAAATGGGTCTAGTTTGGGTCACTACCCTTTGAGAGTTAAATTCCTTTGCCATCGTTGACGATTTGTGGTCTGGTTGGGTAAGTTTGAAAGAAAATTTCAAATTCATGTGTTGCTTCTCTGCACCAAAGATGTTCCTGTATGATGTATATACAACCAATGCTGTACAATAGGCTAGGGGGTTCTTTTTCCTGACTCAGATTGGCAAACAATTGCCCATTGCTGCCATACTGTCATTTTCAATGGCTAGAGTACGACAAGTAACACTTTCATGAACATTATCTAAAAAGGAGCATATCGCTGAGCAAAATTTTGAGCTGATGCCTCTGTGTTTGAATTTGAAACAAACAAAATTACCGTTTGGAGTAATGTTTAATTTCAAAAGTAGAAGTGGGAAATACCAACTCCCTTTGTTTGGTGGTATTTCCCCAGTGGTGGTAATTTGCGTCAACAATGGTATTGACCAAAGAAAGTACTCTCAATGATAGTTCATTTGTTAGAAGCATACAGTAAAAGAACCAAATTTCAAACTACCATATTGAGTATGTTAGGCGATATATACCATATCCAACTGTAAAAGATGATAAATAAATCATATGATTAGCTAATTCGGTGATTTGGTGATTCAACTTTGCTTGCACAGGTGGTGGTAATAGGCAACGCTAATCTAGTGGTGGCACTTCGGTTTTGCTTTTTTTAAATTGGGGGAAATATCAAAATCTACATCAAAGATGGCTAAATCTTTACAATTGTTTCTTTACAGGCCACTGCTAAACTGAATGACGGGAGTGAGATGCCAATGATTGGCTTGGGGTAAGAAATTATATATATTTCCTCTGAAAGAAATAGGAAAAAGATCTTTTGCAATCCTAGTTATATATATATAAGATAATTTTAAATTTCAATATGTTTTTTTCATACATGTTGAATTCCATTAAAATCTATGAGACATGTTATGTTACTGATTTTGATACCTACAAACTACGCTACGATGCTACAAAGACGATACCACAGGGAGCAAAATGCTATGCCCATTACATGAAAAAAGTAAAAACTACATAAAACTAAATGTAACTAGTAGTACAAAAAAGGAAATTATATACATATATATATATATACAAACAAAAACGAAGCTACAAGTCAAGGTAGCTTGCAACCAAATAGTTGCGAATGTGGGTCCCAAGTTGAGAACTAATTGCTAGTTTGCAAATTAATTATTTGGTTGCAAGCTTCCTCCAGATATCATATAATTACAAACAAAGAGGATTACAGGAAAACAGACACACCCACAGAAATGGACTTACTCTTGCGTATCTATGGATATCTTGAAGGACATTTACCAAAGTATTGTAGAACCATGTTTAAACTATTGCTGTTCCGTTTGGGGCTGCAGTGGTATTACGAAAATGGAGTCTCTTCAAAAATTACAAAACTGGGCTGTCTGATCTTTACGGGCAGTTCTTATGATGCACCTTCTTTGCCGATACGGAAAGCACTGGGCTGGTTGTCCATTAAAGCAGTGACTTTAAAAGATACATCTACTATGATGTACACATCTTTGAACAATCTTGCTCCACAGTTCCTCAGTGACCTATTTGTTAAACTGTCAGATTTTCACACAAATAAAATAAAATCATCATTATTTAAAGTTGGTGTAACTTAGTTCTAAGAAACTAATCAATACCAACTATTTACAATACAATATACAAAGATATAGAAATTATACAATATTTACAAGCTACATAAGGCGCGGATCAAGGCCGGGTCGACCGGTTTGCACAAACCGGTCAGATTTTCAGAGCTATGAATATTTATATTTTGTCCCTTATGTCTTATCGTGTGCTTGAAATGATCATTCACCATAATCTATAGCCCAAATGTTTCGATGCAAGGGTGCAATTTTGAATTTCAGTGCCCAAATATCAATGATATCATTGCCATTTATCTTTTCAATCCAACTTAATCCTCTCTAATTGAGTGAGAATAGCAGTCGACTAGCCGACGTATGTCATTTCAATACGAATATTGTCTTACTCATAACAGAATTTAGTGTTACGCAAGGGAAGGAAATTATGCACCGGTCACCCATTCATTTCGAGCTTATGCACCGGTCAGAACTCGGTTAAAACCGCTAAAAATTGCGCAAGTGAGTTCCATAGGCTTTACAGTACTTGTAGTCAAACAGCGTGTAATAATCTTCCGCTTTGTGAGTAAATGGATGTTCGAAGTTTGACATTTGCGATCTCCAGATAACTACGGATCTGGAAATCCTGAGAACGAATCTCACGAAATTAAGGAATTTGGAGAAAGAAAATCGGGATATTTTTCTTGATAAAGTTGAGCAGGGTAGGGCATGTGCAGTGGCGGATTTAGGGGGGGGCAAGTGGGGGCAACTGCCCCCCCTTCACGATAAAAACTCAACTTGGCGCCCCCTTTTGGCGAGAAATGCGCCCCTCATCATGACCCTACCCGCACTCTTTTTTAACTGTTTTGATTAGAATATGGGGTGAAACATACAAATCAAGGCATTATTTAGAAGAAAAACCAAAGAATCTTCTTAACCTGGAGTCCAAAAATTTTCGCGCGCCTCCGGCGCGCTTTCGTTCTATTGTATTTTTGGCGCCCTCTCTGCAGGTTGCCCCCCCTTCAACTTCGGTCTGGATCCGCCCCTGGGCATGTGTGGCAGAAAAATTGAAGCAAGTGCAGAGGGACGTCACTGCGTAGGCTCTTGTGCCAGGCGGAATAAAGGAGCTAGATTCTTGGAAACGAACTGTCTGTATAAGGTATCTTTAAACGAATGTCACTTTTCTATCTAGCTATTATTGCTGTATAGAATCTTCTGAAAGGTTTTGTTTATATATGGGAGGTTAAAGTAAGGCTTTTGGAATAGTATAGCCGCTGTTCTGGCGTAACTTGCTTCGCTGAGGTACGGGGTGTATATCGATGCTTAGTAGAGGTTACATATTACGGAATATTGAGGGAACATGAACATCTTTTTGAACCATGGTGCATAATTGTTGGCGCTCACGGACCCTTTTCATAAGTTGTAGAATTATAGGACATTATTTCATTAGGTTTGAAGAATTTCCCCCAAGTCTTTTATGAATTTGCAGAATTATTATTATACATTTTCAGGCAAAATGCCACGTTTTGAAATAAGCATGGATTTAATGTCGATGAAATATGCTAAGTCAAGCTTGTACTAATTTCTTTCATGCTTCTCCCAATGGTGACTGCCTTTATAATGCTTGTTCTCTGGCATTGATCGGTAATGATAGTTTGAGCAAAAACCTGCGCTTGTTAACTTCGATTGAGTTGTATCGCTTCTCTGAATTCTACGCCAAACATCCTTATATCGAATCTCTTTGGGGGGCTGGTGGATTGCCAAAAGATGTAAAATCCAAGAACAGCCTAATGTCCCAATGTTTCGCGGAAAAAGCGTCATGGGCTTTCAAAAAAGAGGAAGGATGGATTGATTCAATTGTCATAGAAGCAGAAGAAAATTGTAACCTTGGGACATGGTCTCCTCTGATATACTTTTTGTTAGAATACTTCTCCTCCTCTCTAGCTAGCTTTACCTTCTTTACGACTGGATGCTCGATTTCTTCGTTTGGTTCAGTCTCACTGCTATCCTGAGGGTTTGTTTCCTGTTTCAAACTCTTGAGCCCCACACATACGCTTTCAACCTCCATTTCTTCAGCGTCCTCAACCAATGGCACACAATGGTTCGTTTTGTAGCCAAATGCATTGTTTATGGTACCAGTTCTAGACCAAAGGATGGTTGCGTCGAATTCTGCAAACAATGATTTCTTCACTCTGGGGGCCATGCTGCCATTGAATATCCGTTGCGTACTATCTTGATTGCAGTCGGGGAAGACGGATTTAATTGTCAAACCTATGACAGATGCCAGGGCCATTAGGCCTGTCTTACAGCAAAGCAAACTGGCAACTTTTTTAAGGGTGCCAAAGAAGATAAAGGAAGAAGGTAGCACAAAGAGCGAAAGAGGAATGCCTGTAATGGAGACAGCCATGGTGAATGTGAAAGACTTAGGTCCTTATTATGAAAAAGTTCCCTTTCTAACCCAAGAAGAGAAGTATGATCTTTGCCTCAATATGTGGAGACCAGAAAGAAGCTACGAGTTTCCAAGATCGAATGAATCAGGAGCAAAAATAGCATTTATATTTGTTTGGTTTGAGAAGTTCCCTTGGTTGGCCTGCTCAAAATATTTGGATGGAGCTTTTTGCCTACCATGAGTCCTGTTTGGCCGAGCAACTGGTCACAATATGCAGAAGCTCAACAAACTGTTCAAATCACCCTTGACATACTGGACAAGTGCAACCTCTAAATTGAAAGATCACGAAATTAAATCCACTGTTCATCACGTCTCCATGCTGCAGATGGATCACTTAAAGTCGATAATGGAAAATTGTCAAAAACCAATTGATGAGATTGCTGACAGCGTCCGTAATGCCCGTATACGAGTAAATAGGGAGAAATTGAAGCCAATTTTGGAAACAATTTTTTTCTGCGGTCGCCAAAATATAGCCTTACGTGGCCATCGTGATGACTCTACCCATCTGGAAGCACAAGATGGAAGAAATACCGGCAACTTCCAGGAGCTGCTTGATTTCCGTGTAAAAAGTGGAGATCGTATATTGGAAGAGCACTTCAAAACTGTGAAAAGAAATGCCAACTACCGCTCCAAAACGATTCAAAATGAGATGATTTCTTGCTGTGGAGAATATATTTCCCAATCGATCATCAAAGAAATAAAAAACTCTGGAATATTCTCAGTCTTGGCAGATGAGGGAAAAAATATTAGCAATAAGGAGCAAATGGTTCTTGTGATCAGGTTTGTTGACAGCCAACGGCAGATACGGGAAGAGTTTTTGCGCTTTCTTCATTGTGATGCTGGTACGTCAGGCAAGGCCTTTTCAAATCAGATCTTGTCACTGGTCAGAGATCTAGGTCTTGAAATGGAAAATTGCCGTGGACAAGGATACGATGGTTGTGGAAACATGGCAGGGAAGCATATTGGTGCTGCAAAGCTGGTTCAAAACACCTATCCAAAAGCAGTTTACGTTCATTGTGCTTCGCATCGATTGAATTTAGCGGTTGCCAGTGCATGTCAGTTGCAAACCATACGGAACATGATGGGGGCAGTGAAGACTGTTGCTGATTTTTTCAACAACTCACCGAAACGGCAAGGACTTCTCGAGGCGCAGATCAAGGAGTTAATGCCACAGCAAAAACACACGGCACTAGTTGATGTTTGCAGAACAAGGTGGGTACTTCGCATCGATGGCCTCATCAGGTTTGAGGAGATCTTTGAGCCAACGATGAAAGCACTAGAGATCATCAAGCTCAACGAGGACAAGTCGTGGAACCATGATTCAAGCAAAGATGCATCGGGTCTTTTTGCGGCTTGCTCCTCCTTCGAGTTCATCATTGCGCTTGTAATCGTTAGAAATTGCCTCGCATATACGAGAGCCGCTACGGTCAAGTTGCAACGATCGAATATGGATGCAATGAAGGCATATCAAGAAATTGACGAAATAAAAAGAGAGCTGCTGAATGTTCGCGAAAACCTGTAACAAAAACACCAACAATGGTTTAAAGGGGCTGTACCGGATTTTTGTAAACAAACCTTACTCTGCGGGACAATGCGCACTTTTCGTCAAATCAGGCAAGTGATCAATGGCGGACTGTTTTCACGCAGCTTCGAAGCAGATTCATTTTATCATTTTCGGTTTCTAATTCGTGATGGATGGTATGCAGTACGATGTTGTTGGGTTTGTTGAAGATAAAGAATTTAATTCCAGTGAAACTGAGGATGACAGTGACGCCATGTTTTCCGGAGAAGAGATGGTGAGCATTTCACATAAAGCTACTATGGGCCTAAATCATGTCTATCGATTCTTTTAGTACAGGGCAGGCGGGAGAGGGAGATTGTTGAAAGTTGGATTTTGGGATGCAGACCTCTTGCGTGTTTTAAATGTCCCTCAAGAAAAATTTTATATTGTGGTTAACAAATTTGGTTATGTTTTAATCATTTTTTAGCCTTATTCAGGCCAATTATTGTTTGGATGTTTGAGCTATACTACAGCCCTACTACTACTGACTGGGCCTGATCACTTAAAAAAGTGAATTTTACTATTCATATGCTTCTTGATTATTTGTTACATTACAGCCAGCCTATCCCCCATGTGAATGCAAAAATAAGCTTTGTGCTACAAAGACAACTGAGAAAAGGAGAGGTTGCTCATGTAGGGATGCTGATAGAAAGTGCAGTTCACATTGCAAATGTGGCAAATCAGGCAAGCCATGTAGGAATAAAGTAGGTTTTTATTCAATTTATTATTAACAGATTTATTTTCAAATATCTGCACTAAGTTAAAGTACCATGGAATAAATTATAGATCCTTGGTATAGATTATTGCACATTTAAAACAGCAGCACAATCAACAATGATGCTTGAAGTTGTTTCTTAATTTTTGAGTGCAACAATCATGATGTAGTTTTCTGCTCTAATAGGTTTCTTGACATACAAAAAGACCTAAGGCGTTCAAAACATATAATTGCAGTAGTTACTAAGAGTGATATTTCAATATTATAGAATTAAATGTTACAAAGTTTGCTGTATTGTCTTTTAAGGTTGATTTCCAGTCAGTTGGATTTTCTAAGTGGACAGAGATTGTATTTGTTTACTAGAGAAACTCAGTTACTTGGAATTTGAGGAGGATGTTATGGCTGAGCAATCTCTCATTATTTAAAATTATGTCCGCTTGGGAAATTCCGCTAGCCAGGAATAGCAGCCTTTAGTCTCTTAACTGAGAGAAATTTAATATATACTCTTATTGACATCTTCTTATTTTTCATACTGGTAACTATTGGAAATCCACGACCTTATGTTCCATCATCAAATGAGAGTGTTAGTAAAGAGGAGGAGGATGAAAATGAGAACAAGCTTGTAAATGTGATGAGTTCATTTAACTTTTGCTTTTATTTCTAAGCAACATATGGTGCTAATACTATTCATTATCTGCATAGAGAAAACAACAACATAAATTTTAGATATGTCAATAATATGCTTATCAATTCATGTCTTTCACAAACAAGATATCAAAATGCCCAAAGAATTTTCCCTATATTGTCCTTTTCTATATTTAGATAGAGCTTTTTCATTAAAATCTTTTACTTACAAAGTCAATTTATCCACAGCTTATTCCTCGACTACCTGCCTTGCTGCTACTTCTGATCTATATGAAGTAACATTTCCATTTCTTGTGCAATTTGTTTCAAATTTGGATCTCAATGCCACATTAACTAATACATATACAAAGCAAAGTAATGAAAGTCCCTTGATTGCCTAAATTATTCTCAAATCTCAAAATTACTCCTCATACCCTATTTCTCATCAAAAATATATAATATAAGAGATACTTGTATGTCTATTTGATCTCAAATGTTTTATGACTTTGCAGAACTTTGTGGAAACCCTGGAGAAGGATGTCCTGAAGCAGCTAGTTTTGAAAAAATACCTGTGTGGAGTTGGCAGCCTTGAATTCATTCAGAGCATTATTAAAGTAAATGAACCAGCAGAAGATCCAGGGGAGATAACGGGTAGTGAGAATGTTCCTGACTGGTGCCGTTGTGGAAAATGCCAGGAAATGCCTAGGGACATAGAGAACAAATGCTGTGGAAAGAAATACTGCATCACAGAGAGACGCAAATTTGGAAAGTTTTGTTTGGACCCTGAAAACCTGGAAATGGCGATCATAAGTATAACAGACCTTCGGAATGATCAAAGGGACAATAGCACAAGAGCATTTCGAAAAGCTGCGTACAGACAATACGTGCTATGGCAACATGGGTATTTGGGAAAAGGCAACAGGAAAGTTGTGCCATCTTGCTGTGTCCTAGCAATTCGTAATAAGTATCCCTCCCCAACAGGTGTTTACATGGGATTTAAAGAACACTAACTTTTTGTAGGATTACAAAGTGTNGTGTCCTAGCAATTCGTAATAAGTATCCCTCCCCAACAGGTGTTTACATGGGATTTAAAGAACACTAACTTTTTGTAGGATTACAAAGTGTCCCAGTTCACCGTAAAATATATACTGTACCGCGTGTCCCAAAATGATGCATCAGCATTTGCCAAAACGTACCCAGGAATTATGCACTGATTTGAATGAAATACCAATCACTTTATAGCAGAAAGTCTAACTTAGATGTAGAAATTTATTGCTCTAAAATTGGTTGAACCATTCTAGAGTTACGGGTTATGTTGCTATCATTTATTTTGGGACACCAGGTATACAACAAGTTATGTTTTAATACATATAAAGGCATTGAGTCATGTGGAATAGTCTGTTTATACACAAAATAAGGAATCAGCCGACTCATGGATTTCAATGAGGATTTGACTGGCAAAAGTTACTATGAAATGAAACTGATAACATAAAACGCATTGTGTTACAGCAGGTCCGTTTTGTTTGATAGAAGTGATACTCGATGTTTATCACATGGGTCACATGAATCACCGAATCATTAGAGAGGAGGTCTATTCATGATGAATCAATGCCTTTAATGAGCTCTACAATTTGACATTTGTTAGTTACTATATGTTCATTCTGCTAAAGTATTTGGCAGCTATCTCCTTGGTTGGTTGTGGCTGAGTCTTGGCAATGGTAGGGGCAATTTGCCTTGGGTCATTTACTCCCATAAAATTTGGGCTACCCAAGGTGTCAACAGCTTCAAATCTTCTCCTGAAAGTCTTTGCAATCATCATGGGAATGTAAGCATGATTCTTATCAGTCATGATCTTTTTGATGCACCAATTCCCAGTCCTTGGATTGTATTTGCGAGTAACCAGTAAATCACCAGATTCTCTATTCGCAGCTTGCTTCCTGCCCAGGTGACTATTCCAGTCAATAGCTGCCAAAATTTTCCTTGCTTTATAACCATCATAGCTATAATAAAAATTTAATTCTGTGTTAGATGTGAAATAAAGTTGTACCAAACATGACTTTTTGCGATCACCTGTCCTTAATCTTAATTTTATTTATCCAATACCCAGATCGGAAAGTTTGCCTTGCCCAGTGGATTTCTCCACCGTGCACTTTAAATTCAGTCGCAGATCTAGTCAAAAAAATTTCGTAAAACAGCTAAGGAAAACAATATGCCTATTTTTTACTGATAAAAATACTGAAGCGCAAGCAATTTCAATGAAGGAGAGATACTTAAAGCATTCTGCAAACTTTCCCATCTGGTCCAGTATCATCAAAGAGACTGTCAAGCAGGCTTACAAATGGGGTGACTTGATCAGGAGGGTGACTTTGATCATTCAGCCATTTACAGTACAACTTTCATCTCTTTATGTCAAACTGAGTCACTACCTTGGGGCCATTGGCCAAGGTAAGTCCAAACTAGTACAATATCGGTTCACACACTATCAACTGATCAACAACACACAGTTGAAGGTATGCAAACAGAGATACAAAAATATACAAAAAAGGGTAACAGGATTTAATTCTAATACAAGCATTAAAACCATTGTTCTTTTACAAATATGAAATGTAACTGGTAATTACGTTATATTTGTTCATAAGTTTTTTCTTACCTAAACGCCATTCTCTTGGGTGCATAAGTTAGAGATAGATTGTTGGTGCTTTCAAGCTTCCCAGTGTGTCGAAAATCTGTGTAGTACTTCAACGACTTCAGAAACTTAGGATCCAACAAAACTTGCTGCAATGCTTTGAAATCTGGATCTTTTTCCGAAAACCATGGTAGTTCATGTTCTTCGTTTATGTCAGCATGCTTGCAGGCTCCCCCAGTCCACTCATGTTCATTGCAAACGTGGTGCAAGATTCCTATCCAGTCAGTCTGAAAAAAAAAACATTCTTCGAGTTTTGCAATTAATTATCTTGCCTTTCTATGAGCACTGAAAATTTATAAAAATGAAAATTCCTTGGTTGCTAAATGCCTGCAAATTGCCAAAAACACTTCATCAAATTATAAGAAACCACTCGCACAAAACAAGACTAAGGGCATCTTGTCTCTCCAGATACTTAAATAAGGCAATGGATTTTTAAACAAATACTGAAGCAATAAATATGCAAATGATATCTTTGCATATTTTGCTCATGCAAAATGGCATTTTTTTCTTTTTTCTGTGTGATGGGTTTCTTTAGGATTTCATTGAGTGTTTAGCTGCTTTCTCATGCCTTTTTACAACCAACAAATTCCCATTTTTCCAATTTATCGATATTTTCAGTGCTTGTAAAAATGCGAGAAATAGACAAAAGTACGGTGTTTTGGCTACCAAGTGGAATTTAACTCATTTGCATCCACCAAGCCAATATCTGTTCCACATTGTAAAGTTTTCAACAATGTTCAAAGGGGTGACAAGGGTTACAAAACACAACATCCTGGATTTAAAGGGGCCTTTGCAACCATTTAAAGGGGCTTTGTGAATACAGTACATCCTCTTGTGGTCTCTTTGTTGTTGCCATTTTCATGGTCCATTAAAATGGCCACCAACAAAGAGATGGCACGTGCAAGGTATGCTGGTTGCAAAGGCCCCTTTAAGACAAAGTTTGCATGCACAAATACCTGTTAAGAATTCTTTTACCTCAAAGGCAATGCATAATTACCTTTAATTTAGCTAATGCATCAGTTTCATTTTGTTCACCATTTGGGTTGCAGGTTTGACAGATGTACCAAAAGTGATTCACAATATGATGTGCCCATTCCTTTATTTTCTTATAGGATGCTTTTTTGCCAACTTTCAGCAGGGCTTTCCTCAAATTTTTCGACTTATGCCAAACATCCAATGTATGTTTGATGCTGGGATAATTTGTTGCTAAAATTTAAAATATGAAAGTACTCTGTCATGAAAACATCTGAATTACAAAAATGGAGTGACACAACATTCATTGAGCAAAACTTCAATAAAATCCTAATATCATCTGAATGTCCCACAAGCTGATTACACAACAAAACACAACATAACACAACATTTCAATTCACTGTAACATCATAAGTGAAATTTTGCTCATTAAAATTCATACACAAGTACAATTCACATTAAAATGGTGCAATTTACTGACATATATTTATAACCATATATCAGTACAAATTTCAGTACCAAAATGGAAAAAACCAGATTGAAATATGTTGTTTTCTCTACATTGCAGGCTTCCTTGTTTAAATGGTTAGNTTAAAATGGTGCAATTTACTGACATATATTTATAACCATATATCAGTATAAATTTCAGTACCAAAATGGAAAAAACCAGATTGAAATATGTTGTTTTCTCTACATTGCATGCTTCCTTGTTTAAATGGTTAGAGAAAGAGTTTGATCCATTCCATTGTTATGCTGTATTTTATTTGGTTTCTGAACTGAATTCCTGCAACTTTGTGAATCATTTGAAATTTTATTTTGACATCATGGCTTACAATAAACTTATCGATAGAACTTTCTTCCCTTCATGAAATCAGCTAAAGTTAAGAAAAAACCAAACTTTTGCGTTTTATATAAAATGTTGGGATGAGCTTCTAGACAATACCAGCATTTTTGTTGTGAAAAGGAAGCTCTTCAAGAAACACCCTTGAAATGTGAGATGTACTTTACCCATGTCCTTGATAATAGAGGATGAGGCATCTGTAGTGATTTCCTTCACATCAATTCCTTTTTCTGCCAACACCGATAATGCCTGTTTCAATGCAGTTGATTCCATGGCAGTTGAATTGCCTTTTGTCATCCTTTTGTCTACTATTTCAGCATCGACAATCATGTCTGTAGTGATATCTTGAACGTAGTAGCATAGGTACTTTGCTGAAAACCCTGGTGAATCACACTGGCCATCACCAGCCAGATAAACAGGCCTATCAGAAATACTCTTCATGATATCATCCAGCATCCAATCCCACCACTCAAACACAACTGGCATTAGCAATTTCTTCTGGTACTTGAAGAAAGTTGTTTTGCTCATGAAACTTACACCAGCAAACTTCAAAAGTTTCTCAATCTTAGCAAAATTGTTACCTGAAAACAACAATCCAGTAGCTAGCTGAAGATTATTTGCCAGCAAACCATTTACTCTGTGTGAAGTACAAAATGAATTGTTATGACCATTCTTGCAACTACATGAAACAACAGCACTTGAGCCACTTATTGTTACTTTGACACTTTTCAAAAGTAAACAGCCATTTACCCCACAAACACCTTTGAAAAGATTCTCAAAGTAAATCAACAGAGATCAAAACTTTTGGAGTGTTTATGATGGATAGTTCTGTAGCATATTGCTCCTGCTCCAAGAGACGAGAAAATTTATCGAATGGTTCCGCTTCTTTCTGAAAATTTGGCTTGGGTGCCATGGAGGTAGTACCTGTGCATGTCTGTACTCCAACATTAACCTTCTCAACTAACTTAGACACCTCTATTACAACAAGTGCTATCATCCATTATATCTAACTCCTCCATTTCAACATATTCATTGTCTAAACAATCACTTCCAACTTTCAAAGCAGCATCTCCAATCTCGTCTTGATCATCCTGCCATTCTTCCAATTCCAATATGCTTTCTGTGCCCCTGAAATATGTTACATATTTATGCATTATATACAGTAAGTATACTAGAAATGCAACAATTTTGTTGTTGCAGTGAAAAAATTTTGTATACCATTTTGGATGCTCTCATTGCTGTCAAATGTGTTTAAATCCTTGGAAAACTTTTTAATTACAACATGCAGAGAGTCTACAGTATTCTCATGTAACCTTACAGTACAATACTTTATTGTTTTCATAAGAATACACAGCCCTAAACTTCATGAAGGGTTTATTTGCTTTGTGCCCTATTCTTATAGTAGAAGTGGTTTGGAGAGTAGGGTCTGCTGGGGTAAAATGGGTAATGTTGATTGCGGAAAAATGGTAGATTGTGAACTGCCCAATCAACATTCAATACTTGAAGGGGGGTAATTTTAACAGATGTAGCTAAATAAAATCTGCACCTGAAGAATTTAACATCAGGCTAATTTCAAAGCTGTGCACACATAGCGTTCGACTCCGTTCATTCCCTTTAAAGAAAACTATAGCTTACGAAAGAGTGTCTTCTTCATTCTCTACTGTTTCCACTGCATTGAGTTCATTGATGGCAGCCTGCACATACCTAAAATAGGAGGGTTCTATTTTAGGCATAATGCTTCCATGCATGAGGGTCCTACTCTGATGAAACAAACAGCATAATTCAGATTTAGAATATAACACTCATGCTCACAAATCCTAAGAAGTTACATCAAAGCATTACAGCATGCATAGTCCCATACATACATACAGTAAGTTCCAGAATATCAACCAGTTAGAATTGTGGAAGCTGAAGTTTTCATTTGGTTTAACTTTGAATGTATTGAAACCAAAAATCGCCATTTAACACTTGAAAACGCTGTCTTGGTGGTATAAAATATAGGTCAGTCAGGAAAAATTGCTTTTGAACCAAAAAAACATTTAGATAAATTTTTTACCTATCACAATCAAGGTCAGATGAGGAGTCTTCATCTCCACTCGAACTTTCTCGAAATTCTTCAATGTCTGAATCTGAATCATCTGAGTTAATAATGGTAACATTACCATCATTACTGATCATAACAGAAATGTTCTCAATATCAATGATGGTGGTGTTTTCTGTGTTTGTCTTGTCATTGCAGCCACTCCTGTTAATAGGACTTTGTGTGTTGTCTAGCTGNGAACTCCCCTGAGTCCAGCAGCTCAACAAAACTGCTTCAAATTTATTGCTTCAAGGTTAACAACATGAATCAGTAGTATTATAATATAACTATTACTTTGACTATATATTTAAAACTATAGGAATGACTGAAGAATAGCTTGCGCGCAGCCCCAACACTCCTCCGCCAAAGTATAGATACTTTGGCGGAGGAGTGTTGAGGCTGTGCGCAGGCTACTGAAGAAGCTACACGTGTTCTATTTTACGAAGGTTATTTCTTGGTTTCCCATTTCTCCATGTCGTAATTATTGGCACCATAAGCGTACGAGCCGGGGGGCTGGGGAGGCGGCAGCCCCCCCAACATTCGAAAAATTTAGAAAAATCTGCTTATTTCGGGCAATAATCCGCCGTAACTCGGGCAAAAATTTCGTAAACAATAGACTTTTCATCAGGCAGCCCCCCTAGATTTTTTCTTCCCGTACGCTTATGATTGGCACAATAATAAAAGAAAACATCATTCTAAAAGTAATAATCCTATCTGTGCCAATAAGGTATGAAATTAAACGAAAAAGTGAAAATTACCGTTGAACTGTCATATCCAAGAAGAGGGTCAGCACATTTATTCTGCCTGCCACTGACCCCCTTTGGCCACGTTTTTGCTGGTGCTCGGAAACCAATTCCAGTTGAATAGGAGCATTCCTCTCGTTGCCAAGTTTTGTCCGCAATGCCAGCACGGAAGCACCTTTCGCTGCGTATACATTTTTCGTATTTTGTCATGTCACCATAGCTTACAAATTTGCAGGGGACGAAAACAGCAAGAAATATCTACTTTTCAATGCTTGCGATGAACACGTGCAGGATAAAATTCAGAAACTAAAACGTACGATCGTATAAATTCTTTGACTCATAGTACATTACGCAAGATTTTGAACATCTAACATTACTTTAGAAACATGCTAATTGCTTTAGAAACAGCATGTCGGAGACACATGATTTCCTAAAAAGTTGCGGGGTGAAATGGCCGCTGTGAAGGATTGCCCTCCGCTCTTGCTAGATGTTACTACAATACTCATAGCCCTTAACTCTGCCTTGGTGACCATTGTTCTCTTCTTTTGTAACGAACAATGACCTGGGAACAATAACCTAGGAAACCAAAGACATTTGCTGGTGCCTGACGTAATTGAATAGCACTGCCCTCCGCTCTTGCTAGATGTTACCTACGGGATTTACTGGCCTAAGCGAGGCGCCTTGTTGAGATTTGATTTGTTTGAATAAATTAAGACAGATGGTATTTATCCGGGGTGTTTCCGTGATTGATTCCCCAAAATTCCTTCAAAGTTGCAGAGTGAAAGGCCGCTGTGAAGGATTGCCCTCCGCTCTTGCTAGATGTTTCCTACGGGATATATTTGCCTACGCGAGGTGCCATCTTGAAATTAGATCTGTTTGCGTATAACCAAGGCAAGAGGTATAGACAAGGAGCGTTTTTATGTGTTGCAATGATTGATTCCCCCTATACAACAATTTTTTCAGTTTATGTTTATCTTACTGTCCTTCGTTCTTGTGCGCCAACTACACACATTTTGATGATTTGTTTTACTTCTTTTATATTGTATGTTTTTATTTATTCATGACGGTAAATGTCCAAAAGTGTCAAATTATTTGGCAAGTAATTAGGTTTTCCACGTATACAGAACCTAGAGGGCCTAGGTAAATACATCCATTGATTCGTTTGGTTTGTTGCGGAAGTTCCTTGGGATATCCCCAGCTTGTTTGTGTGAACAGATGAGGAGAACGAACGTCGATATGAGATAAGATAATATATCACCATCTATCAATCATTATTCAATCACATAATCACTCGACACAAAGAGTCACCAGACGTCATAACTTTAATCCTATTGTTAGTACTAAAATAGACTACCCTGGGCTCTTGCTGCCGCCGGCTCTTTTTGCCCTCGGCTCTTGGTAACATTCCCATTATGGGTGTAGAGATGCTCTGTTGTAGATAGATGCAATTTATTATGATAGTTATGGATACAAAATTAAAGTGCACCTTTTGAGGGTAGTTTCCGACATAAAACACAAGAACCCCAAATATCTAGAAGTTGTATGGCCTTGGAATTGTATTGGGCGTTCCCTTTTCGAAAAAGGGCGTTCCCTAAGAAGTAAAAGGGCGTGGTCCCAAAACATTTTCCGGGGGCTTCGCCCCCAGACCCAACCGGTCACCCCAATTGCTGGATCCGCGCCTGATAACTTATGAACAGGCTACTTACAGATTTTACAATTGCATTTTTCACCCGTCCAGGCTTTGATCTTTCTTTTAAAGCTTGCAACTGTCGGTAGCTCCTTTATTTCATCGCAAAGAGAGTTCCACAATAGGCATCCTCTGAATGAGAGCGACTCCGTGCCAAATTTTTGTCGTTTTCGTGACCGGTAACTTGCAGAGATGCTTAGTTCTGAGATCATATTGGACCTCTTTCCTTTCGTGAAGTTGCCAAAAGTATAACTTATAAATTTCTAGCATCATTTTTTTGAGACTTTTTATATGGATCATTACGGTGTCATTTTCTCCCGAAGTGTATCAAAGGAAGAGTCGTAATAATTGTGCAGCGTTCTCAACGCACGCTTATGAGTTCGGTTTATTTTATCATTGGCATCTTTGCCACAAAACATCCACACTAGTGGGCAGTAGTTAAGCTCGAAATAATTACCGTGTTACACAGGTTCATTGCCTGATCTCTTGATAGATAACTATTTAGCCTCCTAAAAGCAATGCCTTTTCTGTTTGTTTTGTCACAGAGTGTTTTTACATGCTTACTGAATCGAAGCTGATTGTCAATTTCGATGCCAAGGAGTTTAACATGTTCAGTGGATGATATTTTTGTTCACACACGTGGGCTAAAAAACACTAAAAATGACCTCGCAGTACCGTTGATGGCAACAGTAAGTGGCCGAAAGGCATTCTCTTGCCGTGGTACAAAAGTGTGGAACAGGTTTGACAACGATATCAAAGAGGCCCCTCGGTCTGCTATTTAAAATCAAAGTTGAGACAGTTGGTGTACGACAATGTTTAATTTCACAATCTTGCTCAGATAGGTTTTTGTATACACGCATATAGTCATATTTATATCTATTTTATTTAATCTGTTATTAGGAACTTTAATTTAACAGGGCCAAATTGTAAAATATTTTATATTGTAAAATATTAAGTGAATTTTTACCCTGTCTAAATATATATCAAATATAAAAAATGAATTCAGGAAATACGCGCTCATAAAAAAATGCAAATTAGTTCCGCATTTGAACTCCACTGAACGGGTATGAGAATTCTCCCCCAGATGCACTAAAATTGAGCATTTTCTGTGATTTGATAACATATCCACTTACCCAGAAGCATATTCATATTCCTCAATCTCTTGGCTATCTCTGCATCTAGTTTACGAATTTGTATTGATCTGATATCCTTACGCCATTATCAGTTTTAGATGCTCGCCTCACCATTTTGCGTGAAGGCCAAATGAAGATTTTGGCCTATCTGGTTGATGCTCGATTTATTTTNCGCTCATAACAAAATGCAAATTAGTTCCGCATTTGAACTCCACTGCACGGGTATGAGAATTCTCCCCCAGATGCACTAAAATTGAGCATTTTCTGTGATTTGATAACATATCCACTTACCCAGAAGCATATTCATATTCCTCAATCTCTTGGCTATCTCTGCATCTAGTTTACGAATTTGTATTGATCTGATATCCTTACGCCATTATCAGTTTTAGATGCTCGCCTCACCATTTTGCGTGAAGGCCAAATGAAGATTTTGGCCTATCTGGTTGATGCTCGCTTTATTTTGAAGGCGTTCTGTTTAACTAACCTCTCTTCCAGACTTGGAAACCTCTATTTCAGTGCATGACCTACCTATAATGTTAGCAGTACGGATTTCGTTTACGGTTTTGCTTAAAGGGATTATACCAGTGTTTTCAATCTAAGTTGGTAAAGGCTAGCCTGTTTTAAAATGGAAAACTTTCATTATTTCTTCGTAATTTCTGTTGTGTTCTGCTTGTTTTTGGGACCAAACAAATACGTTACATGCATAAACCAGATACTGAAATTTATCAGGCAGAGCTCATGATCAAGAAGTAAGTTAAGTTATTGCATGCCAAATGCTAATCAAGCCATGATCAAGCACCCCTTTTATGAGGCCCAAAAAGCGGTATTTGAAATACGAAATAATGATAATTTTCAGATATGAAATAAAAAAATCGCAAATTTCGAACCAAAATGAATCAGTTAATATTCATGCAATATTTGAAAATGGTAATTTTGAAATGTGAAATAATGACAACATTTTAGAAAGAAATATGAAATAATGTTATCCTCCCCACCCCCAACAAACAGGTCCTCTTTTATGAGGAAGTTTTGATTGTTCCTCAATACTCCATCTTTCATTTGGGGTTCTTCCGAAATTAAAACAACATCATAAAAGTTTGCTTATTTGCTTTCTCCTCTTCCGTTGCATTATCAAATAAAAGCTCCTCTGCTAACTCCAACGATTTGAAAACAACTTTACTCGCAGCTCTTTGATCGACCTTCCGCCATTTTGTACACTAAAAAAGCTCAAGTGCAACGCCACATTGAGGCTCGATCCGTATTACCCAATCAGGCTCCATGAAGCAACAATACCTAGATAACATTCAAATGAGCGATTGTGGGCGATATTTCCTGTTATGAAATATGCTTTGTTTGCGGCATTCGCAAATTATTGCTCGCGCAGCAGCAACCTTGATCCCCTGTCCCAAAAGGAGTCTACTGCCAACGCTGACTACAAAAGAAGCCCTCATAATTATTAACAACAAAAGAGCATTCATCATTCATTTTTAATCACCTAAAAAGCGATGCAATAAAAAGCGAAAATTATACCGATGATACCGAGGATTGCCCCTTTTGTCTAAGCCTATTGTTATGATTTAAAGCTCAAGATCTCCAAGTCCCACTAATGGAAGCATGTAATGGTCAGCGACCAATCAAGGAACGGTGGGCGGGGGAACCTACTGCCATGCGCGAGCCTCGTAGTCGTTACTGACTCATTACATCGTCGTGGTTAGCTCAGTCATATATATTCCTGCGCATGAGCATAGGTTTCCTTTTTGGGGATAATTTTTGGGGAGCATAGGTTTCCTTTTTGCTCTTCAACTTCGATATTCATATCCCCAACAAATAGACCGATTTGTCACGCATACGCATCTCAATTCAATGGGTGTAAACGATGGAAACAGGGGACGAAACTCACATAAATTTTTGATAACCACTTTTGCGATTATACACACTATTATACGGACTGCTGTTATTGCTTGTCGCTGAAGTCTTCTGAAATGTCTTGGGAGAGATCTTATTATTTTTTATTGTTTTTGCTCTGATAGGACATGGATGTCAGAACCAGGCAAGGCTGGCGCCGCCGTCAAGCATGCCATAGAGGTAGGTTACAGGCACATAGATTGTGCACATGGATACCAAAATGAAGGCGAGATTGGAGAATACATGACTGAAGTTTGGAAATCAGGAAAAGTCAAGAGAGAGCATGTATATGTTGTGTCGAAGTTATGGTACGTACTGCAAGTCAACACAATTTCTATGTGTTTAATTGATCATGAATTGAACCTATGATTCTTTTAGGTTGATCAAAATAACAGTCTCCGTATACATAAATTTACGTATCTTTGTCATAATTTTGCTTATTTCCTGTCATCACAATGAAGTAGTTTGTTGTGAAATTTATGACATATTTTGTATGATATACTATGAAACGGAAAGATCGATTTCTTTCAAATATATCCAATTTAAGCCTCTTTTATCAAGGGTGCCAGGACACCCATGCTTTGATTAATTATTTGGTTACCTTGTTTTAATTGTTGTTGTTTTCTTTGTTTTTTCTGTCCTTGTCTTTGTCTTTCAACAACATTTCAACTGAACCTGGCCTAAACTCTTTCAGTTTGGTTATTCGAATCTAACTCCCTTGTCTTCCTGTGTGTCAGTGCGCCTTCGCAGAAGAAAAGGTTTTAAACCGCAATTTTATTTTCTCGACAAAGACAAGGAAAGACAAATCAAAGAAGACAACAACAATTTAAACGAGGCACATAAATATGTAATCAAGGCAAGAGTGTCGTGGGTGTCGTGACACCCTTGCTTTCATGCAACAAATATTTGCGAAGTTTGCAAAGTGGATTGCGAGGGGAAAAAATCTGCAAAGTAAATTGCAGCAGAAGACAACTTTGCAAATGCCCTGTGTATTTTTAGTCACCTGTTATGATTACTCTAGAAATACCGGGTGAACCAGAAAAAGTTGCCACTTGTGAAATTTAATGGCACCAAGGGTACTGGGTGGATTAGAATGAATTGAATTAATCTTGATAGACTATAGCCTGCGTCACCGGTTTGTGACGCAGGCTAGATAGCCGAGAGATTGAAGTACTTTTGTAATTTTTCTTGCGTTTTTATGAGCACTGAAAGTATAGATAAATTTGACTTCACGAAGACTTCTTGGTTGCGAAATGCATGGAAAAGGGCATAGAGCACTTGATCCAATTTCTAGCACATAATAACAAAGAAAGTACAATTTTTCACCGAGAAGAGATAGCATCAGCATATTTATTGCCATGGGATTGAAAATCTTCAATATTTGTTTGAAAATCTATGTCCTCCAACCCTTGAGATGAAATGTCCTTGCGTATTGTTCTTGTTGAGGATACCGAGGACTGCCCCTTTTGTCTAAGCCTTTTGTTGTTCTGGTGAAGTTCAAAGCAAATCAATAGCCGGGAAACCTATTGCCATGCGCGAGAATCTCTTTATTTCTTTGCTAATCCTTGTTTGGATTGTGGTTGGATTCTCCGCCCTCCGCAAACCAAACATACTTTCTGCGCATGATCATAGGTTTCGTCTCCTTTTGGGGATAGCCGTTTGCTTTTGAACTTCGATGATTCGTATCCCCAGCAAGTTCTGTGTGAAGAGATTGCTTATGATTTGATCAAGTGTTTAGGCCCTTTGTCAGGTATTTCGCAACCAATAAATTTGTGTAAAGTCGAATTTACCTACCAGGCGAGTAACAAAAACGTGGGGCGTTTGCCAATTTTTGTTGGTGCAGTTTACTTGCTAATTCGTTTCTTTAACAATGTATTGCATATGAAAAAGGCCAACGTAGATATGAAAATTTACATAGCGCAATGAACAAAATTTGCATAACAAAAGCATCAGCACTCAGCACAGTGATCCAGAATGTCAAAATTAGGGAATAAATGTCAAAAATGAGTTTTCGAAAACCAAATTTATTTTCTACTCCCTTAATTAAATACACCCTGCATATCAATGTACTGAAACAAATTTCAAAATTTGTCTTCAGGAGACGGAGATATTGATTTTTGAAGTTAGGCCTAATTTTGTTGTTTGTTTACATTACCATTTCCGGAATAATGCCACTAAAGATGGCATTTTTCAAGTTCTTGTTTCTCCGCTCAGAAGAGTCAGAAATTGTTCACGTTTATCCCATTTTAAACCTCTAACAATGTACTTTGAAGTAATTTCAATTCAGATTGAAAATTTTTCGCTTTTGATGCTTTTTCGGGGAATTCCATAATGGCGCCAGCCTTAGTATTGTATTGGTGCTAAAATTTAACTTTAAAATGCAACACTAAATCTAAAAAAATTGCATAATATTGCATCTACCAAACAATCTTAAAATTAAAATCCAGTTTTGGAGCAAGTTCCTACCAAAGGGTTCGTGCCAAATCGTACCCAAAAATATTTTGCGACCATTCTTTTTTTTTCAGTATATTGATCTGCAGAGTGCATTTAATTAAGGCGGTATGAAATAAATTTGGTTTTCGAAAATTCATTTTTTGACATTTATTCCCTTGCTGGGATCATTGTGCTCAGGGGCTTCGTTACACGGTGTATTGGCGGGAAAAGAATCGCTAATTCAGCTACTGTTATTTAAACGAGAAAACAAACGTGTTGAATCGTCATAAGAAACTTAGATTGTTAAGAGAACATGAAGATTTGTTCATTTTTAGATATAGCAAGAATTGGTTGGGAATAGGTTTGATAAGTCAATTTTTTCTTGATATAATAGGTGCAGTTATTTTGCTAAAGATGATGTGATTGATGCTTGCAAACTGACGTTAAAAAATCTGCAGTTGGATTACCTCGATTTATATTTGGTAAGAATTTTATCATCTTCTGCATCTAATTGGAATGGAAGTTTTTATTGAAAACTATGTTCTAAAATGTTGAAATATCAATGCAGCTCAATTGTTTACCCCATCGTTATGTTCCCAAAGAACAATTTTCCAGGTTTCTGAATTCTTAGGCCAAATCAATGTCAAGTACTATAGTTCGTTCATGTTTTTCCTCTAGCAGAGTTAGTTTCAACTATTTCTGTATAGGCTTTTACCAATGTCAAATAGGCCTTCGCATCAAGAAAAATGCTGCTGTTGTTTTTAAAATCTTTAAAAAACGTGATTTAAATGGTTATTACATGTTTCTTTGTATTGAATGGCTTATAAGGAACAGCTATTAAATGATGCATCAAATGTGTTAGATTATTTTATTATTCAAAGTGTATAGGCCTAGACGGCCCTTAACCTAAAGTAACTTCATATGTTAAATAAAACTACACCTGCAATAAGTAAATACACCATGTGGCCCAAAAAGGTATTCTGTTTGAAGGGTGGACGAAAATTTATTTGTTATTTGCCACCAAAGTACATCCGAAAGGCAAAATTAGATTTCCCTAAGGTATCAAAAATCTAAACTAGAATTACCCTGTTCTTTAAGTTTTCAGCTTTACTCGAAATAGTTGTGAACAATTTAAGTAAACTTTTGACTCTTGAACGACCTGTTACCGTAAAAATTGTTGTGGGAGTTGTCAGTTTGTTTTGTTGAGAACCCCCGAATGTTTTTTACAGGAAATGGCCCTTTATAGGACTTCATCTTCGATTTTTCGATACCTTACTAACATTGTAGATTGCGTGATAGCTACAAGTCTATGCTTTCCTTTGGGACGAACTTAAACTACAACTATGGTAGAAAAGAAGCAAAAGCCTTTCCATGGTAGCCCTTCAAACAGAGTAGCTTTTTCTGGGGCACCCCCTAAAAGTAAGTAGGTCGACAGAGGCAACCTGAAGGCTTCCCTTTTCTTTCGCCACTACCCGAAGGTAGGGGCGGGAGGGGGGCGCAACTCCTTTCCCGGACCACCAGCTATATATATATAAACTAACTAAAATCTAGAACTAAATATTAAGTAACATTATAGTACATGAAATACGACTGGCAAAATAACAGTGCACGTTACCAAAACTGTAAACACACTAAACATTCCGTACAGGAGGAACGAAAAAGCTGAAAGGGAGACAGGTTATTATCACTGGTTATTTGTTGTTAACAATCTCATATTTCAGGAAAGGGTATATAAGAGACTAGTTCTACGGAAACTGAGCTTCTAGCAGCTCTGGGATCATACTTCGGGATAATTTAGAAAGCTTTGTTAGCAACCAGCTAGCAATCTTTGAAAATGGTGAAAGGTCTCCTTTGGGATAGAATATGTGTACATGCTTGGTATGTGAATCTAGTTTGATTCTTATTTCGGCGTTTCATACGAAATATACAAAGCAAAGGAAATCTAACAGACCTGTTAGCAATTTAGTGAGGGCTCTTCAACGAACGACAATCTATTAGTAAATGGGTGATTTTTGAAGTGAAACAATCACAGATCGAGGCTGGTATATTGATTTAACCAAATTCCAGATCTGATTTTGATAACCATAACTAAATGGTCTATATTCAGCATGGATGTTTTAAAATAATTTCTTTTGTTACCTATTTATCTTTTATTTATTATTGTAATTAGAATAGGGTTTTACTTTATATGACTTAATTTTTGTAAGATTTTATGCACGGCCCCTGAAAAGCAGTCTTTCTTGACTGACGGGGTAACCGTGGTTAAAGAATTTAAAATGAAAATGAAACTGAAATGGATAACTTTATATACAAGCAATAAGAACCAAACTTCAGCAAAGGAAAAGCAGCATACGGAGAACAGCAAGAACCAGTGCAAAAATGCTCATTACGCCGAGCATTTATTCACAGCCCTATTCTTTGTACTTAGTAGAACATCTCTTGATTGCAAGTCTTTGTGAATGAATAACGTGATTTTTTCGATCTAATACTGATCCTTTTATAAAATAACGCCAGTGTTTATTTCAAGAAATACACTACTTGATTTCAGCCCCTCTATTTCTTAACCCTATAGTCGTTGGGCTATTTGAACTACCCTATTTTGGTTGGGGGGGGGCAAAATAACCCCTCTACCTAACTCTTGACTGATAATAGGTAGAGCAACCAGATTTGGTCTGCTAATAGCCCCGGGCATGTACTTTTCAAAAATATAAAAAGTAACCTAAAATTTGCCACAGATATTGCTCACGTCAGCATTTTCCTTTGTGCGGTCCAGAAAAGCGGCAAAATCAGCCAAAATCAGGAAATATGAAATAAAATCAAATTTAGAGCACAATTTCCATCCAAGCATTAAAATTATGATAGAATACATCAAATAACACTACTCTGCAAAAGAAATTTGCAAAATATTGCGATTTTGCTACTTTTTTCGCGAGAATTGAGATTTGAGAATTTGCGATTTTGACAGGGTCAGTCCCGGAAAATTCCCTCCCTCCCCTCATTCGTCAAAATATTTCAATAAAACTTTATGAGTACTTGCACAATAGATAGTTGCTAAAAGTCAAAGAGTTTCGTTGTTGTAATTTTTAAACTTGCGGAGTTATCAGAAAAAATCTACTAGGGGGGGGCAAATTTGCCCCCCAACCAAAATAGGGTTAATAGCTGCATTTATGGATTTAATACTGCTTGAGCATGGGGTCAATGTTATGAAGGAGTCAAGCACAGGTCGTCCAAAGTTTTAAGAGGTTTCAATAGCAACGCATTATTTGAATATTATTTGCTTTCAAACCAATTATATTGCTTTCATTCAAATTGATCGTTTAGAAAGTTTTTGCATTCTCGTTCTTCAGTAACATTAATCTACGCTCATCCAGAAAACATTTAGGCCTACTGTTTTAGTCTTGACGATGGTCTTTGCGTTTCGGAACTCATAACTCCAAGAATGTTCAACCTACGGTGAAAAACAAACTATTGACATCTAAGTTAGCCTTTGTGAACTGAGACAGTCGATGCCACAAATTCCTATCACTTTTCAATATGGCGCTACGTTCAAACAAACGTGAGTACTTTTTTTTGGGACACCCGGTACAATTTGTCTTTTTCCTAAGCGCATTGTTTGGATATGCAAGTCACTCGCATGTAATGTTTTTCGTTCTGATAATAGCCAAGCGAGGAAATGAACTCCTTTTGTTTTCATAGAATAGACCGTATTCCCTTGTGAAAATCGATATTTGAATGAACAAGGTCTTCTCCTTTTTGTTCGTTTACTGATATCATGGGACGACTGCACTTTAGCGGACCAGCTTTATGTCGTATCTCTCGGGAACTTGTTTGAACAAATACGCTACTAACCCTAAATAAACCCTACCTTACCCTAACTAGTCCTACCTTACCCAAACTAGCCCTAATTTACCCTTACTAGCCCTACCTTACCCAAACTAGCCCTAATTTACCCTAACTTATGCTAAAAACCCCCTTTCCAAAACCTAACCGTGAGCCAAACCCTTACCCCATGACACATAACTTGCCCATGTTGTAAGCTGGTCCGCTAAAGTGCAGACTAGCCGATATCATAAGCCGGCAAAAAATTCTGCCACTGTCACGCTATTGACGCTTTGAGCAACGAAGCTTTCTCATAATCGCCCTCAACAGGCGAAAGATCACCAACAAGATGAGTAGTGAATTGAGGGCGACAAGCAGTGTCCCAAGTGCCCATGAGTCCTGCTGCTTTTTAATGATGTCATGATCCCCAATGGACCTTGAGTGCAAAACTGCGCCAATAGCCAGGTTGATTGGAATGATTAACAGAGACAAGAGCTGCAATAATCCCTCGAACTTGTCTTTTATTGGATTCTTTACGGCATGCATTGCAGTGAAAAGCATTGCCACGACGATGATAGCACCAAGACCAATTTTGGTATGTTGCAAGAATAGAACGATGCCAACAGTCATGATGAGCTTACGGATCATTTCCATCACTTCCCAATACCAGCATGAGGTTGTGTAATTTTCGTAGGCAAATTTCAAAGCAGACTGGACTAAGCCTAAGATGCAAGGTACAATCTGTCAGTTACCAATTCAATTCATTACAATAGCATACAGAAGCATATTGTCTTTGTAAAATCACTCAACGCAGATGGATTTTGACGTTGTAGGAAAAGTTTCATGTGTTACTTATTATTCGTTTGTTTGATTCACTAAAGAGTTGTCATTTACAAAACTGTAGCATTTTGGGATTTGCAATATATTTGTGAATTAAAGGGGCCTGTGCAAGATAGATCCTTTGCGCGCCGACGTTGACTTTCTGATTATCAGAAAGTAAGATGGCTGCCGCCTAGCAGCTTGTCTGATGTTACCAGCTTTTGTTTGAAAGAGCATCATTCCAGGGACAGGCAGTAAGCTTGGAAGACCGAAGCGGGGAGAAGCTCGACATCTGGTGTACTTTTCAGAGTCAACATATAACATTTGGATGAAGGCAAAGCAGGAAACGTGCGATAAAAGATCGTTCACGCACAACGACTTTGTGAAGTGCTTCATGTATGCAACTTCTAAGGTCCTGAAATGTACTTATAAGACCCCATCCCATATAGGTGACACATTTCAGGACCTTAGAAGTTGCATACATGAAGCCCTTGCCAGCATTTGTTTTTGTTTTGATTGCATGCACGCCCGCAAAGGATCTATCTTGCACAGGCCCCTTTAACAACTTACTGAGGAACGTCCTGCGAATAACTAGGCGTCCTGCGAATAACTAGGGTTTGAAACTGGAAACTGGAACTGGAACTCCCAGCGGTTTCACTGCTCTCAAGATTTCATTCTTTCAATGCAAAATAAACGAAAAGATCAGTCATTTTTGGGTGGGATACAGATACACAGCTTTATTCTTTTTATTTAGTCTCTCAGTCTCAGTCTTAGTCTTGGAACACTCTCTCAGAAAAAAGTAATATTAATTTCTCCAAATGAAAAAAGGTTCGCTAGAATTCCCAAGGGACAAAACCCTCCTTGCTAGGCTCAAAAACTCAAAAACGTCTTAAAATTCAAATTATGCTCTAAAAACCGTTGGATTATTGCTTCTTTGACAATGGCTTAGAGAGCAATACAAACTTTACGGATAGAGACGTTATTCGCTGATCCATCCATAGTAGGCCCAATGTATAGCAGCGAGAGGGCCTTCGCATATATTATAATTTCTTCTTGAAAGTACTTACATATGAATATTTCTTGCCTATGATTCATATGACAGTTATTTCGTCTTTTTACTTGTTGGGTCCTTGCTTTTGGGCAATCAAATACAGCGCCCCGAAGAAGGCTAACCATCAATGTATGTGGTATGGAAACCCGTCTGTTTTGAATTGCGTTACTACTGTACTGCAGTATCTATGTATACTATAAGTTACATACTCATCGTATCTCGAAGTCTTCGTAGTAATTAATTGTTTGAGTTTAGTTTAGATCACAAGGGCATAGGAGCAATGAGGTTAACCATCTAAAGTGTGTTTCAGAAAAAACGCAACCCATTTACCGAGTGTCCCAAAAAATGTTCACTATTTGACTGATTGGTAAACCGATTTCAGTTCTTTTGTGAATTTTTCAGGTATTCTGTTTTTCAGGACAATATCAGTAAAAAATCATTACGCATAGATGCAGAAATTAAATAAATACTCAGATCTAAGTTGAGCATTATGTACCAGATTGCTGTTAGAATTTTTGTTAACTATGACGCAATTACTCCAATGACAGCTCAAATTCGGAAACTTTTTTTAGGACACCCGGTACAATTGAAAATTTCCAAAAATGATAAGATCCGAATAGATGTACTTTCTTACCATCTGAAAGCACAATCTGCAAATAGAAGAGGGGGGATTTTAGAGCAGGACGAGAAGTTTTTAAGCATCCATTTTGGGCATCCAGGGTTTTCATGATTGAGATCAGTGAACATTGTACGGGGTGTTAAAAATAACGCAACCCACTTCCATTCGAGATTCTTTAGGAAATAATAATATTTGAATAAATTTGAAGCATCCCATCTGAAGCACAATCTATCTTCTTCCCAATGATACGCAGTTTGGATACATTGATGGAATTGTTTATCATTTAATTGATATTTTTTAGTAAGTATGGCCTATTTTAGATACAGGATACTGTAAGAGCAAAATCAAGACCTTTTTTATCGTAAAAAGTTACAAAACAGATTTTGTGAAAACATTTCAGGCCGAGGAGCACTTGAGGTGATGGCCTTAGGTAAGAAATATACATATTTACTCCCATGAGACAGATTTATTAAAAAATGAATTTATTTAAAATGATAAAATAAGCTGTCACAAAGATGAGTTTTTGCTTATGTAAATGTCCTAACACTTTGCTGCATCTAAAATAGGCCATAGTTACTAGAATGCCAATTAAGTGATAAATAATTCAATCAATGTCCCCAAGCTGGATATCATTGGAAAGAAGATAGATTGTGCTTTCAGATGGGATGCGTCAAATTTATTCAAATATTGTTATTTCCTAAAGAATCTCGAATGAAAGTGGGCTTCGTTATTTTAAGCACCCCGTAGAATGTTCAGTGTGATCTCAATCATGAAAACCCTGGATGCCCAAAAGGGATGCTTAAAACTGCTCGTCCTGCTCTAAAATCCCCCCTCTTCTATTTGTACCCCTCCAGACAAGGATTGCTATTGCTTTCTATGTCCTTGCTTCTATTGACTTTGGTTAAATGTAGTAGAGTGAAAGGTTATCAATAAAAATAAGCCTACCATCGTTTTGGTTTTGGTGGTTTCCCGATGAAGTCTCATAATTTAGGCCAACATATTCAATGTTTGTTGGCTCAAAAACTGAAGGCAGTTCTTGGTCCCCTGCGCCAGATTTACTTCCTTTTTTATGCAACCACCATAAAGCGACGAGTAAGGCAATGGGCAACCCAAACGGCAATAGCAGTGCTCCATATGCAGTATACAGCGTTGCTTTATGGCGAACTGAATCGTCCAAACACTCAACACTGTAGTCTGAACGCAAATATGATATTTTTCGAAGGCACCTATCCCCATATTTCGCTATGCAAAACGTGTGACAACTTATTGGGAGCACTTGCACGATTTTCCTCGACGTCAAGGGATATGTGACAAACAAGAACAGAGCAATAGCTCTCAAGCAGTTCTTGCCAGATTCTCTGCACTTGGCAAGAAATTCAGAGTTGCCTTTCGATATGCAATACATGATGGCTGCTTTGATGGCGAAATAGACCAGGATGAAAACAGGTACTAACAGTGTTGCGATGAGTGCAAACCAAAACTCACTCACGGCAGTCAAGCCCCAGCTCATCTTTATGCATCGCAGAGATGGTATTCTTAGTACCTCAAACTCAAGGTATTCAAATACACCAACAGCTTTCTTTAATGAGTGAGGCCATGGAATGTATGAAAAGGCATCAATCACGCAGCTCAATACCTGGTGGAATCCCAAGAGAATTTTCAATCTTGATAGAATGATGTCAGCAAATGTCCTTGTTTTTCTCAGAGAAGCTCTTTGCGCATTCAAAATCAATGAATCTTGTAACATACTCCTGTCTTCCTCCTGTTCGTTAACAGTGAATTTGTCTGCCCAAGATAGAAGCAGACAGACGACAACAAATAATATAAGGTACCCAGCAAACTGAAGACCAGCAATGAAAGGTTTTGGGCATTTGATGCATTTACTGAATTGCCGACTATAGCCATTGTCGCAAACTGCACAAAGAACACCTTTGTAGCCCTGGTTGCATTTGGCTGTGATGCCCCCAAGGCACGACCCCCTGATTGGACATCTGTGAGGCGTAGGCATGATACACGAAAGTTTCGTAGTCTGCCTATTGTACCCATTAGTNAGATCGAGTCTTATCTTTACAGCTGCAGCTTTCTTTCTGGCTCTGTAAACCATAGTGCGTTCTCTGAAACACCTGAATTTGACTATCATTTGCTGCCTAATGTGTCCATCATCATCCACGTTGCATTCCCCGATTCGGTGAGCACGGTCCACCATGTCGATTGTGACTCCACAATCTAATTCCTTCAGGACACTTTCAACTTTTTGCAGGCAGTCCTCTTTAGAGCCATCTTGAGGTAGTTCAAGATTGTATAATCTAAGACAGAGTCGCCGACTATACTGTTCACTATTCTCCACGCGCTCTTCTAGCTACAAATTATTGAATTTGAATTGCTGAATTTGTCTGCCCAAGATAGAAGCAGACAGACGACAACAAATAATATAAGGTACCCAGCAAACTGAAGACCAGCAATGAAAGGTTTTGGGCATTTGATGCATTTACTGAATTGCCGACTATAGCCATTGTCGCAAACTGCACAAAGAACACCTTTGTAGCCCTGGTTGCATTTGGCTGTGATGCCCCCAAGGCACGACCCCCTGATTGGACATTTGTGAGGCGTAGGCATGATACACGAAAGTTTCGTAGTCTGCCTATTGTACCCATTAGTTTTCGTTTCAAGATTGTCAATAAATGCTTTATAAGCATCTTCACAAGATTGATTTGATGCCGTTTTCTGTTCTGGGTCCCATTTCATCCAGTATCCTCGTTTCAGTATCGGATAATCTCGTTTACAAGAGAAACCAACATTTTGGCATTTTTCGCATGCACCAAAGCGATCATGACGAGAGTATCCATTTAAGCAAGGGCATGCGCTGTAACCAGCAGAGCTATTGGTGTTGGTTCCTATAGGACAAGTTAGGCAATCTAAGGCACTTTTTCCAGGCGCTCGTTTGAGTGGTACAAATTGGCCTAAAGGACATTGTTTGCACGATGTCGTTGCCATTTCATCCTGATAGAAGGAACCTGCGGGGCATGGAATGCAATATCCCCAACAAGAGCTGTATTTTGCGCAAGTAGTGTGATAACCAGCAGAACATGGATAGCAGCGGTACTCTGAATGACTACCGTCCCAAAAACACTTGAAACCATCTTGACCTAACGATCTCCCACTGGTTGTGACATGCAGACCTTTGTACGGAGAGCATTTGATTTTAGCTGCTATTTTCGAAGTATCCGTGATATCTTTTAGTTTGCTGCAACCTATGAGAATACTAGAATCCTTAGACATGCCTTGGAAGTCTTTTCCACTCAAACTTGTTAGCATGTCAAAAAGAATGATTTGTTTTGGCGTGGCTTTCATGCCATGTAGTACCCCTGTCATGTTCTTGAGTAGATTTCCATATAAGAATATTTTGATTATTTGTAAACCTTTGAAGATGCCTTTTGGAAGAGATGCAATGTTGTTTCTTTGCAAATGAAGCTCCGTTATCCATGTTAGGCCACTGAAAGCCAGGGGCGAGACATCATTAATTTCATTACTATGCAATAAGAGCTCCTTTATGTTCGAGTATCCATTGCCTTTGAATGCATATTCAGGCAGCTTCTTAATTTTGTTGTGGGATAGGTCCAACTCGAAAAATGATGTTTTCTCGAAGTTAAAATATTCAATTTGATTTCCCCGTAACTTCAATTCATTTATAAATGGAACAGTAATCTCATTTACATTCTTGATTTTGTTCCAGCTTAAATCCAGTTGATTTAGCGACCTAATGCCGCGTAAGTCCAGCATGGTTTTTAAATTGTTTTGATTCATGTTAATACGCAGCAATTTATGATTATGTAGAAATAAACCTAGTGGTAGAATTTCAAGGCTGTTTACCTGTAAATCTATCTCCCGTAGATCCTCTAACATATCAAATGCTCCTTGCTGTATAATCGTTAATCCCGAGAACCCTGCTCGAAATACATTCAGATTACTTAGGCCAATAAAGTCGTCCTTCCTAATTTTCTCCACGGCATTTCTTCCAACATTGAGACTCTTTGTTGTGTTTGGGAAAACTGAGAACCCGTTTTCAAACTTAATCTTATTTTCATCAACCATGATTGTTGTGAGAGATTCTGGAGCATTTGTGAATAATTCCTTCAATGCTTCGATAGTGAATTTGTTTTGTCCAACATAAATTGAAGCAAGATTTTTTGACAAGATAAAAGCATTTCTCAAGGAACAGTCCTTCAAAGTCAGTGTTTGCAACTGCGTAAAATTGATGAAGGCAAATTTTTCTAATTTTAGGCCTTGATTATGTGATAAGTCTAATTCAATGGTTGAGAGAGGAATTCCATCTGGAATGGCCTTCAATCCAATGCTGACGCATTTGACTTTTCCTCGCGAACAGCTGCATCTTGTAGGACAAGTTGTATGAACTATGTTTAGATGTGCAGTAACCAAGAATAATGCCAATAAAAATCTCCAAGACATTTTGTTTGCATCCAAGGTTTATAACCTTCCTTCACACTCCTGTTGCAGTCGTCTTCCTCATCAGCATATCTATAAAGGGAAATCCCTGTTCAAAAGTAGTTCTGTATAGAAATAATCATGATCCAATAAACCTCTTTGTATAAAACAATTTGGTATGATTGTTTCTATACAGAACTCCCGGGGGGGTGGTAACTTCAATGGGGAGATGACGGGGGTGTGCCATTTTGACATGTGAAATCACACCCTAAAATTTATAGATTTTCAACCAACCATACCTATCCTAACCAGCAGCCTTTGTGCGCTTTCTTTGCAAAAACCAAATAAACAACATTCTGTTTCGGACAAAAATAGATGGAACGTGCAAGGTATGCAGGTTGCAAAGGCCCCTTTGAAAATTGGAGAAAGTGAAATTAGTGGAGGGTCACACACAATGGACGTTTCTTTCATTTTCAGTGAAATTACTAAGCTCTTAAAGATACATTGAAATAAGATGTCCACTATTCCGGATGTTTACAGATAGCGGACAGCGATAAGGTTTCTTTTATGGCCTAGGCATGAATTCTTGAGGGGGAGGGGGGAGCATGCCTAGGCCATATAAGAAACCTTATTGCTGTCCGCTATTTGTAAACATCCGGAATAGTGGACATCATATTTCAATGTATCTTTAAGAGCTTAGACCCCATGTACACAGGCAACTTTCCTGAGCATTTTGGGTAATTAAGCAAATTAACGAGTTTCCGGCTTGTGTACATGGTCATTTTCATGAAGTTTCCTTGAGCAAAACTCGAGTACAGATGAAAGGGGCCGCTTGAGCAAGTTGAGCATCCAACAGAGGTGCTCAACGTTCTTGAATCTTTTGTTATCAAGATCATTATCATTAAAATCAATTAGATAATGGTCGTTCATAGCCATTACCTTTTCCGCAATATATTTGGGCTCCCTTTCTTCATCCCTGCCTTAAATTTTTCGAATCCTATCTTAGAGAAAGCAAAATGTTAGACGAGGAATTCTTGTTTTTACTTCTGACAGCTTTTTATATTCTGGAACAAAATAGGATGTCGAGGCTTCGTAGACATTTTGTACATACTGCCTTCCTTTTAAGGGAAAGGAATTTGCGCATGCAAAGAGTAGCAACATCGCATTTTGCAAATATGTTTCGCAATCGACGTGCTTGGGTTTATCACAGAAAAAAGTGTGAATTCGAAGAATATTATGAAAGAAATGGAAATATGCCCCTGGATCCAAATTATTGGCGTTCACATTACAGGCTGAGTCGTCAAACGTTCGATTTTCTTTGCACAACAGTGCATGATTTTATGGTTAAAGGACAGTATCATATGCGGGAAACCATTCCAGTTCCAAAACGGGTGGCTGTTTCTCTCTGGTGGTTGGCGAACGGTGAATCATACCGATCGGTTGGACAGAAATTTGGAATTTCCTCCTCTATAGTTGGCCGTATCACGAAAGACTTTGTTGGAGCTTTGGTTCATATGAGGAATATTTTTATTACTTGGCCGCAGACCCCTGAGGACTGCAAAGAAACAATAAATACTTTTGTTGACTCGTCTACTCTGCCAAATGTTTTTGCTGCAATTGATGGAACTCATGTGCAAATAACTGCTCCCGAAACAAGCACTGTCGACTTCTTTGATAGAAAACAGCGCTACAGTATAGGATGTCAGGGAATTTGTGATGGGAATATGAAATTTCTTAGTGTGTCAGCAGGCTTTCCTGGGTCTGTTCATGATGCTCGCATCCTTAGGAACACATGGATTTTTCAGCAAGCCCAAAATGAAAACATTTTGACTGCCCCTCTTCATAATCTTGGTCAAAACAACACAATTCGTCCCTACTTAGTTGGAGATGCTGCATATCCATTGTCTACCTGGCTAATGAAACCTTTCCCATACTCTAAAAACATGGAGCCAAACCAAGAAAAATTCAATTTGGCCTTGTCTCAAGCGAGAGTAACAATTGAAAGAGCATTTGGAGTTTTGAAAGGAAGGTGGCGCATACTGCTGGGAAAGATTTGCCTTGAGCCCTCATTTGCTGCTGATGTTGTCATAGCTTGTAGCGTCCTTCATAACATTTGCCAAGAACGGAATGAGCCAACAGATGAAGAGTTTATTGACCCTTCCAACGAAGAAGATAATTTCCCCGCCCCAGAAATTGAACGCATGCATGGTTCAGGAGAAAGGACAAGAGAACTGCTCGTCAATTATGTACTTGATCATGAAAATAGTTAGATGATTTTCCCAACGTTTCAATTAAGTTTTCCTTGCAAGTATTGTAGTTAAAAGAATTTGAGCTTATAGATTTCTAATCGCAAAAAATGATAACCTTCACCAAGGCACACCCAAAAGTAGAAAAGCTAGGCCGTCAAGACATTGGAATCGTTTACTTGCATAATGTTTCCACATCTTTTGAGTAATATGTTCAATGTTATAAATTTGATTTCATTGAAAATGCAGTTCTTATTATAATCTGAATAATTAAGTACCTTATCGGTGCCTCTTTTTCAGAAATCAGGCAAATCTTAAAAACCAAGTTTGGCGTGTGCCCTCTGGGTAAACAAGTGATTTAAATGCAATAATAAAAATCAGAATGAAAGTTGTACTCTTTTAAAAAATGAGATCTTTTAGTCACTGTCTTCACTTTGAGATGAATCGTTATCTTCTTTTCTCCGTCTTTTCTTCCCTCTTCTGCTGTTTGCAAAAATGTTTGCAATACTGAGCAATGTATCTGCAGTATGCTTTCGACTGCTTTCCTCAATTTTCTGCAACCCCTCCAAGAACTGTTTCGTCGTTTGCTCTTGCTGCTTCTGTATATCTCCCAAATATTCAATGAGCTCGGACGTTGCAGCTGTCTTTGATGCTTTCTTCTTCTTTGTTCTTTTCGGTTGGGGGGGACCAGCATCTTGAGCAACCTTGTCCTGACCAGCAGCTTCGGCTGTTTCAGATGCTTCAGTTCCAGTGTCCACAGGCTCAGCATCATTACCATTGCTTATCTGGTTAGCTTGGTTGGCTTCTTGCAACACAAAATTTGTTTCCCGAACTTCCCCTAACTGTACCAAGCTCCTTGTTCCAAGCACTTCATCAAAAACATCAAAATAGTTTGGCAGATTGCGTGCTTCTCCACTTCTTTTGCTTTTTTCTTTTGCTTCTTTATACCTATCTTTGAGGTTTCGTAACTTCTTTTTGGCTTGATCTAGTGTCTTTTTCCCTTTTTTGTTGACTGCTGCAAGAATTCTTTTCCAAGCCAATGGATTTCTGTGGCTTTCCAAGTCGACGAAACATTCCCTCCATGCATACACTAGAGCATCAGTTTCAGAAGCAGTCCATTTACTTTTTGACTTCTCTGAAGGCAAATTCTCTGAAGATTCGGAGCATTGGGAGGCGGTGTNAGAAAGGCAGCAGAAGGGGGAGCAGCTGTGAACTCTTTGGCCTCGACCCCATCGTCTACAAAGTCAAAGAAGAGCCCGAAGTTTTCGCCAAATTCATCGAAGGTCAATTTTTGCGCCAAATTCATCGCCGCTGCTTTCCTCCGCAGCTACTGACTCTGAATTCATTCGCTTCGGTGATAATACGCAGTATAAATCAAATACAAAATGTTCAATGCATTTTGTCGCATTATAGACGAATTTAATGTAATTTAATTCGCTGCGGCGATCATACGCAGTATAAACTAGGAAGATCAAAATAGTTTGGCAGATTGCGTGCTTCTCCACTTCTTTTGCTTTTTTCTTTTGCTTCTTTATACCTATCTTTGAGGTTTCGTAACTTCTTTTTGGCTTGATCTAGTGTCTTTTTCCCTTTTTTGTTGACTGCTGCAAGAATTCTTTTCCAAGCCAATGGATTTCTGTGGCTTTCCAAGTCGACGAAACATTCCCTCCATGCATACACTAGAGCATCAGTTTCAGAAGCAGTCCATTTACTTTTTGACTTCTCTGAAGGCAAATTCTCTGAAGATTCGGAGCATTGGGAGGCGGTGTCTTCATTTTCCTCGTTCGCAACACTTGGTCTTTGTCTCTCCAGGCTACCATATGTCTCGAAGAACGTTGGCTGGAACAAATGGCGCTGATGTAGTGGGATGAATCTAGGAGCATTACTTGGTTCTTGATAATGAAACTGTGGCACTGAGAAGCGCGGTTGATAGTTGGAACGTGGCGTAGACGTTCGTGGGGGAAATATCATTGGTCGCTGTTGTGGTGGAAATTCATCCTGACTTTGCGATTCATACTCGTTCGAAAAATCATAGTTATCATTAACGAGTTGCCTAAATCGTGCCATTTCAAAGTTTGTATCGTCTAACTTTATCTGTTTGCAATGAAACCGTCAGGAAACTTTGCTGCATATGAATAAAAACTGAAACGAGCCATTAATCTTACAAATAGGAAACAGCAAATTACAATATAATTGCTCTTGAGCATGATTGCTCCGAGAAATATAAGCCGGAAATGTATGCACTTAGCATGATCTGGAATTTTTATAGAAGTTTTAAGCCTCTGTGTACATGGGGCCTTAGTAATTTCACTGAAAAGAAAAGAAACATCTATTGTGTGTGACCTTCCACTCAGTGGAGCCAAGGGAGCCAAATGCAAAAAATGTTAAGTTTTTCCAAATTGAAACACTTATAAAACCAAGTTTTTCACTTTGAAACATCACTTATTGTGCCAAAGATCACTTGATTGATCTTGAATCTTGAATTAATGCGGATCTTGAATTAGTGTGAATCTTGAATTAGGGAGGACTCCCAAAGTGTTTATCGAATGTCTTCATTTACAGAGAGAGCGAGAAACAGCTTTGCAGGGGCTTCTCCTTGTTGGTAATCTCGTTGCTATTTTTCATGCACTCTCCGTGAATAAAAATCGTGGAAACATGCTTATTTAACAATTTATTCCGGAGAATTAGATAATGTCCGCGATGTCCGCGTTTTAGGTTTTTCTCTATACGAAAACCTAAAACGCGGACATGGTAATGGCGCGGACATACTTTATTTCGGAGAATTAGATAATGTCAGCGATGTCCGCGTCTTAGGTTTTTCCCTATACGAAAACCTGAAACGCGAACATGGAACGTTTTAGACCTGGCCCATCTTCATATGATGAGCTAAGAGATACATTTGGGGATGTCATTAAACTAACAAGTAGAAGAACGCTGCGGGACTATAAAAACTGGGTACGTCCTGTTACAGGTTTCCAGAAAAAGGTTGTGGATGAGCTTATTAGGCTTACTGATAATTATTTTGACATTCAAAGATTTGTTGTCATCTTGATTGATGAAATGAAAGTGAAATCTAACCTTGTTTTTGACAAACACAGTGTACAGCTGATTGGCTTTGTCGATCTTGGCAGTGAAGCACACAACTTCGCCACACTTGAAAAAGCAGACGAACTGGCTACCCATGCACTTGCAATGATTGTAAAAGGACTGTGTAGTGATTTAAACTTTTGCCTTGCCTATTTTGCAACTACAAGTGTAACAAGTGTCCAAATAATGCCTATTTTTTGGGAAGCAGTTGGGTTATTAGAAATGCCATGCAATTTGTGGGTAGTAGCAATCACTGCAGATGGTGCATCTTCCAATAGATCTTTTTTTAAATTGCACAAAGCTTTGGATGGGTACTCTGGAAAAACTATCTGCTATCGTACTGTGAATTTGTA